>CM029014.1:163275748-163783848 GCA_016801055.1 Panax notoginseng
TAAGTATCATTCATATTATTTTAGATGACTTAATAAACATTTATTAATTTATCATGAATTTTAAAACACCGAAATCATTATTAATTGATTCAAATATCAAATAATTCTATGTAGATTTTTCACCAATGGGAGATGAACACACTTGTACTTGATGTAAGAGTTAGTAATTAAGGAACTTGATTAGCTTAACTTTGTTGCCTTAAAAGACCTAATGGGGCCGGTCGATCACTATGCTCCATTATCTCCTCTATTTTGCTTTTATTTTAATACACAAATTTGATTAATCAAAAGTCTAAAATACCCTTAATCAAGTAGGCTAAGTATTGGTTTGTATTTTATTTCTTTTGGGCTTCTCCTTTAATTGTTTTGGGCCATGTACTAAACATAGTCTAACAATTTTAATATATGTTACCCAAATTGTTTATTTAGGGTTTCCATTCCTAATCTTATGAAATTTAATTACTTATACATGTGACTTTAGCTCATAACCTAATTAGGTTTACTAGAAATATGTTTAAAATTATTAGTCACACGAAATAACAAGATTATCCACTTAAGTTAGTATACCTATTAAATACTAACCCTTCCTTATTACCATAACCCTCGAGTTATTTAATTGTCTCACTTAATGTATAATTAGGTTACGAAGCTTTCATTTAGGGTTTAAAATAAAATAAAATTAGTTCCTAAAATTTGTAACTAGGGTTTCACACAGTAATACAAGGGTTTGTCACATAACACCATAATTGACCAACCCTTATTGGTCCACATATACAGTACATATTTATAGCACTGAAAAATCAAAATATAATTAATATTATATTATTATTCTCATGCCTTGATCAAAATCCAACAATTAGGGTTTAGATTCCATATCTGATTTATCTATCATACTTATCATTCTTAATTAAGTTAAAAATAATTAACTTCATAATCTGAACAAAATTCATATAATAAAATAATTATTATAATAATTCTAAAAATCATTTCATATATTATATAAATAATATATGATTATATTTTCATGGAAAATAATTAATAAAACATTTCTACTATAAAATTAATTATGATAAGAATATAATTTATAATGATCAGTAATTCTAAAATAAAATTATTTATAAATATTCATATTTTTATTTATCACATAAATATATATTCACATTATCTTGGCACATATTCCCCATATTTAAAATAAAAAAAATTATACGCAAAATTTCTAATTTATTTGTATAGAAAATATCGGGTTGTTACATTCACCCTCCCTTATAAAGATTCTATCCCCGGAATCACCATTTTAAAACCTACGCATACAAGTGCACGTAGCATATACAATCATTGCAAGTAGATCTTGATCATAAATGATCGTACTGATCTTTAACCTATTCACGTAAAGCTTATCTATCGGATTAACCAGAAATTGGATTTCTAAAAGAACTCAAATTCCATCTTCAAAATTTCTTTATAAAATAATTTACTATATATATGAAAATCATGCATAAGAAAATAAAAGTTATATGAATAATACCTGGAATTGCACCACCAGCTGCTATGGTATATTGGACCGTCATGTTGTAGACCCTTGCTGTTGATTTTGTTGGCTTGCTAGATATCGTAGGTCCCGTGATTGCCAAAGTCCCGCTGCCCATTCCAGTATTCACATTCCCTGCCTCTGTCCTCCTCTTCGGACAATCCTTCACCTTATGCTCGGTCGACCCGCATAGAAAACACCCATTGTTCATCCTAGGATTGGGATAGTTGGGAGAGATATGGCCCTCCTGCCCGCACTTATAGCATACAAACTTCCCTTTCAAACATTCCCAAAGTGGCTCTTTTCATAATTTCCTCACTGCACAGCTTGCTTCTTAACTCCTTCCTGTTTTGCCTGCACACTTCCAAAATTGCTTTCCTTCATTTTGCTACTACCACCGCTACTCCCACTATTAACTTCCACCTTCCCAGTTCCTTCGACCTTACTCTTGTTCTTTCTCTCCTTGTTGTAGAGGCTCATGGCCTCATTCCCCTCCTCAGCAATAATAGCCTTCTCCATGTGTGCTGTAAATGTAAGGATATGCAAAACCGCCACTTAATTGTAGAGCCAGGGTTTTAATCCCAGCTCAAACCTTCTAACTTTCCTAGCCTCCGTATCAACTTGATGCGGAGCAAACATAGCCAATTCATTGAATTTTGCGGCGTATTCGGGCACCGTTATATTCTCCTGCTTTAATTCTAAAAATTTTACCTCCATCCTAGTCTGCATACTAGAGGAAAAATAGTTTTCGAAGAACAATGTCTTAAACTTATCCCAAGTAATAACTCCATTTCCTGCCCTCGCCTGATTCGCTTCCCACCAAAAATTTACCTCACCCTTCATCATGTAGGTGGCAAAAGCGGTCTTTTGCCCCTCAGCTACCCTAGCTACCACGAATGCTTTTTCAATCTCTTTAACCCAAGTCTGGGCTTTAACAGGGTCAGTTGTCTCTCTAAACTCCGGCGGTCCTACTGCCTTGAAGTCCTTAAAGTTTTCCAAGCGGTTGTCCGGCTAGTTCCCTGCAATTGGCATTCCTTGCTGCATAGCTTGTGCTACCATGTTTGCAAAGTGCTACATCGGGTCTGCTTGTTGTTGTCCGTCAACGTTATTGACAGACTCTTCTGCCCATTAGTTTCGAGTTTGACGTCTTAGCGGCATTATCTGGTTAAGTAAAACCATATATTATTCTTTACATTCTAAATCTTATCATATAAGTTTAGTATATTAACTCATTTCATTACTCAAGCTTAGATTCATATTCATTTAGCGAATACTTTACATAACATATCACATACTGCTTTAAACATCATTCATCCCTTTGTGACTACAAAAGTCAGGATTTACAGCGTTGACTAATACCAAAAGTTGGGAACATTACATTACACAGACATACTTAACATTAAACAGACCTACACAATAGAAATTATACTACCTATTTACTACGCCTTTTTCTTGGACAACATTTCGCCTGATGACCTTCTCTCCCACAGATAAAACATGCTCCTGATTTATATTCTGGACAATACAGAGTGGTATGTCCCTCAAAGCCACAAATGTAACACATTCTTTTCCCTTTCTTCTTATCAGATTTTCCTAAGTCATGGTCTTCTATCTTTCTTTTCCCCTTCTTGCTCGGAGTTGCACACGATGTGTTTCTTGTGGCTCCCCTCTGATCAACTTGGATTTTAAGCTTATCTTGTTCTTCAATTTTTTCTATTAACGCTTGACACAGTTGACTATTTAACAGCTTTTCTATTTCCCGTAGCTTTTCCAGGGAAGCAACCTTGTTCCTCAGATCCTGCACCTCTGTTCATGCTTGTTCAGCTTCAACTTTAGTGTCCGAATCACTATCTGTCAGCTTCACCATCTCCGGATCTGATACTACGTTTCTACAATATTGTGAGCCTCTATTTCAGCTATTGGCTTCGATATTAACTCGGGGTTATGGATTTGATCCTTCTTCATGCTATAAGTATATAACAAGCCTTTTCCACCAGACATCTACACACATAAATTATCCTGATTAGCATATAGTATATACACACAACAAATAATAGTTTTATATAAGTTATCTTTTATTTTGTTTGACGATGGATTTAGTCAATTCATCTCTTTATAAACTCTATGTGAGTTATTTATATTCTCAACGTTTCCCTCTGTTCTAAGGTTATAGCCTAAGGTCTATTTCATCTAAGGTTTCTAACCCTAATGCTCTGATACCAACCTGTAAAGCCCCCCGAATCCAGGTATTTAAAACCCGAATTGAGTGCTTCACGATACCATTTCTATGAGCGAAATAATACTAATAATAATAACAATAATATAAATATTAAACTTAATTTACATAATTATCAGAGTCTAGCTCCCAAGTACGTAACCTTTAATCATTCCTTACAATACATGATAATAAATATATAACATTGTCTTCATAATATTAAACTATTACATAAGATAATATTCAAATCATTCAGCAACCTTTCCCTTTCCCTTATTCTTAACAGAGCCTTCAGGTTGTTCACACTTAGCTAAAAACATTTAAATTAAACAAGGATGAGCATTTGAGTGTCTAGTAAGTAAAAATAATTATATATATATAAGCTGAAAGAATTTAAATATTTTCTTTATACTACCCTTCTACAACAAATCAATAGTTGTGAAGTAATCTGAACAGATAATAATAACATAACAACCCTCTTTCAAATTTTTGAAACTACGCGCTGACTATAAATAGGGTTAAGGGGACATACTATGAACATTGTTTTTATTTTCGAAAAGGTTAAACAGAACTTCATCTGTAAACCGTCATAACTTACGGGCACGGGGGTGATCAACCCGTTGTACCCTGTATTGATCAATACTACATGCAAGAACGATGGCATCGTTCACTCTGTCCACCTTGGGTGCATAAAAGTTTTCCCATGTAAGAGATGTTCATACTTGTCGGGGTTCCAAACCAAAGCAATTCGGTTGGATAATAATAAGGTTTTATCTTGTTCAACAATAATCTATAATTTAACATATATATACTGGTAATTAACAAAGGTGTATCAACATGTGGTTAAATGCAATGATTATCCAAGTGGGGACACTTGTATAACCATTTATAGAAATTATCGAACAGAATATATATCTGAATTACCATATACTAACATGTTGATAATCAATGAGCGTATATAATATAGGGTTAATAATATGTACAATAATAATATAATTCTGAAACATTCTTACTCATGTCCATTGCATAAAGAAAATGCAAAGATAGGATACATACCTGATGCGCTGCTTACAATACACAACTTAGTTTTATCTTTTATATCACAACCTAGCATTAATCAGATCATTCGTTCGATTAGAACAATATATTATATCATATAGTACTGCATTTCGCAGTCAACACATAACCTAATTACATTATCACACATGTTCAACAGTCATTGCATCACAAACAAACATTAATACAGTCAAAATATCTAACTTCATATTAATTTCTGAAACATGTCGGTGTACCGATAGCTTTATCGGGTAATTATCGAGTCTAAGACTCTTTTCCAATGTTCAATATCCGTAAGTATCATTCATATTATTTTAAATGACTTAATAAACATTTATTAATTTATCATGAATTTTCAAACACCGAAATCATTATTAATTGATTCAAATATCAAATAATTCTATTATCATTTAATTATTATTAAACTATTAATAATACTTTTATTCATTTTCCAATAGTATTAATATTTTATTCATTTACTAGTATTATTAATTATTTAATAATATTTTATTCCCTTACTAATGTTATTACATTTTAATAATATTTTAATCATCCATTAATACTTTAATTTAATATTATTAATCTTTTAATAATATTTTAATCTAAGATTAATACTTTAATCTAATATTATTAATCATTTAATAATATTTTAATGAAGTTTTAATCTTAATATTTTTATTTACTCAACAATATCATATTCTAATATTATTAATATCATAATAACATTTTAATAATCGTTTCCTCAATAAACAATTTATTCTAATTGTTCACCCTTTACAAAATCACTTATTTAATATCCATAAAAGGTCATAAATAATATTTCTTATTATAAATTACCAAAATGCCCTAAAATAGTCATAATATTATATATTAGGAGTATTCAAGCATCAAAATCATATTTTTCTTATTTAAGACATCATTTAACTATTTATTTCCTTTTATTAATAACTTTATCATTTTTAGGAAAAATACCAAACTGATTCCAAAAATTCTTTTTTTCTGGGTTTAGACAGTAAATGACCCAACAATGATCCCCAAATTTTTCTAACATTTTAGAAAGTGATTTACTAATTTTAAAGTGCCCAAAACACTCGGATCTTGCTTCATTTTTCATAAATCGAGTGTTGCTCAGAAAAATCTGAAATTTTTAGGGTATACTCTCGTAACATATATGAAACTACTGTAAACATTTCAAAATTTTCCAGTGTATACACAGTGAGAAATTCGAGTGTTAATATTTAGGAGTCCTTTACGAAAATAGCCATTACGCACAACCTATAAATCGAAACGTCCGTTCTTTTTTCTACACGTAGATAACTTCTTAAGGTACCTCTGTGAGATTTCCCAGATTTTTAAAAGACTTGCAACTGACCGAAACAGCCTCAAGAAAAGCAGGGACAGTAGCT
Organism: Panax notoginseng; assembly: GCA_016801055.1. NCBI lineage: Eukaryota > Viridiplantae > Streptophyta > Magnoliopsida > Apiales > Araliaceae > Panax > Panax notoginseng. The sequence continues at coordinate 163,281,954 of CM029014.1, forward strand.
TTTTAGGGTTTTAAAACCTTAGTAATCTATGTGGACTGTTTTGGGGAAAACAGCCCCCATGGCTTCAATACTTGCTAGATTTGTGTTCTACCACTTGGGTTTACTAGATAACTCATGTATCTAGCACCCCCCTTCGACGGATCACAAATCTAAGTTGTAAAACTTGAGTAACACAAGATTTAGTGGAGGAAAAACAAGAGTTTCACCCCTTGGAGAACATATGTTCATTTCCATCCTCTAAATCTATAGTCTAATACACAAGATACTTAGTCCTACACATGAGACATGTAGAACTAGAGTACTTTGAGTATTAGACCATAACCCCATACATGTTGAGGTAAAAACCGAAAATGGAAGGAAAATAAGAAAAAGAAAAGGATGAGAACCTCACCTAGTTTTGGTTTCTATCCTTCTTGTTCTTCCAAAGTAAGTAATGAACTTAGGATGCATGAACAACAACTCCTCTCCCTCTCTTAGAAAAACTAAACCCTCTCTCTCTTTTCTCTCTTGTATGCTACTAGCTTGGGAGAAAAAGATAGAAGAAGAAGAATGAGAGAAAATGAAATGTTCTAGCAAATGAAATGGGTGATTAACTATTATCCCCCATACTTTTATTGTCTCATGGATAAAAGGCTTCACCTTATCTCTTTCAATTGAGCCTAATCATGTGATTAAGGGTGCTAAGTAGATTTTCCACCAATGGGAGATGGACACACTTGTACTTGATGTAAGAGTTAGTAATTAAGGAACTTGATTAGCTTAACTTTGTTGCCTTAAAAGGCCTAATGGGGCCGGTCGATCACTATGCTCCATTCTCTACTCCATTTTGCTTTTATTTTAATGCACAAATTTGATTAATCAAAAGTCTAAAATACCCCTAATCAAGTGGGCTAAGTATTGGATTGCATTTTATTTCTTTTGGCCTTCTCTTTTAATTGTTTTGGGCCATGTACTAAACTTAGTCTAACAATTTTAACATATGTTACCCAAATTATTTATTTAGGGTTTCCATTCCTAATCTTATGAAATTTAATTCCTTATACATGTGACTTTAGCTCATAACCTAATTAGGTTTACTAGAAATATGTTTAAAATTATTTGTCACTTGAAATAATAAGATTATCCACTTAAGTTAGTATACCTATTAAATACTAACCCTTCCTTATTACCATAACCCTCGGGTTATTTAATTGTCTCACCTAATGTATAATTAGGTTACGTAGCTTTCATTTAGGGTTTAAAATAAAATAAAATTAGTTCCTAAAATTTGTAGCTAGGGTTTCACACAATAATACAAGGGTTTGTCACATAACACCATAATTGACCAACCCTTATTGGTCCACATATACAGTACATATTTATAACACTGAAAAATCAAAATATAATTAATATTATATTATTATTCTCATGCCTTGATCAAAATCCAACAATTAGGGTTTGAATTCCATATCTGATTTATCTGTCATACTTATCATTCTTAATTAAGTTAAAAATAATTAACTTAATAATCTGAACAAAATTCATATAATAAAATAATTATTATAATAATTATAAAAAATATTTCATATATTATATAAATAATATATGATTATATTTTTATGGAAAATAATTAATAAAGCATTTCTACTATAAAATTAATTATGATAAGAATATAATTTATAATGATCAATAATTCTAAAATAAAATTATTTATAAATATTCATATTTTTATTTATCACATAAATACATATACACATTATCTTGGCACATATTCCCCATATTTAAAATTAAAAAAAAATTATACGCAAAATTTCTAATTTATTTGTATAGAAAATATCGGGTTGTTACATTTAGTCTACTTGCTCATCACTTAACTTATCCATTGCTTAGCCCTTAAGCTTACTTACTCAATACTTTGAATCATCCATGGTTTGCCCCATTGGTTTAAACCATCCCATAACCTATTGGTTCTTAATTTGGGCTTTACATTTAATTAGTTTAGCTTAATCATTTGGGCTTGCATTAAATTACTTTAAGACTTTACCTTAACAACCACTTGAGCTTTAATATTACATAATCTTGGCTTGCTCATTAATTCTTATTGGACTTCACAATTTCTTACACAATCCTACAAATTCAATACATTTGGCTTAAAGCCTTAGAACGTATTATATACGTATTAATCTCGTATTCTAACTCGTATACTAATTCATGATATACGATGTACCATCATTTATACATACTCGTATAATACCTCGTATCATACTCGTATTTATTACCTCGTACAATACCTACGTATTATACGATCATCGCTTTAATTCATTATACACATTTAAATTCTTTTTCGAAAATCACTTTTCCTAACCGTTAGGTTTTAAGTCCGCAGGCGAAAAACTGCATTTTTCATAACCGAAAAATTATTGGATATTTTATACCACCACGATATTCTATCATTACGTATTTCTCGGAAATTCAAAAATAATTCCTGACCAGAAATGCGTGAATAGTATTTTTCGAAAAATTTCTCGAAAAGCTTTTATTTTCATCTTGGAAATTCAAACACTTTAATTCATTCATGTAGTCAAAATACTACGACGCTCCAACATTGTTAGGTTATAGAACAACCTTCATCTTATTATCACGTATAATATAATTTTATTCATTATTAATTGAAAAAAAATTATTTTACCATTTGTTTGATTTTCTAGGGCGTTACATCAATCATTCTCATCCAATGAGCAAACAACGTATATACCAATCTATCCGGATTCACTAATCCCCAATTTAGTAATCCAACGATTGGGAACTATTTTAGTTTTAAGCTTTCTAAGAATTTAGATCTCATTAGAATGATCATCATCATTATTCTAAAAGCATTACTTAAAACTATGGGTTTATCACATATTATAAAGCAGCATTATGTAGATAATTAAAAGCCTTTAATAAATTAATACTTTTTATTAATAAATGAATAAGATTGTTACAAAGTATATGCTTTATCGTCAAACATGATTGGCTTGTGTACATACTACTTTCAATCTCCCACTTGCACTAAAGCCAATCGTTATGGTATCTCATACCCTTCTTCTCTAAGTGACGATTATCCTGTTATTGGATAAACTTTAGTTAATGGATATGTAATGTTATTCTTGAGAGTCCACTATCTCTATAGTGATTTTTCATCTTTCAATTATTCCTATAATCAAATGAAAGTGTTACAATACATGTTTAGATCCAAGATGAGACTTAGGAACTATTCCTAGTTCTGTAATAAACTTTTCATCCAACAATCAACTTATAGCTTCATTTATAGCTATATACTTTGTCTTTATCTCTAAACTAGTAACTCTTTGCTTTTTGAAACCTTTTCAATTCACTGCACCACCATTCAAGGTAAAGCTTAATCTTAAAGTGGATTTTCTGTCATCTTGGTCTGTCTGAAAAAACTTAAGTTTTTGTTAAGCCCTCTAGTTTTAATTTAGACCCACCAGGAATATGATCATATCCTTAGTGCCAGATAAGTACTTTAAGATGTTTTTCACTGACCCATAGTGAACTTCTCCAGAATATGGCTGATCAACATCAGGTCTCGTACATTTCATTGCATACATGATAGTTACTTATGCGATCTCTCTTTTATGAGTCTATGGGGACTATTAAGAAAGATGCACTCCATGACTCATCAACATGAGACAACTCTTGGACTTTTCCATGCTAAACGACTTTAGCATCAAATGAATATATGTTTCTTGGGTTAAGTCGAGCATCCTCTTGAATCTATCTATATAGATTGTATCTCCAATTAAGATACTCTTCCCAAATCATTTATAGAGGAATGCTTAGACAACTGTATCTTTACTGATTATAGCATTAGTATGTCATTTCTAATCCATAGTATATCAACATATAATATTAGGAATGTCACGGTGCTCCCACTGAACCTTTTGTACACATTAGGTTCATTTTTATTTGTGATAAAATCAAACTCTTTTGATTTGTTTCATCAAAACGAATGCTTTATTTTTGAGAAGCTTGCTTCAATCTATTTCTCTGAGTGTCTACAACTCTTACCTCATCATATGTAACTGGATCATCATCATTTATGATGCGTATCTCATTATCATCATCTATGATAAATCCATACCTCCCAGGTATCTTCGGTACTATTCCAGATTTACGATTCGGTTGTAGTATAATAGGTCTATCTACAGGTTCCTCCTTTTTAACTTATAGTGATTTGTGATTCTAGAACTCTTCAAGATCTATTATCCTCCCACTAGCCCCTTCAATGATAAACATCTTTATCTTAGAAGGTAGTATGTTTCGCAACAAACACCTTTTGCTAAGTAGGATTATAGAATATATACCCTAAACTTACTTTAGGATGTCCCACAAATCTATACTTGTCAAATCTTTTCCCAAGCTTATCCTTTGAAATATTTTCACATAAGCTGGACAACCCCTTATCTTAACTTACTTAAAATTAGGAATCCTTCCTGTCCATAACTTTTATGGAGTTTTATGGCCGGAATTTGAGGTTATCTTTTTGTAGATATGCAGTCATTTCTAGGACATTATCCCAGAATGATACTGGAATGTCGGTAAAATCATTATAGACGGCACTATATCCAATAAGGTATAATTTTTTCTTTCAGATACATCAATCAATTGTTGCGTATCAGGAGGCATCCATTGTGAGAAAACCATTTGAGATGATCTGGAAACTCATTGCACAATTATTCCTTCCTTGATCCGATCAAAGAATACTAATACTTTGCCAATTTATTTTATTTCTGAATTCTTTGAACCTTTCAAATAATTCACAATTGTATTTCAGCAAATACACACATTCAACTTTTGGAACGATCATCTCCTTTTCTTATACTAGTTTGTTCAATTTGCAAAATAATTTGTACGTAAGTCAAGTACATAAAATCCATTAAGTAATATTTCAGTTCTATACAAAATATTATTATTATTATAAATAGAACAACAATTGTTCTTAAATATAATACCAGAAATTTCATTGTCCAACAATAAAATGGAAATAATGTTTTCAACGAGAACTGGAATACAATAATAATAGACTTGCCCGTAGGCTGTGCTAAACTATAAGTTCATATGGCTGATGCAGCAACCTATGCTTCATTTCTCACACATAAGATTACTTATCTTTGTTTAGCTTTCTACTTCTGCTTGGTCCCTTCATAAATTTATATTTATTATAACCAAAGCCGGTATTCAATACTCAAGTAGAACCTTGACTTAAAATTTTTTTTATTTTAAATCATTAACAAAATTATATTTGTAACCGAAACTTCACTAAACTTCTTTTGGTTAGCTCTGTAAGATGCTTCTTACAGTTTCTTTCCAGTGCCCATACTTATTATAGTGGAAGCAAACTCCTTTGCTATCTGTATCAATTTTGTTCTTTTTATTCTTTGTTTTTGCCTTTCTATTTACCTTCTTAGAAACGTTCTTCTTTTCAGAAGATCCTTTGGCCCTACCAGTAAGACTTGGTCTTTCTTGGTTGGAAAGTGACTCTCAATATTTTTAACATGTTAAGCAAATCAGCGAAGCTGATATCTAGCTTGTTCATATGAAAACTTCACAACAATTGTGAAAGGAGTCCGAGAGTGAGTGCAAGATCAAATCTTGGCTCAACTCTCCATCCATGACAAAACATGTTGTCCTAATTATTCAATCAAATTGATCATATTTAGGACATGTGTCTGTACTGTAGTGTCGTTATTCATTCTAAATCGGAAGAGTTCCTTAGATATCTGATATCTAGCAGTCCTACTTTCCTCACCATCAACTACTTGATGTGCAGGAATATAGTAAGAGCATCCATAGTTTCATGCTGACGCTGAAGCTCGTTACTCATGGATGCGAGCATGATGTATTGAGCCAACTGTGCATCATCTTGCCACTTTCTAAAAGTAGCAATCTCTTCCTCAGAGGAATTGTCTGCAACCATTGCAGGGATAGATGTCTTAAGGACATAAGATAGCTTTTCAGCCATGAGAACTATTCTCAAATTCCTTTACCAATCCGTTTAATTCGGTCCGATTAAAAAGCATCTAATATGCTTCGCAGTGATAGTAATTTAGACATTGTAAAATTCTATAAATGAATTTGTAATTAACAACATTTTAGCATACATTCTTTTATTAATTATCAAAATAAATTAGGTCTTGTTTTAAATTGGTATCCCCCACTATTTTCTTCAAACTATATTACCCTCAATATATATATAGTTCGGTAATATCTAATTAAAGATATGCTAGTAAGAATAAGGATCTCATTTCAAATGTATATAGCCTTGTGTGTGCACAACAAACTATATATAAATAAATAGGTAGACAACTCTTGTCAATTACATCAACTATGCAACTCCTTATATTTTGCCTCTTAGATCATAATGGTCAAGTGTGTGCACATCCGAACTAAAATGATCTAAGTTAAGTCATACCTAGCACTCCATATATTCAAAAGAAAAACATTGTCCTTGTGTGTGCACAATAAAACAGCATTGTTCAGTTTATTTATAAGCATTAAATGCGATGAAACAACATCTTAAATATTTAATACTTGTCTTGTGTGTGCACAACAAATTCATATTAAATATTTAATACTTTATTGTTTTACCATGCTAGAAGGCGATGTTTGATATTCTAAATATCTTTGAACGTTACAACTTAATATAATTTATTTGAGGGTTTTGTTATTAATTTGTCTCATCTTGTTTAGCGCGTATGCACATATATATATAAAATGCGCGTCATATTAATTAACATGTGTAGCATGTTGGCATAATATATCATATATATAGTATAAGCATGCACATATAGAATATTATATTCTACCTGGATTGATTATGGACTTTTATTCTAGTTTAGTTCAGTAGAGCCGCTAAGTGAACCAAAAGGTCAACCCCTAGGGGTGCAAGAATTAATATTTAAGTATAACTATTACATTTAAACCCGGGCTCCATTATAAACGGGTCTTCAAGTGCTCCTTGCTCTTTGATCTCTAATTTTTTAAAATTAATTCTAACTATTCCTATAACAAAACTATTTAAAATAAATAGAAACCTTGATCAGTAGTCAAGGGGAAGTACATAGGAGGAAAATAGAATTTACATTAAGAAAAAATTAGAGAAGACGAGGTACACAGACCCCATTTAATAAAACTCATACATTCATGCATCCAACTAAAATAAAATTCAATCACATTGGTCAATAGTCCATAATCAATCCCATTTATTATCATATACATCACCATATGCATCAATAAATAACATCCATCTCATGAATAATAAATATTCATATATATATATATATATATATATATATATATATATATATATATATATATATATTGATATTATTTAATGGGCAAATTTAGTTAGTATAAAATCTAATTTTGAATCAAAATAAACTACTTTATTTTAATCCAAATTTAAATCAAAATAAACCTCTTTTATTTTAATTTATCCAATTTTGAATAAAATAAACTATTTTATTTTAATTAAAATCTTTAATCAAAATAAACTCATTTATTTTAATTAATTATGAAATCCAATTCCAAGTAAAAAAACTCATTTATTAAAGGAAACACGGATTCTCTTTCTTATTCACAAATAAACTCCTTTATTTAGAATAATATGAAATCTTATTCCATATCTAAATAAACTTCTTTATTTAAGAAAATACAGATTTTCTTTTCTATTCACAAATAAACTCTTTTATTTTGAATAATATGAAATCTTATTTCATATCTAAATAAACTCCTTTATTTAAAGAAACATGGATTCATTTTCTTATTCACAAATAAACTCATTTATTTTAGGAAATATAGGAAATATAAACATTTTATTTTAAAATTAAAATAAACTTTTTATTTTAATTATAAAATAATTAAAAATATTAAGATATATATATATATATATATATATATATATATATATATATATATATATACATTACCGGTACATGTACTCATTATGATGACTCCAAGTTAATATATAATCCTTGAAGATTGAGAATCACCAGGCACGGAAAATCACGCGAATCACGAAAAATTAAAACAGTTTTTCTATTTTTTTTTCTTTTTTTTTAAATTTTATACAAAAAATTATGCCCAATTAAATTGTTCTAAACACATATCAATATACATATCAAATCAAAACAATTAATAATTCGTATAAAGGTTTAGCTCTGACACCACTGTTATGTTTGTAATATTCATGAACGCAATCAAATTGTACAAAATAAGTAGAAGCGTGAAAAAATAGAGTTTTAAAAATTTTATAAATCATATACCCGGATCATCCTTTATGGACAATTATTAATAAAATGAAAAGATAAAGAATAAGAATCATACCCTTGAAGATTCGAGCTTCCTCATGTACAAGTTCACCTCCAAATCTTTTTCGCGTTCAACTTGAATCCACCAGGTTTGGTTCCTTTATTTAATCAATGTTAGCCACCCAAGTGTTTGGCCTCTAGAGGTGATCCACCAAGGAAGAAGAAAGATTCAAGAAGATGGGTATTTGGTAAAACCCTAATTTTTCTATCTCTCATAGAAAATGTGTACTCTCCAACAATTGAATTCACGTATGTTGTGAAAAAGTCAACAACAACAACCCTCGCCCATAATAAGACTCTTCTTATTTATAGATATAGGCAACCCTCCTTAATAATTAAGGAATTGGGTTTTATTTTAATTAATTTAACCTCCTAATCTTATTAGGAATATATGAGAGTACTTTTATTAATTAATTCTCAAACTCCTTTAGAAATTAAATAATAATAATAGTAATAATAATAATAATAAGACTCCTCTTACTAATTTATATTTAATATTTTCAAAATATTAAATAATAAATATTAAGCTATTTAATTTATTCTATCACCATTGATTAAATTAAATACACTTAACTTGTTATTACGATTATGTCATTAACTTCTTAAATAATTATTCTTCCTTTTATGGTGTGACCCTTTAAGTTCTCCATATTAAACCGGTTGTGAATAAATCAATTAGAACAATTCTAATCTTATTTAAATAAATAAATTAAACTATTAATTTATTTAAATAAATAATATTTATTCTACAATAGGGATAAGCCTCCCTAGCAATTAACGACTTTTTAGATAATATAGATGTCAACAGTAATCATAAAAGAACCTTTGAGTAAATAGTTACCGTAGAATTCAATCATTCCACAATACAATGTCTCAATTAAATATAAGACATTGAATTACTGTCAAGTCTTATTTTATTTAATTATATGTATTTCGACTCTTAAATGCACAACTCCAAATAATGCAAATTAGAAACTCCTTTCTAATTTCATTCTGCATTGGCCAAGGACTACTGGGTTGTCATTTATCGAATCACATAGGACATTTCTCTTCTTTTACTAGAAGCGGTAGATTCTTTATTTATCATACATTATCTCCATCTATAACTTATTATACTCAAGCATACCCTTTGATATACCCTAAGGGTCTTAAGGAATAAGTCAAAGTATAACTCATCATACACAAGATACTATGATGATCTCAAGTCCAAGGATCACTGTACTACTATCACTACAGGAATTCCTATTGACAGGCAAGTAAAACTCCATTAGGTATTCATTAGCGAGCCACATTCAGTGTACTTATTCTCCAATAAGCACCTATATACTTGCTTTAATGTCTCCACACAAATGATCATGAGATCAATCATCCTCATTCAATGAGCAAGCAACGTATGTACTAATCTATCCGGATTCACTAATCCCCAATTAAGTAATCCAACGATTGGGAACTATTTTAGTTTTAAGCTTTCTAAGAATTTAGATATCATTATAATGATTATCATCACTATTCTAAAAGCATTACTTAAAACTATGGGTTTATCACATATTATAAAGCAGCATCATGTAGATAATTAAAAGCGTTTAATAAATTAGTACTTTTTATTAATAAATGAATAAAATTGTTACAAAGTATATGTTTTATCATCAAACATGATTGGCTTGTGTGAATACAACTTTCAATGATACCGTACCAGATTAGTAGTACGTTGAGGATTCTGCCATTATGTGACTTTGTCATATTTCATCACACCATAGTGGACTGACGATCTTTTGATCACAACCAACACTAGGTTCGACTGTATTGATAATTCCATCATTTACTATTTTTACACCATATCAAATGATGCACATGGTTAGAAATACATTTTGAAAAGTTTCAAATCATTTTTGTCTTAGCCGAAACAATTAGCATAGACATATGGATAACGGTATTATTTTTAAAACATCATTGGTTCAATCACATGATCCAATATTTTTTAAGAAAACAAAAGTGCAAACATCAGCAAGAAGTCAATAAATTTTGAAAATCTAGCAGAGCTAGAAGATTTAGAAAATTCATGTTTCTCCATCAACTTCAATCTTTACTCCATTGCTTCATTCTACCAATCTTCAACACCATCAATGCTCACTATACCAAAATTTCTAACATCACAACATACATAAACCCGATATAGTTCATCAAACTTACCACACTTTGGAAATCTAGGAACTTGCCATAATCATATGAGTTTAATAACTTACCCTAGTCAGACCATAGGCGTCCATTCACTGAGGGGTACAAAAATATTTCATATAATTATGAGTCACAAACGTACAATAAGTATGAGTTTTAAGAACTCGAAACTTAACCTTATATTCTCTAACTATAACCTATCTATCTGTTACACACGTGAGAAAAGAATCACCTTCTCAACAGGTATATAGCAAATAGCGCAACACAGACATTTCAATGATTATTAGTGCCAGAACTAAGTGGTTTTACATCAAGTATAATTCTCCGCCCATAACAAGGAATCATACAACTCAGCTGTTGACATAGGTCCTCAATTAAAATCCCCACCTAACTCTATCTCACACTTAACTTGCTCTTTGCTCGATATGAATTCTTCGTATCTCATTATATACAACTCCTCATGAGTTCATATCGTACCATTTCATAGTACATTCTCTTATAGCATCAAGCTATACACACTTAGTCGTTACAGACTATTTATCACTTCATAGCTCAATCCGATCACGTCGTGATCATCAATTTACCTTAGGGTTCTTTCCCTATTATCAACAAAACTCCATCCGAGTTCATTCTTATTCTCTTTGTCATCTTCATCTTATAGACAACATCTTAACATTTATTACCGGAGTTAGGAAACTCCTGAATCCTCATTCTCTAGATACTTCAAGATTCTTCTTTGAATCTTCACACACACACACACACACACACACACACACACACACACACACACACATATATATATATATATATATATATATTAATCTTTATCTTTCTCTCTCTCTCTCTTAGGTTATAGTCTAAGGTACACTTACCTAAGTTTATAACCTACAGCTTTGATATCAACCTGTGACGCCCCCGAATCTAGGTCCCTTTGAACCTCGGATCCGGTCTGCCACGATACTACTATCATCAAACTATTTATATCTTTTATTCACAACTTAATGAATATAACTTTGCTTATTACAATTTAGAATATAAATTCTTTCCATTTCCAGGATCCATGTAATGACCCCAAACTTTTATAAGTTACAAATCCTGTACCATTCCTCTCTTACATCATATTCGATGTTATATAAATGTGCGGAATAATTTAAACTTTTTCAATCTCCTTTAAAAATAAATCTTTTATCGATGTCTTAACTTGAATCAATTACATATCCTTGAATCAAATTATGTTATGATTCAGTCTATTCGAATTACTGTATAAATCTTTACATCTCGATTCGAATTTCTCTATGTATCACATACTACAACTTAACATGTATTATACATTGTAAACTACTATCATGTACATCTCCTAGAACCTAAACATGGATCAAAAGTATATATTTAAATAAATGAATCAATCTCATTCGATATTATTGAACTCTATCAATCAAGTAGCACGTAATTTTTACCGTGAGTCCTTAACCTACAAAAGTGGTTATTTGCAAGGGTGAGCTCGACAACCCAGTAATTCTAACAGTTTTCATGCAGCACATAGCATATAATAGCATATTCAGTTCATGCATTCATAATCAATTAATATTTACTACGCATGTTACTTCTCAAATAATAGGCATATAGGTTTATTTCACAAGCATATTATCAAAGATCAACTTTCACATTTCATACATATCTCATGTGTATTCCATATATATATATATATATATATATATATATATATATATATATATATACACATCAACATTCACATGGCATAATATAGCTCAACTAACAGTTATCGAATTCATATAACAAATAGGAACCGAAAGACTTGCCTGGTTCGTAGTTTATCAACTACGACTTAACTACTTAAAACTTATCTGCACTTCGTGTATTCCTACACAATTATATAATCATAGATTCATATCCATTAGTCATACATTTCATATGCTCTTAATATAAGAACAATTATTATTTCCTAACTAGGTTTGTAAAACCTACACTTCACTTTCTCATCATACTCTTAGAATAGCTAGGTATGTATAGGTTTACCTTAACCACTCGTACTTGATATCAACATTCATATATATCTATCACACACTTGACTCGCTATGTGTTTGACACATTTAAAACTCATATAGGTAAGTTCAAACGTACACATAAACGTCTAACTTAGTTGTAACTTCATACCACATCACCTATCCTATATTTTCATAGCACCAATCAGATCACAAATTCAAACAACGTATCGTCGATTTATATTCTGAAAACATTCCTTTGGACTTAAACATTTAAAAGTCCTATTTAACATTCATCTCTATCACATAGTATGCTTCCTACACATTACATAGCATAGTGGTCACATATTGTAATTTAATCATATAAGCATGCCTTGAACTTCAGATTAAAAGCAGAACTTATTCATAACTGCAGGATGACGCAGCTGCGCCATGGCTAAGCCTAGGGCCGGCGCAGTTGCGCATCCCTCTGGTCAAGCCAAGACTTAACTGTTGCCTAGAGGTTTCTGTCCGGAATGAGCACAACATTCACACATAATATATTTTGTCATGTTAAAGGTCTTTTCATACTTCTCAAGTCAATCTAGGTTTCCCCCTTTTATAATATAGTTCTAAGTTAAACATTTCGACAAGTTAAGGCCATTCATGGTTTGAAACCACAAATTCTAATATGCTTGCTTTCTAAACACATAAGGTAGTCATAAAACTCATTTTAGGCATGCTTGTGAGTATTCATATTACATACATGCAACTATTCTAGTTATTATTTTGAAAACATGCTTTATTTAGTTTTAACTTGATTTCACAACTCTTAACATCGTACTAAAAGTATCATCAAACATGTTAATAAATGTCAGGTTCTAACTCTCAAAGTATTCACATTCAAAGTTCGTGTTTTCATTAGTAAAGCTTACTAATAAGTCCAACACGTTCATGCTTCCTTATGAATCATATAAACACAAATTAACGGGTTATTTACACATTTCTAAATCATACCAACATGTTGGCAAGTCAGTACATAAACATGGCATCCATACTCATACGTAATGCAACTTAAGTTCGAAAACATGCTCGAGGTTGCCTTTGAAATTATTTTTCATGAATGATGTAACATGGCACATATAAGACAACTTTAAAGCTCTTATCATAAGTAAATAAGTCATGATATCCTCTTTTCAAGATCAGAATGTATAACATGTAATATTCATGCATGTTAGCTTTATCATATCAAGCTTTTTCTTGAAAACTTCTCTAACATAAGGTCTAACAAGTTTGGTCATGAATATAGTACTAAGAATCATACATCATGCTTATTTAGGTTCTAAATCAGTCATATATATGGGCTACTAAGTTCAGAATATGTAGAACATGAATTACTTCAAAGTTTATCCTTAACACTTTTATGTTTTTTGTACAAATCTCTCATTAAATCATGTTGATCACCTCATACTACATAAGAAAACCTTATACCTCATGTCATACCTATTTCTCATGTATATACAAGTCATAATACTATATTAACAACAACCTAGCATGACAAAATCCATCAACTAGTTCTGAGGTACGGCGCAGCTGCGCTGCACCCTAGTATAAATAGGGCGCAGCTGCTCCACGTCGAGTTCAAAAGCAGTAAGCAGACTCTACTTTTCAGAGCAACTACCAACTCGATTTCCAACGATTTAAGCTAGTTCCAAACCATCATTAAATTGTTCATACATATAAGTAAACTTCTTAAACACATTATAACATGTTAATTCACATCAATTGACATAGAAATTCAAGAAATTTAAAGAACTAAACAAGACCTATTTCAAGAACATAGTTAGAATTTAAACCTTCTTGAGCTTGAATTGGACTTCCTATACTCTGAATATGCTTCTATAGTAGCTCAACAACTTATAACTCTCCAATTAGACTATCACACAACTTTTAGCAAGCACAAAAACTAAAAATGGAGCTTATATTTATAGAAGGAACTTGGACTAGACATTGGCATTACACTAAGGTTGGGTTCATGGTGTAATGGAAGAATACATTGGTTAATTGAGAGTTGATCAACCACCCTTACCAGCCCTCTTCTTAGCAAATGACCACCTATTCCATAGCCTTTTGGAGAATACGTATTTTAGCTTCATGTTACTGTTCATGTACCTTTGTGACACTCAATTTGGGACAAGAGCAAATATCTCAACATTTGGTCATCTACGGCTTGGTTTGGTTCTCTTAATTCCCATAATGTAATATTAAGGTACAATTGTTACCATATTAGGAATTTAAAGATAAATTTTATACTCAAATCATATATTCCATGTATATTAGTCCACATAATTTAATATTTATAACATTTGTGGACTTAATTTAATTGCTCACTAATAACTTAATATCTCCATTTACCATTTACTTACACATCGGTATTGAAATAAATATTTTAATAACACATATTTATTTACTCCCATCTTTTAGAGTTCACATATAATTGTCTCATCACATAGGATGAGATAACAAAACTTATTTAAATCAACTCTATGATTTAATCACTTTTACCATATGATTTTTGTATATCATTAGTCACACTTCATGTGGTCTTAAGCCATAGGTATTATATATTACTACTACCCACCTTTTCCATATTACACATAGTAATACTATTTAATGGTAATATCCACATTAATATTTTAATTGGGATAAATATCATTCAGTTGGGTACTTTCAATCCATTATCACATTTTAATATCACAACAATTAATTAATATTACTCATTTATTTTCTTTTCAATAATTATTATGCACTCCACTAATTAATAGAATATAATATTCTATAATATCACTTAATTAACCAATATTTATTCCGAATTCATTAATTAACTCTTATTCAAATCCATTCATGGATAACTTAATCATCATTTAAGATTTTATTATCCTCATGAGTCCTTAATACCCATTTCTTAAATCTTAAATTCCAAAAACTGATCTTACAGACCGGCGCAGCTGTGTTGGTCATAGGCTTGGAAATGGCGCAGTTGCGCCATACCAAATTCAGAGGAAGACAAGTTCTGCATTAACAAAAGTAAAATCTACGCTTCTAAATACTTTACACATCCTCCTTAAGTGTTAACTCATCTAACATCAATCACCTCTTTGATTTCACATCATCAGTTACTATTTTCCTTAACAATTTAAGGATCACACTTCGAGTTTTGCAACTCCATTTCCCTTATGAGTTTAACCAACTATAACATCTCCTTTACAGTTTGTTACCACCAATAATACAAAACTCAAATATAACACATACATACATTCCTTTAATCTTCACTTCTCGCCGTGTATCAATTTACTCAATAATTCTCTAACCACTTTAAAGGTATATAAATTTCCTTCTCTCATCAACAATGGACACGCATACAAGTCTAAACCTAGCAAATATCGAGTCTTTAATAGTATTCAATATAGTACACTGGGTGGTTTCCCACAAATAACCAACAAATTAGTTTTCGTCTCATCTACATTGTTTTCACAGTGAGTTAGATCGGTTACTAATTCGTATATACCTCTACTCTCTAAAGGAATCGTTCAGCCCAGCTCCTATACATCCACTATTAAAGGTATGGTTGCACTGCCTTAGACTTGATACTTACTCGTACATATACTCAAGAAATTGGTGATTATCAAACATATTTAATGACACCAACTTACTATTATAAAATAATTTCACATAAATTATTTAATGCCGATAGATAAATCTTATACATCTTCTTACTAATTCATCTCTACAATTTATAACAAATATATAATAATGATATATATTTATTAAACACAACATCACTTATTACATAGCTCATATTACTATATGTAACACAATACCACATACCTCGTAACTCATATATGTATTCTTGTTTGAACTCATCTCATGCTTTAATAATTTTATCTACTAAATTCTTATTTTAATAATTTATGAAAATTCGAGTTCTTACAAACGCAATGATAACTTCTTTTGTAACCCTGGGGAAGGAGGCTGCTTCTACCCACTTGGTGAAGTAGTCGATCATGGTGAAGATAAACCGATGCCCATTACTGACTTTGGCCTCGACGGGCCCGATCACGTCCATTCCCCACATTTATAAGGGTCAGGGTGAACTCATATTGTGGAGCTCCCTTGGAGGAGCGTGAATAGCATTCCCATGAATTTGGCATTGGTAACATCTCTTGACGTAATCATCATAGTCAGCTTTGAGAAAGATCTAGTAATGCTCTGTTCTTAGGATATGTTTAACAAGAAGAGGGTCGCTCATGTATGGGCCACATACTCCACCATGGATTTCATCCATGAGCCTCTAAGATTGGTCCTTGTCCAGACATCTGAGGAGACCTAGCAAAAGGTTCTCCAAGGAGTGATGAATGCAGTTTTCTCACGATCCTCTTCAGCAACCATGATTTGATGGTATCCCGCAAAGTAATCCACAAAGGAGTACATGTTGTATTGAGCTGTATTGTCAATGAGTATATGGATGAATGGCACGAGAAAGCTATCGTTGAGGCAAGCTTTATTCAAATCCCGGTAGTCCACACAAACTCACACCTTCCCTCCCAGTTTGGGCTCAGGGACTATGTTGGATAACCATTCAGGGTATGTTGACACCATGATGATGCCGACTTGAAATTTTTTCACAATTTCTTCTTTAACCTTTAAACTCCACTCAGGTTTTAATCTCCTGAGCTTCTGCCTGACTGGCTTGAATCCATCTTTGATGGGGAGGCGATGAATAACAATGTTAGTGGACAAACCGACCATGTCTTCATGAGACCATGCAAACACATCCTGGAATTGGGTCAATAGAGTAACCATATCATTCCTTTGGTTTGGAGTGAGGTCCGTACCAATCTAGATTTGTTTGGGGTTTTCAAATGTTCCGAGGTTAAAAGAGGTGGTTTGATCAAGATTTGGCTTTAGTTTGTCTTCGACCCATTCTTTGATCTCCTGAGGTATCTCATAGTCCTCTTGTATTTCTATCAAGTCTAAGTCCAACTTTACATCAAAGTTACAGTCCTTATGCCCCAATGGGATGGTAGTGAGTGTTGCTCACCTCTAGGGCATGAAAGCTGACAGGCTTAACTTCTGAATTGAAACTGATGAGCTGGATGTCACCTTATTTAGGACATTTTGGCTCAGCATTAACAGTGGCTAGGTTGTTGTTAATGATGTATTTAAGCTGCTAATGAAGGGTGGACGAGACGGCTCCAGCCATATGAATCCACGGTCTTCCCAATATCAGGTGGTATCCTGTATCTATTTTGAGCACATGAAAGGATACGCAAAATGTATGTGGACCAATCTCCACAGGTACTTCAATCTCCCAGACAGCATTTCGTCGGGATCCGTCGAAAGCTTTGATAATTGTATGGCATCTTCAAATTCTGTTAAGATTGATATTCATCTTCTCCAAGGTGGCATAGGGGCAAATATTCAAGGAGGACCCTCGATCTATCAATACTTCTGCGACCACGTATCCGGAGGACATAACCGCTATGTGCAACGGCTTGCAATACCCAGTCCCTTCGGGCAGTATGTCATCATCAGTGAAAGATATCACATTGTTGTTAAGAATGTGATCAAGCAGGTGATGGAACTTTTCGACATCCACTAATTTTGGTAAATGAGCTTCTTCTAAAACTCTCAATAGTACCTTCAGGTGATCTTCTGAGGAGAATACCAAATCCAGTATGGAAACTTATTGTGGAGCTTCTTTCAAGCTTAAAACCACCTTAGCTTCATTATGTCCCATAGTACGGAGGAATTGTTCAATCTTCTCCATGGGAACTTTCCCCTTTGATTTTATGGTGGGCTTCATCACCTGTTAGGGAAGATACCGTGGATTCTCTTTCGACACTGCAGCAGTTGCGTGGGATGTGGATCCTTCAACCTCTCCATAATTCCATGGAACTTTCTGTAGGCTAACAACAGGATATTGTGGTCTGAATGGTAAGATAATTGTCTCTGGCGCAGCCACTTTCAAAGGATTCTCAATACCCTTAAGCTGAATAGGTTGAATTGTATGTGAGGGGGTGGCTGAATCTTTCTCAAAAGATATAACTGCTACGACTTCCTTCCATTTTGTAGAAAATACGTCCCCACTCTCAAGTAGTATAATGTTATCATCTGCCAACTACAAGACACTGCTATCAATTAGATTCTGAATAAGGTGGCGGAGTGCCCATCATTCTTCAGTGATGTGACTGCGAGAGTGGGAGTGGTATTGGCACACTCCATTAAAATCAAACCGTCTTGAATGCGGGCTGATTGGAGGTAGCAGAGCTGTGATTCTTCCTTCATTGACCAGCATCTGAAATATCTCTTCCATCGGTTGGCCTAGGAATGTAAATTCCCTTTGATTGGCTAAGTCTGGACGGGCTTTGGCATTTGCTCTTTTTGTAATTTTATCCTCCAGTGTTTCATTTTCTGGAGTACGTGGTGGAGTGTTTGAAACAAAAGGAAGGAGGCTAGCATGCTCCTGGCTAAATAATTGACATGTGACTTGGTGCTGATGGACCACCAGTTCTGCCAATTGGTTGAGTTGCTCGCGCATAGCATTCATTTTCCGTTCCATCATAAACTAGAACTTTGCATAGTCCCACTTGTCAGCATTATCCCTACTAGTATGGGAAGATCCGGTAATGGAATGGGAAGTCTGTCCACTACTCCAATTAATCATGTTAACCTCATCTTCCTTGTATTGAGGAAGAGGGTTGTCTTACACATGGGGTTGGTCGGGTTTAGTCACCACAGTCTCCCCATTGTCGATTAAATCCTGGATCTTGTGTTTCAAGGCCCAGCAATCATGAGTATCATGACCTAGAGCTCTAGCATGATAAGCACATTTCCGGCTAGCATTAAAACCCTTCCCACTTGGGTTGGCCGGTGGAAGAAGATGGGTAATTTTTTTCTGAGTTGTCAGAAGATTGAGAATGTTCTCGAGCGAGTCCCCTAAGGGTGTGAACACTCGAGTGCGTCTGATTTCTCCACCTTTTGGCAATGGAGGGTTTGAAGACTGAGTTGGAAAAGGGGAGTAGTTTATCCTTTGAATAGGTAGGCTTTGACTGCCATTTTGCCCTTGTAGTATTAAGGAAACATCCTCCTCTTTCTTCTTATGGAACCTCCGGGGGTTGTTTCCATAACTACCACAAAACAATCACAAATATCAAAATCCAAAATTTCAGACAATTAATGGAGAATTAGACTTATGATTTCACCCTAAGCTTCACTTTAATTTCTACACCTTTATTCCAATTCAAATCACTATCCCAGTTTATTAATCAAGAACACAAATGTAGTATTAACCACCTCTCGATGCACTAATACCTTATTAACTTAAATCCAAAATTAAGATAGAAACAAGTTAAACAC
This sequence comes from Panax notoginseng, assembly GCA_016801055.1. Classification (NCBI taxonomy): domain Eukaryota; kingdom Viridiplantae; phylum Streptophyta; class Magnoliopsida; order Apiales; family Araliaceae; genus Panax; species Panax notoginseng. The sequence goes on from CM029014.1 coordinate 163,301,881, forward strand.
CTTAATTAACTAACTCACTATATCTCTATGGGAATTACAATTAAAGAAGGTTTAAGAATAAGTTCTCTATCCGATTACATGCGATGTCAAGCATATCTCTACCTTAACATTCATCAAGATTCTGCTATTCACAAAATTCATGAACGGATGCTATATCAACTAGGTCTAGATTTGACTATCCTCTCTCGATTCCATACAAATCCACAACGAACTGTTGATCAGGCAATTCATAAATTCACGCTCAAATTAACATAGATAAACTGGAAATACTTTATTGAACTGGAAATCAAAGCTACTAAATCATTGTTTCACCCAAGGATCCATCATAAGCCTAAAAAGCGAATTAGTTCATAATAAACGAAATAAGCACAAAATAAATCATAGAGAACATTCTTTCAATTACAAATAATAGCCTAAAACGAAGAATATTGAAAAACACCCTTCTCGTAGCCTAAATTGCAATCGTCTTGAAAATATCCTCGAAATACTCCTCCCAAGCTTGCTAAGAAAAAACTGAGATTAATCTTTGTAATGTGCTTCGTGTCTTTTTTTTTTCCTCCCCCTTCACGTATCGTTATATTTGAGTCCAAGAAGTCCAACGCACAAGTCCCAGCCGAAATTCTCCATCAAATAGAGTCCATGTACAGTCCAATATGCTAGAAACCATGTCAAATAAGAGTTCCAAGCTCAACATAAGTCTGCAGAATTCGACACCCCCCGCCCCGACGGGGGTTAACAAGGCAAATAGGCCGGCCCCGGCGGGCACCCTTTCTGTCAAGTCTTGATGGAGACCCCCCGCCCCGGCGGGGGTATATAGTACAAACAAGCCCGCCTCGGCGGGCATGTAATCTGTTAGATAATTTGTTGAACTTCAGGGCTTCCAAATTTGCATCATTTTACTCCAAATCATCCCAATTGACTCTAAATATGCGTTAAACGTCACAACAACCATCCTACACATGAAATAACATAATAAAAGTAAAAACGAACATGAACACAAGAAATTAGCAACAAATAAGCATGAATTGAACATTGATTCGCGTTATAAAATTCACTTATCAAAATCCCCCAAACTTAAACCGTGCTAGTCCTCGAGCACAAAATAACTACACGCTATGCAATGCAATGAGATGAAATGAATATGATCTAACCGATATGCTTTCGAATCCATCAATATCGCAGAATCAAAATTATCTCAACGACCTCAGCGAAAACAAGAAACTATACAATATAAAACACCAAAACCAATCTACAATTCCGTTTAATCCTCAAATCTTAAACCATCACCACTAGTACAGTGTGCATGTGTGATCAACATCCATGATAACTGCTACGGACTCAAATTCAACACATAATCAATCTCTTAGAAGGAATCATACAGTGCAAACTTAAAAATTTTAAACATAGACAGCTCCAACTAAAACTACATAATTACCAATCTTAGGGGTTCATACAGGGTACTTATACCTTATTCATATATATATATATATATATATATATATATATATATATATATATATATATATAAACATGACTGTGTAATGTCTCATCCCATTTGGCTGACAGTGCTACCCCTTAGCGAGCTTTCAACCAATGACTCCCAGACTATAAAAGACCTTAGGGCGCTAGCTGTAAAGACAATCCCCTCGGGCGTACTTGCTCAAATAACAAAGGCCCCGAAACAAGACTAGTCATGATCTATTCATTTTATTTTTTTTCATTTTTTTTAGATAAAGCTTATATACCCCACATATAAATCCCCCAAACTTAGGTTCTTGCTTAATTTTTTGCCTTTACTGTCTGTCCTTGTCGTTTTCTTATTTACTCTAGCATTATCCTTTAGAGACTATTTATGTATCAATTTGAACTGACCAGTCAAGAAAGATGTTGTTAACCGTGCTAACCTTTTCTATACCAGTTTCAAACAAACTCAAGATTTGACTCAAAATAGAAATTGTATCACAGTTCTAGTAATCAACACTGTATTGGTTAACTTATTATCAATTTCATCATTGGCCCACAAATAATATGAACTACAACATTGCTAGACTTATGCAAACACAATATTTCACTAACTAAAAATTTTTTTATAACAAAATGCACTATCTACAAGACTAATTACTATGCAATGACAATAATAACCTAAACTACTATGTATGCACCTAAGCTATCATGCAATACCAAACTTAATATGCAATACTGAAATTAAAATGATACTGAAATTAAAATGACAAAATGCAAACCTATAAGTACTACATATGCATGCACACATGTATATAAATCCCCAAAACTTAAGTAATACAATGTCCTCATTGGATGATTATTCAAAAATAAGTACGTGAGGACTTCCCAGCTATCGCTCAAGTCTGAGGAGGTGGTTGTTGCTCTTCTTCATTAGAATCACTTGGTGGAAATCTCGGCATTGGTCCGAGTTGCTGATATGGAAATTGAGCCACTGGGTTGAAGCTTTGAAGGGTTGCGTTGAGTAAGGCGAAAGATACATTCATAGCATCAAACATGTGATTTTGCCTCATTGCTAATCGCTGCATTTCCCGACGTGCTGCTTTATTGTGCATAGTCATTTGATTTTGGAACTCAAGGAACTGAGGACTGGATATTGCCTCGGTCTGTGGTACCTGCTCAGCCCCTTGATCGCCTGTAGTTGCATCATCATCCTCCGATGCCTCTGTAGCATCAACTTCGTCTTTTGAAGCCGATGAAAAAATAAAGTCCAGACCTCGTGGATGTGACTCGCTTCCTGCCCATACAGAATACTGCGCTATCATTCTAGAATCAAGCAATGCGAGCGGCATTTGTGTGGGCTCATCATCGGACCATCTCACCCCTATATTGCGACACAACCCACATATGATTGATGGGTGTGGCAAGCCTCCCATACGTCGATAATGAAATCTTGCATAATTGCGTACAACAGCAACGCCTTCTCTTTAGTGACGTCCGAGGTGTGTTGGGACAGAAGCAATTTAGAGCATAAGAATGCGTACCATATTTTTCCACACCGGCCAAGGTCCTTGCTATGGAACACTATGCCTCCCTTCCGACCTTTCATCCAAGGTGTTCCCGGCTTTGTCATCTCCGTGATTATTTCATCATAGTCCGGATCAGCATTTTGTAGGTGAGCATAATGGCAGTGGCGAGGTACCCATAGTTGATAGTAGGTGTTGATTGCATCGGCACTGAACGGAACCAACCGACCTCGCACAAACGCGTGGAATGGTTCTTTGTCCTCAGCATTGGCATAGAATTCTTTGATAATGTTGACCACAACGAGTTTTGGCTTTTTTGTGAATTTGGTCCACCCATTTTGATAAATTTGAGGCATCATCTCCCCATCGTTAGGATCCGGTGCCAACCCCCGCTCAGGTGTAAGGGCTTTAGTGAGCATGTAATCATACCGGTCGGCGGCGGCGACACTCTTAAATTTTTGGCGATCAAAAGTTCGTGTTGGTTGAGATGGCCTTGAACTCTCTCCCCTTTGGAGTTTTGATGTTGAATGTGAAGCCATGGTTTCTCTCTATTTCTTAACTTGCCTTAGCTCTCCCCCAAACTTGGTTGAAACACAGTGACGAACACTTGGTGTGCACAAATGGTTATCCCCCACACTTATGAAATTAGCCCTCCAATATGGTGAATACAGCTTAGTAACTTGAGAATAGTGATATGCTTGCCTCTCAAATGGTTACAACTATCCTCTATGAAGGCCCTAATTTAAAATTTGATGAGTGTAATTGAAGAGTGGTGTGAGGAATATGGGTTGAGATGTGGTTATACATAGAGGTGATGTGAGGGTGTTTATTGCTGGATTGAAGAGGTGGGGAGAGGTAGTGGAGCATTGGAATTCGTGGGGGTAATGGATGGTGGGTGGTGGTTATGGTTGTAATGGAGGTTTAAAGAGAGTGGGGGAGAGTAGTGGTGTAACTACCGAATTTGAAGTGCCCAAGTTCTAGGACCCCCGCCCCGGCGGGGGGTACAAGGCTAATGGAGCCCGCCCCGGCGGGCATGCCCCCTGTAAACTAAAGTTGAAAGACCTCCGGCCCGGCGGGGGGTGTAGTTCATTTTGGGCCCGCCCCGGCGGGCATGCTCCCTGCTAAACTTCTCTGTTTCTCATCTTTGCTTCATGCTAAGCTATTCAATGTTCCTTTTTCCATCCTGCAAGACATGAAACATGAAAGTTATAAGATTGTTGAGCACTTGGAGTATGATTGAGAGATTAACAAAACTTTTACTATATAATACTTACCTAATAACTTAATAAAAACTATATTCTAACAATTATGAATGAAAATATGAAAAATAAACGAAAGATTAGGTTGTCTCCCAATTAGCGCTTGATTTTAAGTCGTTCAGCCTGACTACTCCCTGTTTAGTTTGTGTCGGCCAATGTGATGGTGATCACATCGGTGTTAGCTTCTCCACCCCAATAATGCTTTAGACGATGTCCGTTGACTTTGAACGTATCTAATGGATTGTGACTGTAGAGTTCAACTGCACCATGAGAGAATACCCGCTTGACAGTGAATGGTCCCGACCATCTCGACTTAAGCTTTCCTGGGAACAATCGCAGCCGTGAGTTGAACAAAAGGACTGATTGCCCCGGCTCAAATATTCGACGCATAATTTTCTGGTCGTGCCATCTTTTTACTTTTTCTTTATATAATTTGGAGTTCTCATAGGCGTGAAGGCGAAATTTATCGAGCTCATTCAGTTGAAGTAGTCTCTTTTCCCCTACAGCTGCTTGATCGAAATTGAGTTTTTGAACTGCCCAATAAGCCTTATGTTGTAGCTAGACCGGTAAGTGACATACCTTCCCGTACAGTAATTGATATGGTGACATCCCGATTGATGTCATGTATGCAATCCGGTATGCCCATAATGCATCATCCAACCGAAGTGACCAATCTTTTCGACTCGGATTTACTGCTTTCTTCAGTATCTTCTTAACTTCTCTGTTTGATACCTCAGGCTGTCCACTTGTTTGAGGGTGATACTCTGTAGCCACCTTGTGGTTAACCCCATACTTGGCCAAAAGAGCTGTAAAAGACTTATTGCAGAAGTAACTGCCTTCGTCACTGATTATTGCTCTTGGCATTCTAAACCTCGTGAAAATGTTTTTCTGTAGGAATTTGAGGACCACCTTGGCATCGTTGGATGGTAGTGTTGTAGCTTCAACCCACTTTGATACGTAATCCACTGCTTGTAGAATATACTGATTGTTCAAAGATGACGGGAATGGCACCATGAAATTGATACCCCATACATCAAAGATTTCCATTTCAAGAATCGTTTGTAAAGGCATCTCATTCCGTTTTGAAATATTGCCCACCCTTTGACACCTATCGCATTGTTTGACAAAATGGTGGGCATCCTTAAATAATGTGGGCCAATAAAACCCAGATTGCAACACCTTCGATGATGTCCTCTCACTCCCATAATGTCCGCCATACGCAGATGAGTGACACTCATGCAGAATGTTCTTCACTTCACTGTAGGGGACGTACCATCTAATCATTTTGTCGGTGCACTGCTTGAACAAATACGGTTCGTCCCACATGTACCATTTCATATCATGAAGAAATTTCTTTTTTTGTTGTCTTGTGAGGTCAGGTGGTAGAATGTTGCTCACAAGAAAATTTGCATAATCCCCATATCACGGAATCTCTGCAGAAATCCCAAACAGTTGCTCATCTAGGAATGATTCGTTAATTTCACATCTGTCTTCTTTTGCTTTCCCTTGGTTTTCCAGCCTAGACAAGTGATCGGCTACTTGGTTCTCCGTCTCTTTTCTAACCTTTATTTCTAAGTCAAACTCTTGAAGTAGGAGAATCCATCGGATAAGGCGTGGTTTAGCATCCTTTTTTGCTATTAAGTACCGAATCGCCGAATGGTCTGTGTAGACTATCACCTTAGTCCCGATCAAGTATGCCCGAAATTTGTCAAATGTATACACCACTGCAAGCAATTCCTTCTGTGTGGTTGTGTAATTCATTTGAGTCTCTATGAGTGTTTTGCTTGCATAGTATATGGCGTGAAACACCTTGTCTCGTCGTTGGCCCAAAATAGACTGCATGGGAATCTCAGAACGAGTATTGATGTAGCGTTGGGCGGAGCATTCATGGCTAAGAGTTACGAGGAAGCCTTTAATTTGATTGAAACCATGGTGGCCAACAACTACCAGTGGCCCACAGTAAGAATGACACAGGCAAAGGCGACTGGGGTTTTGGAAGTAGATGGGGTGACGGCAATACAAGCGCAAATATCAGCATTGTCTAAGAAGTTGGATGTTATGTCGGGGACATAGACACGGGCACAGGCACAGTATGTACAGCAGGTTGCAGTAGTATGTGAACTATGCGCAGGTGAGCATCCTACAGATCAATACGCAATCAACCCAGCATCCGTGCAATTTGTGGGTAGTTACAACAAGATCCCATAGAATATGTACCAAAACACTTATAACCAGGGGAATAGGAATCAACCAAATTTCTCGTAGAGCAATAACTAGCAAAATCAAGCTCCACGACCATCATAACCCCCACGTTTTTAGAATCACCAACAACCGGCTCAGCATCAGGAAAGTAAATCAGATTTCGAGGAATTGGTGTCAAAGTACATAACTAGTAATGAGGCAGCGATGAAAAATCAAGCAATAGCCATCAAGAACTTGGAGAATCCGATGGGGCAAATTGCTTTAGCACTAAATAACAGGCCACAAGGGACCCTACCAAGCGATACAGAGAGAAATTCTAAGGGTAACCATGAACAGTGTCAGGCAATTACATTGAGGAGTGGAAAACATCTTGTAGGTGATAATGCAAAAAATTCAGCGACACCGGACGACAAAGTTAATGACAGCAACATGGGCAAAGGAAACAAGGGTGAGGATAAGAAAAGTGAGGATTCCAAGTTAAAAAATAAGCCAATGGTTTATCCACCACCACCGTTTCAGCAGAGGGTCCAAAAATAAAAATTAGACAAGCAATTCGTAAAGTTTTTGGAAGTGTTCAAGAAACTCCAGATTAACATACCATTTGTAGAAGCCCTAGAGCAAATGCTGAGCTATGCAAAATTTATGAAAGGGATTCTGTCAAGGAAGAAGAAATGGGAAGATTTGGAGACAGTTGCACTAACAGAGGAGTGTAGTACAGTATTACAACAGAAATTACCACCAAAACTTAAGGACCCGGGGAGTTTCACTATCCCATGCACAATCGGAAATATGCATTTGAGCAAGTGTTTATGTGATTTGGGGGCGAGTGTGAATCTTATGCCATTGTCAGTATACACAGAATTGGGTTTGCCCGCGCCAAGGCCTACGAATATTTCATTGCAGTTGGCGGATAGGTCAGTCACATATCCGAGAGGCATAGTAGAGGGCATACTGGTTAAGGTGGATAAGTTTATATTCCTAGCGGACTTTATCATTCTGGATTTTGAGGAGGACAAGAACATCCCAATTATCCTGGGGAGACCTTTCTTGGCCACGAGTAGGACACTCATAGACGTACAAAAAGGAGAACTTACTATGAGGGTCCAAGATCAAGAAATCAAATTTAATGTGTTCAAGGCCATGAAATTCCCTATGGATGAGGAAGAATGTTTTCGGATGGATTTAGTTGAGCAAATCATCAGTGAAGATATGAGCAAGTGTTTGTTCAACGATCCGTTAAAAACAACTTTATTGGGGGATGAAGAGGTCGACGACCCGGAATTGGTGGATTACTTACAAATGCTAGACTCATTGCCACGGGTTAGCAGATTCAGAACATCATTTGAACCATTGCACACGGAGGAGATTGCCACAGAAAAACTGAAATCGTCATTGGAAGAGCCACCAAAGTTGGAACTTAAGTCACTCCCTAAACATCTCAGCTATGCGTATTTAGGCAATTCAAATTCCTTACTTGTTATTATTTCAGCTGCACTTAACGAATTGCAGGAAGAAAAGTTGCTGAGGGTACTTAGGGAACACAAATCAGCTATTGGGTGGACGATCGCGGACATAATGGGAATTAGCCCTTCATTTTGCGTGCACAAGATTTTGATGGAAGTTAAGGCAAAACCAACAGTGTAGCAACAACGGCGACTTAACCCTATTATGAAGGAAGTTGTGAAGAAGGAAATTTTGAAGTGGTTAGATGCCGATATCATCTACCCGATTTTCGACAGTAAGTGGGTTAGTCCGGTCCGGTGCGTGCCAAAAAAAGGAGGAATGACTGTGGTGCAGAATGAGGACAACGAGTTAATACTGACTAGAACAATGACAGGTTAGAGGGTTTGCATGGATTATAGAAAATTGAATAAGGCAACCCGAAAAGACCATTTCCCGCTGCCCTTTAGTGATCAAATGTTGGATAGATTGGCGGGACATGAATATTACTGTTTGTTGGATGGGTACTCGGGTTATAACCAGATAATCATCACTCCGGAGGATCAAGAAAAGATGACATTCACTTGCCCTTATGGCACATTTGCATTCAGGAGGATGTCATTCGGGTTATGCAATGCACCTGCAACCTTCTAACAGTGTATAATGGCCATTTTTTCAGATATGGTGGAGAAGAATGTTGAAGTCTTCATGGACGACTTTTCGGTCTATGGGGACAACTTTGATACTTGCCTAGGGAATCTGGTCATGGTGTTGCAACGATTTAAGGATACGAATCTTGTACTCAATTGGGAAAAATGCCACTTCATGGTTGAAGATGGCATAATTTTGGGCCATAAGGTATCAGCTTAAGGATTGGAGGTTGACAACGCAAAGCTGGAAACAATCGAGAAACTGCCCCCCCCCCCCCCCGAGCTTAGTTAAGGGTATTAGAAGTTTTCTGGGACACGCTAGGTTCTACAGAAGATTCATAAAGGACTTCTCTAAAATTGCAAAACCGTTGTGTAGTCTTTTAGAGAAGGATGTTACTTTCAGTTTTGATGAAGAATGCAAGTCAGTGTTTGAATTATTGAAAAAGAAATTGACTACAGCCTCCGTGATCGTCGCACCGGATTGGAACATGCCATTCGAGCTAATGTGTGATGCAAGTGACTACGCGGTTGGGGCTATTTTGGGCCAACGACGAGACAAGGTGTTTCACGCCATATACTATGCAAGCAAAATACTCACAGAGACTCAAATGAAATACACAACCACAGAAAAGGAATTGCTTGCAATGGTGTATGTGTTTGACAAATTTCGGGCATACTTAATCGGGACTAAGGTGATAGTCTACACAGACCATTCGGCGATTCGGTACTTAATAGCGAAAAAGGATGCTAAGCCACACCTTATCCGATGGATTCTCCTACTTCAAGAGTTTGACTTAGAAATAAAGGATAGAAAAGGGACGGAGAACCAAGTAGCCGATCACTTGTCTAGGTTGGAAAACCAAGGGAAAGCAAAAGAAGACAGATGTGAAATTAATGAATCATTCCCAGATGAGCAACTATTTGGGATTTCTATAGAGATTCTATGGTATGGAGATTACGCAAATTTTCTTGTGAGCAACATTCTACCACCTGACCTCACAAGATAACAAAAAAATAAATTTCTTCATGATGTGAAATGGTGCATGTGGGACGAACCGTATTTGTTCAAGCACTGCGCTGACAAAATGATTAGACGGTGCGTCCCCTACAGTGAAGTGAAGAACATTCTGCATGATTGTCAGTCATCTGCGTATGGCAGACATTATGGGAGTGAGAGGATAGCAGCAAAGGTGTTGCAATCTGGGTTTTATTGGCCCACATTATTTAAGGATGCCCACTATTTTGTTAAACAATGCGATAGGTGTCAAAGGGTGGGCAATATTTCGAAACGGAATGAGATGCCTTTACAAACGATTCTTAAAGTATAAATCTTTGATGTATGGGGTATCAATTTCATGGGGCCATTCCCGTTATCTTTGAACAATCAGTATATTCTAGTCGCAGTGGATTACGTATTGAAGTGGGTTGAAGCTGCAGCACTACCATCCAACAATGCCAAGGTGGTCCTCAAATTCCTATAGAAAAACATTTTCATGAGGTTTGGCACGCCAAGAGAAATAATTAGTGACGAAGGTAGTCACTTCTGCAATAAGTCTTTTACAGCTCTTTTGGCTAAGTATGGGGTTAACCACAAGGTGGCTACAGCGTATCACCCTCAAACAAGTGGACAGACTGAGGTATCAAACAAAGAAGTTAAGAAGATACTGAAGAAAGCAGTAAATCCGAGTCGGAAAGATTGGTCACTTCGGTTGGATGATGCATTATGGGCATACCGGACTGCATACAAGACACCAATCGGGATGTCACCATATCAACTACTGTACGGGAAGGCATGTCACTTATCGGTCGAGCTACAACATAAGGCTTATTGGGCGGTTTAAAAACTCAATTTCGATCAAGCAGCTGTAGGGGAAAAGAGACTACTTCAACTGAATGAGCTCGATGAATTTAGCCTTCACGCCTATGAGAACTCCAAATTATACAAAGAAAAAGTAAAAAGATGGCACGACCAGAAAATTATGCGTCGAATATTTGAGCCGGGGCAATCAGTCCTTTTGTTCAACTCACGGCTGCGATTGTTCCCAGGAAAGCTTAAGTCGAGATGGTCGGGACCATTCACTGTTAAGCGGGTATTCTCTCATGGTGCAGTTGAACTCTACAGTCGCAATCCATTAGATACGTTCAAAGTCAACGTACATCATCTAAAGCATTATTGGGGTGGAGAAGCTAACACCGATATGATCGCCATCACATTGGCTGACACAAATTGAACAGGAAGTAGTCAGACTAAACGACTTAAAATCAAGCGCTAATTGGGAGGCAACCAAATCTTTCGTTTATTTTTCATATTGTCATTCATAATTGTTAGAATATAGTTTTTATTAAGTTATTAGGTAGGTATTATATAGTAAAAGTTTTGTTAATCTCTCAATCATACTCCAAGTGCTCAACTATCTTATAACTTTCATGTTTCATGTCTTTCAGGATGGAAAAAGGAACATTGAATAGCTTAGCATGAAGCAAAGATGAGAAACAGAGAAGTTTAACAGGGGCACCAAAATGAACTACACCCCCCCGCCAGGGCGGGGGTCTTTAAACTTCAATTTATAGGGGGCATGCCCGCTGGGCCGGGCTCCATTAGCCTTGTACCCCACGCCAGGGCAGGGGTCCTGGAACTTGGGCATTTCAAATTCGGCAATTACACCACTACTCTCCCCCACTCTCTTTAAACCTCCATTACAACCATAACCACCACCCACCATCCACTACCCCCACGAATTCAAATGATCCACTACCTCTCCCCACCTCTTCAATCCACCAATAAACACCCTCACATCCCCTCTATATATTACCACATCTCAACCCATATTCCTCACACCACTCTTTAATTACACTCATCAAATTTTGAATTAGGGCCTTAATAGAGGATAGTTGTAACCATTTGAGAGGCAAGCATATCACAATTCTCAAGTTACCAAGCTGCATTCACCATATTGGAGGGCCAATTTCATAAGTGTGGGGGATAACCATTTGTGCACACCAAGTGTTCGTCACTGTGTTTCAACCAAGTATGGGGGAGAGCTAAGGCAAGTTAAGCAATAGAGAGAAACCATGGCTTCACATTTAACATCAAAACTCCAAATGGGAGAGAGTTTAAGGCCATCTCAACCAACCCGAACTTTTGATCGCCGAAAATTGAAGAGTGTCGCCGCCGCCGACCGGTATGATTACATGCTCACCAAAGCCCTTACACCTGAGCGGGGGTTGGCACCGGAACCCGCTGTGGTCAACATTGTCAAAGAATTTTATGCCAACGCTGAGGACAAAGAACAATTCCACGCATTTGTGCGAGGTCGGTTGGTTCCGTTCAGTTCCGATGCAATCAACACCTACTATCAACTGCGGGTACCTCGCCACTACCATTATGCTCACCTACGAAACGCTGATCCGGACTATGATGAAATAATCACGGAGATGACAAAGCCGGGAACATCTTTGATGAAAGGTCGGAAGGGAGGCACAGTGTTCCATAGAAAGGACCTTAGCCAGTATGGAAAAATATGGTACGCATTCTTATGCGTTAAATTGCTTCCGTCCCAACACACCTCGGACGTCACCAAAGAGAAGGCGTTGCTGTTGTACGCAATTGTGCAAGATTTCATTATCGACGTCGGGGCCTTTATCTGTTTCTCCATCCGCCGGTGTTTACGTGGAAATTTTTCGGGCGGCTTGCCACACCCATCACTCATATGTGGGTTGTGTCGCAATGCAGGGGTAAGATGGTCCGACGATGAGCCCACACAAATGCTGCTCGCATTGTTTGATTCTAGAATGATAGCGCGGTATTCTGTATGGGCAGGAGGCGAGTCACATCCACGAGGTCTGGGCTTTATTTTTTCGTCGGCTTCGGAAGACGAAGTTGATGCTACAGAGGCATCGGAGGATGATGATGCAACTACGGGCGATCAAGGGGCTGAGCAGGTACCACAGACCGAGGCAATATCCAATCCTCAATTCCTTGAGTTCCAAAATCAAATAACTGCGCACAACAAAGTAGCACGTCGGGAAATTCGGCTATTGGCAATGAGGCAAGATCACATGTTTGATGCTATGAATGCATCTTTTGCCTCACTCAACACAACCCTTCAAAGCTTCAACCCGGTGGCTCAATTTCCATATCAGCAACCCGGACCAATGCCTAGATTTCCACCAAGTGATTCTAATGAAGAAGAGCAACAACCACCTCCTCAGACTTAAGCGATAGCAGGGAAGTCCTCACGTACTTATTTTTGATTAATCATCCAGTAAGGACATTATATTACTTAAGTTTGGGGGATTTATATACATGTGTGCATGCATATGTAGTACTTATAGGTTTGAATTTTGTCATTTTAATTTCAGTATCATTTTAATTTCAGTATTGCATATTAAGTTCGGTATTGCATGATAGCTTAGGTGCATACATAGTAGTTTAGGTTATTATTGTCATTGCATAGTAATTAGTTTTGTAGATACTGCATTTTGTTATAAAAAAAATTTAGTTAGTGAAATATTGTGTTTGCATAAGTCCAGCAATGTTGTAGTTCATATTATTTGCGGGCCAATGATGAGATTGATAATAAGTTAACCAAAACAGTGTTGATTACTAGAACTGTGATACAATTTCTGTTTTGAGTCAAATCTTGAGTTCGTTTGAAACTGGTATAGAAAAGGTTAGCATGATTAATAACATCTTTGTTGACTAGTCTGTAACGACCCCAAAATAGGTCCATTCCATCCAACAAATTCTGAGTCGCCAAATACATGGTACAGAAAATAACTACAACTTTATTACAACAATTGTCGTGTAAAATACAACAACATATATGCTGTGAGTTTGGATACAAATATATACCAAATGTGACTCATGTCCCAATCGTGGACAGCACCTCACAATAATACCTTACATAAAGGTATAGTCAAAAACTGTTTTAGAAATGAGAATCTTTGGGAAGTGCTCAATGAAATCTTTGTACATGGGAGTCCATGCTTCTAGGTTGTGATAGATATCATATGGCCATAGAATTATCCTTGGTTGACCCAATATACCCCAAAGAAAAACGAGAAGATTACTATCATATTCTTCCCAATGGTGAGTCTTCTCTTGACTTATCATTATCTCCACTGTCTCTAATTGAGAATTATGCTTCAAACAAACACCAAGATTATATAGGTAGTGCTCGTAAATATACTCAGCAAGTGGATGAGCACATCCCTGACTTATGATGACACGAGATTGTATGTCATTAGACATCTTGTATGATAGCGGCAAAACACCCTTCCAACGTTGGGTTCGCTTCACCCTAGATGATTCACCATATATAACTCCTAAATGACGACCACCGTTCTATTCCCCTGTTACCCCCGCTCGACCCAGCTACACTTTTATTACCTGAAAGGAATTGTGAAACAGAAGGGTGAGCACAACTAGCCCAGTAAAGAATATCATGACTAAAGATAATTAAATTATCAATAGCCTTCATCAATAATAAATCAGAGATTTAAAAAATATGGTAGATGATAAAAATTTCAACCATAGTTGTAGCGGAACGAGTAATCCATTAGAAGAGTCAAATAGACTATAAAGTCTATTATCTTCTCCATGTTAAAATTCCACCAATAATGTTTTATCCCTGTAATATCAATCAACAATTCATGTCTACAATCACATGTATAACTCATAATCGTAATTGTTGTTCTAAATTCCTTTTCTCATCCAGGACGAAGATAATTTTCATCACCTATATTTACCTGAAACATCAAAGATCATGGTTATACCAAATCACAGTTCCTGTTCATAATCATACCAATAAATTCATCTTGGCACTACAGCCAAAGATATTCATTAACCGTTTATCTTTTCACTACTGGCCAAAGATATTCAACAACAGACCATCTTTGCACTACATGCCAAAGATATTCAACAATAGATCATCTTTGTACTACGGGCCAAAGATATTCAACAACAGGTCATCTTTGCACTACGGGACAAAGATATTCATATCTCAAAGAAACACATGATCATTTCAAAATTTATATAAACAATAATTATAACCATGTTGATCAATTCACCTTTGCACTTAAGCTAAAGATATTCAATTATAAATTCAATGGTCATGATCATACCGGTCACAATTCAACTTTTCCACTACTGGCCAAAGAGAACCCTAGTCATGATCATACCAATAATCTACCCATCTTTACACTCAAGTGAAAAAGAACTTCAACATCAGGGTTATAAAAAATGTTATATATGATAATAAAAATAATATGATCAACAACTGTATTTATTTTCAAGAGCAACAATTATAAATCAACGATAATTTGGTCAGAAAAAGAACCCAATTTTTGTCGTGAATAGTATCTCTGAATAGTAACTCGTGAATAGTAACTTGTGAATAGTAAATCATGAATAGTAACTCATGAATAGTAACTCATGAATAGTACTCCGTATTCGTACATAGTACCGTATACATAAATAATGTCATATATGTAAATAGTGTCATATGCATGAATAGTATCGTATACATGAATAGTGCCGTATACGTGAATAGTAACTCCGACTCAAAAAGTTCCAAATTTGATAAAAATTACATACCAACATTTCGGTATAATGATATTGAAGAAAATATCATTTTAAGAAGAATATAACACCCCTTACTATCCCTTACTATCCCTTACCTCAAAAGAGCAGCACTTCTGACTGGATATCGGATATGACGCTGAAGAAAACTTGCACTGATGAATATCAACTCACCAAGTATCTAAATACTCACAAAATATTCTTCATAGTATAGAGAGAGAAAGAGAGAAAGATTATGTTTCTGGTGTGATTTTCAATTCTAACTTAGCCCTCCATTTATAGGAAAATGTTAGCACGTCGAAGTAGACTTAACCTGCAACCTGATGGCTTTACCTGCTACTATTCCCACCCACCACATTTGGATAAAAATCTCAGTACATTTCTTCACCAACCAAGAGTGGGGCCCACCAATTCTAGAATTTTCTACCAAAATGATAAACTCCGAAAATTCAACAATTTCTGAACCAGTCATCTCGTAAAATTTATAATAAATCATACGTTCATTTTTAATGATTCAAAATTTGTGGACATATGCTCAACTTATATATGTATAACATATCCAAATATTACCATGATCCAACGGTCGGATTAAAAATTATAACCCTCGCAAAATATCTCAAAAACCGTAATTTGATTTTCAATACCTCCGTTCCGACAAAAATACAGATAAAATACATCAACATTAACTCCTTCTTTTTTAACCACAAAAATATATCCCTCATTTATATCCACATAAAATAAATATTTTCTTATCATATAAATCAATAATTAATTATTCACAAATAATATTACAGAATCACATTTATGACAACAAGGCCGTTCCCAGGAAAGAGGGGGCTTTCCAATAAGGATTTCTCCTTATTGGCGTGAAATTAGATGACCAAACCTCTCCTTAGACAGAACTTTTTAGACATTGCCAATAATGCTATCTAATAATATTATTCAAATAATATGAATTATTGATCTGATAATGGAGATGATGTGCAGCAACAATTATTGAAACAACAATAATATAAAATATCAACGCAACAATTATTGAATCAATAAAATAAAATATTGAACACTAATTACTGTAACAATTATTCAGTAGTGCCTTCTTACGTAAGAATCAATAATTTTAAAAATACTGTGCAATACCGTGTGCTACTGTGCAATAACGCGTATTACTGTATTTTAACCACCGGGTATTCCAACAGTGTTAACGGTAACAACTACGCCGTTAATTATAAAAACTCATTTTTTGTCGTTATCTTCATCCAACCGTTTTCCGTTATAGAGCCCATATATAGCTGTACCGTCGTACGAATATTCCCCGACAGAAAGAATATTCCACGATCAACGAATATTCCCCGACAACAATGAATATTTTATAATCACTTGCGTATTTTGAAAAAAAAAATTCATATATCACCCGTAACTTTAACTTTTATCAATTTAACCATTTACTGAATAGTAATTATAAGAAAAATTGAATACTTTTATTTCATAAAATTCGGGGTCTTACAATCTCCCCTCCTTATGAAATTTCGTCCCCGAAATTTACGTACCTGGTATTTTAAAAAATTGAAAATACCTTCCTTTCATTTCAAATTTCATCTTTCCTGTCATCATAATTTCTCCATTGCTCATCTCCTGTATTTCAAAAATCATTCTAGAATACAGCTTCAAAACAAGGGTTAATTTAACAAATTAACATATCACATAATATCCCGATATTATGACTGACCAATAAATAAGCTTAGGTAGGACACACTAGCGAAGGATTTACTCATCTCTCCCCTCCTAGTTATATTCCCCGATCTCCGCCATAGACCATATCCCTAAGCTCTGATACCAAAATGTAACGACCCCAAAATAGGTCAATTCCATCCAACCCATTCTGAGTCACCAAATACATGGTACAGAAAACAACTACAACTTTATTACAATAATTGTCGTGTAAAATACAACAACACATATGCTGTGAGTTTGGATACAAATATATACCAAATGTGACTCATGTCCCAATCGTGGACAGCACCTCACAATAATACCTTACATAAAGGTATAGTCAAAAACTGTTTTAGAAATGAGAATCTTTGGGAAGTGCTCAATGAAATCTTTGTACATGGGAGTCCATGCTTCTAGGTTGTGATAGATATCATATGGCCATAGAATTATCCTTGGTTGACCCAATATACCCCAAAGAAAAACGAGAAGATTACTATCATATTCTTCCCAATGGTGAGTCTTCTCTTGACTTATCATTATCTCCACTGTCTCTAATTGAGAATTATGCTTCAAACAAACACCAAGATTATATAGGTAGTGCTCGTAAATATACTCAGCAAGTGGATGAGCACATCCCTGACTTATGATGACACGAGATTGTATGTCATTAGACATCTTGTATGATAGCGGCAAAACACCCTTCCAACGTTGGGTTCGCTTCACCCTAGATGATTCACCAAATATAACTCCTAAATGACGACCACCGTTCTATTCCCCTGTTACCCCCGCTCGACCCAGCTACACTTTTATTACCTGAAAGGAATTGTGAAACAGAAGGGTGAGCACAACTAGCCCAGTAAAGAATATCATGACTAAAGATAATTAAATTATCAATAGCCTTCATCAATAATAAATCAGAGATTTAAAAAATATGGTAGATGATAAAAATTTCAACCATAGTTGCAGCGGAACGAGTAATCCATTAGAACAGTCAAATAGACTATAAAGTCTATTATCTTCTCCATGTTAAAATTCCACCAATAATGTTTTATCCCTGTAATATCAATCAACAATTCCTGTCTACAATCACATGTATAACTCATAATCGTAATTGTTGTTCTAAATTCCTTTTCTCATCCAGGACGAAGATAATTTTCATCACCTATACTTACCTGAAACATCAAAGATCATGGTTATACCAACTCACAGTTCCTGTTCATAATCATACCAATAAATTCATCTTGGCACTATAGCCAAAGATATTCATTAACCGTTTATCTTTTCACTACTGGCCAAAGATATTCAACAACAGACCATCTTTGCACTACATGCCAAAGATATTCAACAATAGATCATCTTTGTACTACGGGCCAAAGATATTCAACAACAGGTCATCTTTGCACTACGGGACAAAGATATTCATATCTCAAAGAAACACATGATCATTTCAAAATTTATATAAACAATAATTATAACCATGTTGATCAATTCACCTTTGCACTTAAGCTAAAGATATTCAATTATAAATTCAATGGTCATGATCATACCGGTCACAATTCAACTTTTCCACTACTGGCCAAAGAGAACCCTAGTCATGATCATACCAATAATCTACCCATCTTTACACACAAGTGAAAAAGAACTTCAACATCAGGGTTATAAAAAATGTTATATATGATAATAAAAACAATATGATCAACAACTGTATTTATTTTCAAGAGCAACAATTATAAATCAACGATAATTTGGTCAGAAAAAGAAACCAATTTTTGTCGTGAATAGTATTCGTGAATAGTAACTCGTGAATAGTAACTTGTGAATAGTAACTCGTGAATAGTAATTCATGAATAGTAACTCGTGAATAGTACTCCATATTCGTACATAGTACCGTATACATAAATAATATCATATACGTAAATAGTGCCATATGCATGAATAGTGCCGTATACGTTAATAGTGTCGTATACGTGAATAGTAACCCCGACTCAAAAAGTTCTAAATTTGATAAAAATTTCATACCAACATTTCGGTTTAATGATATTGAAGAAATATCATTTTAAGAAGAATATAACACCCCTTACTATCCCTTACTATCCCTGTAAGACCCCAACTTTTATAAATAAAGATGAATTTTCTATAAATATTATTTTTGAATATTATGGAGTTAATTTGATATAATGTTATAGTTGTGGGTAATATTTATAAATTTTGCAAAGTACGCAAGTTGTTATATAATATTCGATTGGTCGGGGAATATTCGTTTTAACAGAGAATATTCGTACAACGACACAATCATTGGTGGACCCCACAACGGAATTATTGTCGGATTGAGAAAACGACAAAAATATTTTATTAAAAATAACGGCGGAAATTTTACCATTGTTACTGTTGAACTACTCGGTAGTAAAAGTACAGTAATACGTGTGGTTGCATAGTAGCACACGGTATTGATTATTAATGCTTATGTGAGAAGTCACTCAGTTTGATTCAATTATTGTCAGTTAATAATATGAATTATTTAGCGATAATGACGTTTTGTTTTATTCGTATTATTAACGTAATAAAACAGAAACATCTTTTTATATAAAACAGAATACTTTGTTAAAGTTATTCTATAAATAGAATATATTATATTTTATTTAAAAGATTTTTCTTTAAATATGGACCGTCAGATTAAAGTAATCAATCTGGACCGTTCATGGATTAGTTACTATGCATTCTATTTTTCTATAAATAGCAGCTTATTCCTTCATTATTTCTTACGAATTCACTGAACTCTAGAGAGAGAAATTATAGAGAGAAACTATAGAGAGAGAGAAGAAGAGTATTCTGCTACTTAACTACTTCCTTATTTCAGCTCATCTTTAAAACGGTAAGGGATATTATTCTTTTGTATTCAAGAAGAAAACTTATGTTATTCCATTTTTTTATTATTCTGTTGGAATAACCTGTATATGCGGAATACCCTATACTTGGTGACATTCTTCTATTATTCTGTCTTTGTTATTCCGTTGGAACATCATGTCTGTGCTATACGCCGGACCTGGTTCCGTCTTTATTATTCTGTCTTTATTTTCAGTTGGAACATCCTGTCTGTGCTTTACGCCGGACTTGGTTTCGTCTTTATTATTATTCTGTCGGAATATCCTGTCTGTGTGTTTTACATCGGACCTGGTTCCATTATTTATTATTCTGTCGGAATATCCTGTCTGTGCGTTTACGCCGGACCTGGTTCCATTATTTATTATTCTGTCGAAATATCCTGTCTGTGCGTTTACGCCGGACCTGGTTCCATTATTTATTATTCTGTTGGAATAACTTGTCTGTGCGGTCTATCGCATGCATGGTGATTTCTTTTGTTATCCATTCTTTATTATACTCAGTTGGTTAAGTTTTGACTTCTATACTCCATGAAATTTGTGGAATATCCTTGGTAATTGCGGTTCATCCAGTATCTTTTCATGAAAATATTCTTCTAAGTATTCTTAAATTTTACTCCACAAAGCAGTATCATGTTGACAATTTGGACGTTGTTAATTCTTGGATAAATTAATTCTTAAACTTGTTTTATTGAATTCTTATATCATTGTCATCATCCTCATGTTTATAAAATGTTGAAAGTCATCTGTGGCATGTAGTGCATAGATGGACTTGGTATGATTATGACCAGGGATTATTCGGAATAATCATGACCGTAATGTTACAAATGATGTGGTAAAAATCCTCATTGGCCCGTAGTGCATTGATGGACAGTTGTTGGCATGATCATGACCATTAATGAATATACGAATATCCTTGGCCGTAGTGCAAGGGTGATTCGATGATGTGGATTATTTTATTAAGCTGAGTCCCAGCGATCACAGTGTTGGAAAATCTTTTAAATCATAAAAGATAGTAGAGTTTATTTTCTACTTGACTCTCTTAATGGATTGCTTGTTCCGCTACAGTTAAACTTGATGTCTATTATATTTTATCAGTTTAACATTATTGAAGGCTAATGATAATTTATTCTGCATTATCTTAGTCATAATATTTCTTACTGAGCTAGTTGAGCTCACCCTTTCTTTCACTGTTCTCTTCAGAAAATGAGAACGTAGCTGGGGCAAGTCGGGGAATGGAGTGATGGTCCGAATGATAGTATTAGTTAGTAGTCCTCACTATTCTATGTAATAGTGTGTTAATAAATGTAATGAGGACTCCTTTTGAGTATGAATACTCTCTAGAAGATAATATTTGTATTCAAACTCACAGTTTATGTTTTGTCGTATTGTACACGACGGTTGTATTAGTAAGTTGTATTTGTATTCTGTACTATGTATCTGACGACCCAAGATGGGTGATGTATACCTAATTTTGGGGGCATCACAGTTGGTATCAGAGCTTAGGGATAGGATCCCTGGCTAAGATGTGAGAATAGAACTAGGAGGGGAGAGACGGGGAATTCCTTCGCTAGTATGACCTACCTAAGTTTATTTGCATGGTATTTAATTGGTCGGTCATAATATAAGGATAATATATGACATATCAATTAACTTTTATTTTGTGGCAGTATCTGAAAATGGCATCTGAGAATGTTGAGAATAGCAATGGAGCACAGGCGATTATTGATTCACCACATATCAATAATCAGGATAATGTTCATCAGGAAGGTGACAATCCTCATGCAAACAACAACACTGACCAGATGATGAATGATGGAATATTCAGAGGTTTTATGCAATTCATGCAACAACAGGTGAAAGCGGCTCCTGTCCACAACGTAGGTGGAAATACTGGAAACTCTCAGGCGGTCACCGCTAAGCAGTTTAAGGAGCTGGGACCACTAGAGTTTAAGGGAGAACCCAAACCACTTGTACTGAAATATGGATAAAGCAGATCACCAAGATATTTGATGTCTTGGGTTGCTCCGAGGAGCAAAAGGTTCCCTTTGCCGCCTTTATGTTGCGAGGAGAGGCAGATTACTGGTGGGAATCGATAAAGCGTACTCAACCTGCCGCACTGAAGATGTCTTGGGAGAAGTTCCAAGAGCTGTTTAACGACAAATACTTTCCCGAGAGTATTCGTCACATGAAGGAGGTGGAATTTATCAAGTTGGAGCAAAACAACATGACCGTGTCGCAGTACGAAACCAAGTTTGCTGAGTTGTCCCGGTTTGCGTCCCACTTGGTGGATAATGAAGAGCGAATGACGCGAATGTTTTTGCGAGGTTTGAAACCTGAGATACGTCAACATCTTTTTCTCATAAACTGTGTTTGTATTCAGATGTTGTGAATAGGGCTCAGTTAGTGGAGCGCGATAACGAGTCAACGCAACCAAAAGAGAGCAGTCGACAAAATGACAATACCAGTGAGAGCAGTCATCGAAGCGGTGACAACAAGCGAGGAGGGAATCAACAGGCCAGAAATGGTAACCACTTCGGTGGTAATCAGGGCCAAAACAATAAGAATGGATATTTCAAGAAGAGGAGATTCAACAATGATGGAAAGACGTCAGCACCAGCGCCTGTCGTTAAGGAAGGAGAACGACCACCTATCATATGTTTCAAATACGGAGGGGAGGGGCACATCAGTCCAAACTACGCGATGCCGTCCAAAGCATGTTATAATTGTGGAAGAGAAGGTCATTTAGCTCGATTTTGTCGTTTACCAAAAACTAGTTCAGCCAAGATGGAGACACCAAAGGCCGTCCCAGAAAATTCAAAATCGGTAGTGCAAGGGAGAGCGTTTATTGTGACCTTCCAGAAAGCAAGGAACCCGAATGAGGTCATCACGGGTAAGCTTATCATAAACTCTAACGAAGTCTATACTTTATTTGATACTGGTTCTACCCATTCTTTTATTTCTCCTACTTGCGCTCATCGATTAAATTTGATTCCGGAGAAATTAGACTTTGACTTATCTATTGAAACTCCATTGGGAGAAACCTTCATTACATCCACGATTTATAAGTCTTGTTTGGTTCAAGTTGGAACCCACACATTACCTGTCGATCCGATTTCATTAAAAATACTTGCATTTGACGTGATTCTAGGGATTGATTGGTTAACTACTCATCATGCAAAAATTGATTGTTTTCGTAAGGTTGTTAGCTTTCATATTCCTAATCGACCTATTATGCGAATTCAAGCAACCAAACCATTAAAATCAATCGCTGTCATCTCAAGCCATAAAGCTATTCGTTTATTGAAAAACGGATGTCAAGCTTTCTTAACTCATGTCACAGATCTAAACAAAAATACGTCAGCTTTGAATGATATTTCTGTTGTTAATAAATTTCCTGACGTATTTCCCGAAGAACTTCCTGGCTTACCCCCAGAGCGTGAAATTGAATTCTGTATCGACCTTGAACCCGGTACAAAACCCATTTCCAAAGCCCCATATCGAATGGCTCCTATTGAACTTCAGGAGTTGAAGACCCAACTGCAGGAATTGTTAGACATTGGTTTTATTCGTCCTAGTACTTCTCCTTGGGGTGCTCCTGTTCTGTTCGTGAAGAAGAAAGATAGGAGTATGCGACTTTGTATTGATTATCGGGAGTTGAATCATGTCACCATCAAAAATAGGTACCCATTGCCACGTATTGATGACTTGTTTGACCAGTTACAAGGAGCATAATTCTTTTCAAAGATCGATCTTCGTTCTGGATATCATCAGCTGAAGGTTAGAACTGAGGATATTCCAAAGACTGCCTTCAGAACTCGGTATGGGCATTATGAATTCTTAGTTATGTCTTTTGGATTGACTAATGCTCCTGCTGCCTTCATGGATATGATGAACAGGGTATTCAAGGAATATTTAGATCACTTTTTGGTAGTCTTTATCGATGACATCCTTATTTATTCCAAAAGCCGTGAAGATCATGAGCAACACTTGAGGCTGGTACTCCAAAAGCTTCGTGAATACAAACTTTATGCCAAGTTGAAGAAATGCGAGTTCTGGCTGGAAGAGGTAGAATTCCTTGGGCACATAGTATCAAGTCGTGGAATATCTGTTGACCCGACAAAGATTGAAGCAATTCAAAGCTGGGAGCAACCTAAATCAGTAACCGAAGTACGTAGTTTTCTCGGTCTAGCTGGTTACTATCGGAGATTCATGGAAGGATTTTCTCGAATCGCTACTCCATTAACTCAGCTGACTCGGAAAGATATAAAGTTCGGTTGGAGCGAAGAATGTGAGCAGAGTTTTCAAGAACTCAAGAGGAGACTCATTTCAGCACCTGTTCTAATAATACCATCTGGCTCGGAGGGATTTGTCATCTACAGTGATGCTTCGAGCAAAGGGTTGGGATGCGTTCTCATGCAACATGGAAAAGTCATAGCCTATGCATCAAGACAACTCAAGGAATATGAGAGGAATTATCCTACTCATGATCTAGAGTTGGCAGCTGTTGTCTTTGCACTTAAAATTTGGAGGCATTACTTGTATGGGGAGAAGGTGGAGATCTTTACGGATCATAAAAGCCTTAAATATTTCTTCACTCAAAAGGAACTCAACATGCGACAATGACGTTGGCTTGAACTGTTGAAAGATTATGATCATACCATTCAATACCATCCTGGAAAAGCGAATGTGGTAGCTGACGCATTGAGTAGAAGATCATATGCAAGTACGAGTGCGATATTGTCAACACAAAGGCCCATTTTGTGTGATTTGCAAAGGATGGAGATAGAGTTAAAGACTCCAAGGACCCATGTGATGATGGCAAATATACGAGTAGAACCGACTTTAATCGATAAAGTTAAAGCTGCTCAAGCTACAGACCTGGAGCTGATGCGTATAAGGAAGAAAGTGCAAGAAGGTGCTATGCCGGAAGCAAGAATCGATGAAGAAGGAATACTTCGAGTCAACTCCAGACTTTATGTTCCTAACAACCCTGATTTAAAGTATGAAATCATGATGGAGGTGCACAACACACCGTTTGCAATCCATCCTGGAAGTACCAAAATGTATCATGATCTTCGTCATACATTTTGGTGGAGCAATATGAAGAGAGAGATAGCGTTGTTTATCTCAAGGTGTCTAACTTGTCAACGAGTCAAAGCGGAGCATCAAGTACCAAAAGGTCCATTACAACCACTTGAAATTCCAGAATGGAAGTGGGAGCACATTACCATGGATTTCGTTACCGGTCTTCCTAGGGTTTCTCAAGGTATTGATGCGATTTGGGTCATTGTTGATAGATTGACCAAGTCTGCTCATTTCTTACTGATACGAGAAACTTATACACTTGAACGTCTTGCTCGTATGTACATAAACGAGATTGTAAGACTGCATGGTATGCCAGTATCCATAGTTTCTGACCGAGACCCAAGATTCACTTCACGGTTTTGGGTTAGTTTACAAAAAGCTATGGGCACGGAGTTACGATTTAGTTCAGCATATCATCCTCAGACGGACGGACAATCAGAGAGGACTATTCAAAATCTTAAAGATCTATTAAGACTCTGTGTCTTTGACTTCAAGGGAAGTTGGGACAAGTTCTTACCATTGGTGGAGTTTTCCTACAACAACAGTTATCAAGCAAGTATTAGCATGGCTCCATTCGAAGCATTGTATGGAAGAAAATGTCATTCTCCAGTATGCTGGGATGAGGTGGGTGAAGCAACGTTGTTGGGACCGGAGTTGGTACGTATGACTACAGAAAAGATTCAAACGATCCGACAACGTATAAAAACCTCAAAAGATCGACAAAAGAATTGTGCTGATCTTCATCGAAAGGACGTGGAATTTGATGTAGGAGATCATGTGTTCTTATGTGTTGCTCCATGGAAAGGAGTTACGAGATTTGGAAAAAGAGGAAAGCTCAATTCTCGATTCATCGGTCCATTTTTAATCCTCGATCGAGTAGGAACTGTGGCTTATAGACTCGCTTTACCGCCATGTATGTCTCGTGTTCATAACATTTTTCACATATCCATTTTACGCAAATATGTGGAAGATCCGAACCACATTATTGAGTTAGAACCAGACGAAATAGCAGAGGATTTGACGTATGAAGAAGTTCATGTTCAAATCTTGGATAAGAAGGAACATATTCTACGCTCCAAGGTTATACCTCAAGTCAAAGTTTTGTGGAGAAACCACGATGTTGAGGAAATGACTTGGGAGTTAGAATCTGAAATGAAATCAAGGTATCCTTACCTCTTCCACATACCAGGTACGTACCCTAATTTTGAGGGCGAAATTTCATAAGAAGGGGAGGTTGTAAGACCCCAACTTTTATAAATAAAGATAAATTTTCTATAAATATCATTTTTAAATATTATGGAGTTAATTTGATATAATGTTATAGTTGTGGGTAATATTTATAAATTTTGCAAAGTACGCAAGTTGTTATATAATATTCGATTGGTCGGGAAATATTCGTTTTAACAGAGAATATTCGTACAACGACACAATCATTGGTGGACCCCACAACGGAATTATTGTCGGATTGAGAAAACGAAAAAAATATTTTATTTAAAATAACGGCTGAAATTTTACCATTGTTACTGTTGAACTACTCGATAGTAAAAGTACAGTAATACGTGTGGTTGCATAGTAGCACACGGTATTGATTATTAATGCTTATGTGAGAAGTCACTCAGTTTGATTCAATTATTGTCAGTTAATAATATGAATTATTTAGTGATAATGACGTTTTGTTTTATTCGTATTATTAACGTAATAAAACAGAAATATCTTTTTATATAAAACAGAATACTTTATTAAAGTTATTCTATAAATAGAATATATTATATTTTATTTAAAAGATTTTTCTTTAAATATGGACCGTCAGACTAAAGTAATCAATCTGGACCGTTCATGGATTAGTTACTATGCATTCTATTTTTTATAAATAGCAGCTCATTCCTTCATTATTTCTTACGAATTCACTGAACTCTAGAGAGAGAAACTATAGAGAGAAACTATAGAGAGAGAAGAAGAGTATTCTGCTACTTAACTACTTCCTTATTTCAGCTCGTCTTTAAAACGGTAAGGGATATTATTCTTTTGTATTCAAGAAGAAAACTTCTGTTATTCCATTTTTTTATTATTCTGTTGGAATAACCTGTATATGCGGAATACCCTATACTTGGTGACATTCTTCTATTATTCTATCTTTGTTATTCCGTTGGAACATCCTGTCTGTGCTATACGCCGGACCTGGTTCCGTCTTTATTATTCTGTCTTTATTTTCAGTTGGAACATCCTGTCTGTGCTTTACACCGGACCTGGTTCCGTCTTTATTATTATTCTGTCGGAATATCCTGTCTGTGTGTTTTACACCGGACCTGGTTCCATTATTTATTATTCTGTCGGAATATCCTGTCTGTGCGTTTACGCCGGACCTGGTTCCATTATTTATTATTCTGTCGGAATATCCTGTCTGTGCGTTTACGCCGGACCTGGTTCCATTATTTATTATTCTGTTGGAATAACCTGTCTGTGCGGTCTATCGCATGCATGGTAATTTCTTTTGTTATTCCATTATTTATTATACTCAGTTGGTTAGGTTTTGACTTCTATACTCCATGAAATTTGTGGAATATCCTTGGTAATTGCGGTTCATCCAGTATCTTTTCATGAAAATATTCTTCTAAGTATTCTTAAATTTTACTCCACAAAGCAGTATCATGTTGATAATTTGGACGTTGTTAATTCTTGGATAAATTAATTCTTGAACTTGTTTTATTGAATTCTTATATCATTGTCATCATCCTCATGTTTATAAAATATTGAAAGTCATCTGTGGCATGAAGTGCATAGATGGACTTGGTATGATTATGACCAGGGATTATTCGGAATAATCATGACCGTAATGTTACAAATGATGTGGTAAAAATCCTCATTGGCCCGTAGTGCATTGATGGACAGTTGTTGGCATGATCATGACCATTAATGAATATACGAATATCCTTGGCCGTAGTGCAGGGGTGATTCGATGATGTGGATTATTTTATTAAGCTGAGTCCCAGCGATCACAGTGTTGGAAAATCTTTTAAATCATAAAAGATAGTAGAGTTTATTTTCTACTTGACTCTCTTAATGGATTGCTTGTTCCGCTACAGTTAAACTTGATGTCTATTATATTTTATCAGTTTAACATTATTGAAGGCTAATGATAATTTATTCTGCATTATCTTAGTCATAATATTTCTTACTGAGCTAGTTGAGCTCACCCTTTCTTTCACTGTTCTCTTCAGAAAATGAGAACGTAGCTGGGGCAAGTCGGGGAACGGAGTGATGGTCCGAATGATAGTATTAGTTAGTAGTCCTCACTATTCTATGTAATAGTGTGTTAATAAATGTAATGAGGACTCCTTTTGAGTATGAATACTCTCTAGAAGATAATATTTGTATTCAAACTCACAGTTTATGTTTTGTCGTATTGTACACGACGGTTGTATTAGTAAGTTGTATTTGTATTCTGTACTATGTATCTGACGACCCAAGATGGGTGATGTATACCTAATTTTGGGGGCGTCACAATCCCGTACCTCAAAAGAGCAGCACTTCTGACTGGATATCGGATATGACGCTGAAAGAAACTTGCACTGATGAATATCAACTCACCAAGTATCTAAATACTCACAAAATATGCTTCATAATATAGAGAGAGAAAGAGAGAAAACTTATGTTTCTGGTGTGATTTTCAATTCTAACTTATCCCTCTATTTATAGGAAAATATTAGCATGCCGAAGCAGACTTAACATGCAACCTGATGGCTTTACCTGCTACTATTCCCACCCACCACATTTGAATAAAAAATTCAGCACATTTCTTCACCAACCAAGAGTGGGGCCACCAATTCTAAAATTTTCCACGAAAATGATAAACTCCAAAAATTCAATAATTTCTGAACCAGTCATCTCGTAAAATTCATAATAAATCATACGTTCATTTTTAACGGTTCAAAATTTGTGGACATATGCTCAACTTATATATGTATAACATATCCAAATATTACCACGAGCCAACGGTCGGATTAAAAATTATAACACTCGCAAAATATCTCAAAAACCCTAATTTGATTTTCAATACCTCCGTTCCGACAAAAATACAGATAAAATACCTCAACATTAACTCCTTCTTTTTTAACCACAAAAATATATCCCTCATTTATATCCACATAAAATAAATATTTCCTTATCATATGAATCAATAATTAATTATTCACAAATAATATTACAGAATCACATTTATGACAACAAGGCCGTTCCCAGGAAAGAGGGGGCTTTCCAATAAGGATTTCTCCTTATTGGCACGCAATTTGATGACCAAACCTCTCCTTAGACAGAACTTTCTAGACATTGCTAATAATGCTATCTAATAATATTATTCAAATAATATGAATTATTGATCTGATAATGGAGATGATGTGCAGCAACAATTATTGAAACAACAATAATATAAAATATCAACGCAGCAATTATTGAATCAATAAAATAAAATTTTGAACAGTAATTACTGTGACAATTATTCAGTAGTGCCTTCTTACGTAAGAATCAATAATTTCAAAAATATTGTGCAATACCGTGTGCTACTGTGTAATAACGCGTATTACTGTATTTTAACCACCGGGTATTCTAACAGTGTTAACGGTAACAACTACGCCGTTAATTATAAAAACTCAATTTTTGTCGTTATCTTCATCCGACCGTTTTTCGTTATAGGGCCCACAAATAGTTGAGCCGTCGTACGAATATTCCCCGACAGAAAGAATTTTCCATGACCAACGAATATTCCCCGACAACAATGAATATTTTATAATCACTTGCGTATTTTGAAAAAAAAATTCATATATCACCCTTAAATTTAACTTTTATCAATTTAACCATTTACTGAATAGTAATTATAAGAAAAATTGAATACTTTTATTTCATAAAATTCGGGGTCTTACATGGTCATTTCAAATTGATACATAAATAGTCTCTAAAGGATAATGCTAGAGTAAATGAGAAACTGACAAGGATAGACAGTAAAGGGAAAAAATTAAGCAAGAACCTAAGTCTGGGGGATTTATATGTGGGGTATATAAGCTTTATCTAAAAAAATGAAAAAAAAATGAATAGATCATGACTAGTCTTATTTCGGGGCCTTTGTTACTTGAGCAAGTATGCCCGAGGGGATTGTCTTTACATCTAGCGTCCTAAGATTTTTTATGGTCTGGGAGTCGTTGGTTGAAAACTCGCTAAGGGGTAGCACTGTCAGCCTAATGGAATGAGACATTGCACAGTCATGTATATATATATATATATATATATATATAGAATAAGGTGTAAGTACCCTGTATGAACCCCTGAGATTGGTAATTGTGTAGTTTGGTAATTGTGTAGTTTTAGTTGGAGCTGTCTATGTTTAAAATTTGTAAGTTTGCACTGTATGATTCCTTCTAAGAGATTGATTATGTATTGAATTTGAGTCCGTAGCAGTTATCATGGATGTTGATCACACACGCACACTATACCAGTGGTGATGGCTTAAGATTTGAGGATTAAAAGGAATTGTAGATTGGTTTTGGTGTTTTATATTGTATAGTTGCTTGTTTTCGCTGAGGCCGTTAAAATAATTTTGATTCTGCGATATTGATGGATTCGAAAGCATATCGGTTAGATCATATTCATTTTATCTCATTGTATTGCATAGCATGTAGTTGTTTTGTGCTCGAGGACTAGCACGGTTTAAGTTTGGGGGATTTTGATAAGTGAATTTTATATACGCGAATCAATGTTCAATTCATGCTTATTTGTTGATAATTTCTTGTGATCATATTCGTTGTGGATTTGTATGGAATCGAGAGAGGATATTCAAATCTAGACCTAGTTGATATAGCATGTGTTCATGAATTTTGTGAATAGCAGAATCTTGATGAATGTTAAGGTAGAGATATGCTTGACATCGATGTAATCGGATAGAGAACTTATTCTTAAACCTTCTTTAATTGTAATTTACATAGAGATATAGTGAGTTAGCTAATTAAGGTGTTTAACTTGTTTCTATCTTAATTATGGATTTAAGTTAATAAGGTATTAGTGCATCGAGAGGTGGTTAATACTACATTTGTGTTCTTGATTAATAAATTGGGATAGTGATTTGAATTGGAATAAAGGTGTAGAAATCAGAGTGAAATCATAAGTCTAATTCTCCATTAATTGTCTAAAATTCCGGATTTTGATATTTGTGATTGTTTTGTGGTAGTTTATTTATTTCTTAATTTAGTTTTTTATAATTAGAATCATTGAGTTGAATAGTTTAATAAAATTAGGGTTAATAGGAAATCGGTACTTGTGAGGTTCAGTTTCTTATTAAATTGTCTCTGTGGGAACGATACTCTACTCATTACTATATTACTTGTTGACCACGTATACTTGCGTGTTGTGCGTAATTAGATTTTACCCAACAGCGAAGTACTAATATCACAAGCAGATATGGTGTGAAGCACTAAGTGCAATAATTAAATACATTCGTACACATTCATTCAAATATAAATGCAACAATCCACACACAAGCAGATAACAATTTTGAAAATTTTGTAATGGCGGCTTAAGCCCTCTTACTGGAAGTCGCCACCTGTCAACGTCAGGATATTTATTTATCCCTTTTCTGTTCTTGCCTTTTGGTGTTCTTAGATTAGGTGAAATTTGTTTGAAAAAGCAAGTTATGAAGAGGTCCGACATGTATATGTCGACGATTGGACTGTAAGAGTCGTCAGTTGGTATTTTTAAATGGTTGCACCAACTCAACCTAGAAAAGGTTTGCACATTGACCAAGTGATGTGACACTATTTGACTAGTCTGTAAAACCGAGATTCGTTAGGGTCTGGGAGCTTGATTATGCGTGGGGAACGTGTTAGGCACCCCCCAACATCCGTGTTACCACGGTGACCGCCACTTTTCAATTTTAACCATTATCTGAATGTCTGTGTGTGTGTGTGTGTGTGTGTTTTAATGTAAAATTATTTGAAAGTAGTGATATGCCTCGTTTGCACCTATATACAAAGAGTTTGAATTTTTTTTATAAAAGTTCAGTTTTAACAAGATATAGCAATGATGCTTTGTGAAAAAGGTTTTTCAAACCCTTATGCTCAATAGTAATTGAGGCCTTTGATACTTCCATTTTATTGTGTGTTCGCTGGATTGCTTTTATTTTCGAGATGCGAAGCATCTTCGAAAAAACAAGATAAAAAGCAGTGTCGAATTCCTTGTGGGCATGAGAATCATCTAATAAGGATATTCAAACACCGTGAATAATTTACAAGCCATGTACAGCTGAAAATGTCCATCACGGGAACCGAATCTAGATTCAGTAGACTGAATCTGTGATCACAAGATTTCTAGGCTCACATGATGTATCAGTTCGTATAAAAGCTATAAACAATTATATATATATATATATATATATATATATATATATAAGCTACAAATATATATATATATGAGCGATCAACTACCTCGAAGTAAACTCTAGGCGGGACGAAATGTAAATATATAAAAGCTGTAAATATATATATATATATATATATATATATATATATATATATATATATATATATATATGGACGATCAACCACCACGAAGCAACTCCATGGGGGATTAGAAATGTAAATAAAGCAGTAAAAGCGATCAACCGCCATGAAGTAAACTCTAGGCGGGACGAAATATAAATAAAGTTGTAAAAGGCTACGAAGTAAACTCCAAGCTTGACAGAAATGTAAATATATATATATATATATATATATATATATATATATATATATAAAAGCAATAAACGCACTTGATATATATCGATCCATGCTCGGTTCGTTAATTCAAGTTCGAGGATATATATATATATATATATATATATATATATATATATATATATATATATATATATATATATATATATATATATACGGTCCGTCTCTAAAGCGAACCTTAAAGAGCGAACCAAAGACGAACCATCGTCTTTGGTGTCTATGGCGACGGTTCGCTCCGTCGCCATAGTCATGTAGTCTTTGGCGACGGGTCGAACCGTCGCCATAGACACCAAAGACGATGGTTCTTCTTTGGTTCGCTCTTTAAGGTTCGCTTTAGAGCCTCTTCGTGTGTGTATATATATATATATATATATATATATATATATATATATATATATATATATATATATATATATATATATAAGCAGTAAACGCTCCGGATATAAATTCAGGCTCAATCAAACAGAGTTTGATAATAGGAGATATATATACAAGTATTTATCTATATAAATAAAAGCAATAAACGCTTCGAATATTATATTCAGACTCAATCGAGAAAACTCGATGATATATATATATATATATATATATATATATATATATATATATATATATATATAAGTATTTACATATATGTATATAAAAGCAATAAATCACAGACCGACGGTCTGGGCATACGCACACACACGACTCTCAACGTGAATAATAGTGTGTGTAAGAAGTGGAGAAAAGACTTTAAATAAAGCAAGAAGGCTTATAGTGGACTGCCAAAGAAGACTTCAATAGCTTTAAATGGATGAACACTCGGTTCCCACCGGTAAAAAGTAGCCAAATATAAGTCCACAAGTATTTGTAATGAGAAAGCACTCAATTTATAGTGTGTACAGAGCAAATTGGACAGGACTTCCTCGCCGTTTTCTCTTGCAAAATGGCCACCCCAAGCCCTCTATTTATAGAGGGGGGAGCCGCAGGTGTACCTACGGCAGCCGCATATGTACCTGCGGCTGCCCGGGGTGTCCCGGGCCCCGTGGGTCCTACCGTCTCGAAGTACGTGCATGCATACAACGTGATGTCCGCTCGAACTTTTAGAACTTCAATTCGGGCATCCGATCGAGGTGTATAAGACCTTTTTCGGCATGTTGTTGTCGAGAGCTACACAATGACATGGGATTAAAGATTGTACAAAGTCAGGAAGATGGGGCCATGCCCTGAGTCTTCAAGTTTTCAAATTCGATCCGGTGTGCTGTCATGTATAGTAGTCACTCGAGATTGGAGCTATTTCATTTTTGTAGGACATTCCTGTATGTAATCTATGTTGAGACGGCGCCATATGGGATCGAGGTGGTAAAATGACAATTTTACCCCATACTGGGGTTATCTCCAGTTTGGGCTGATTTAGCAGTCGTTGCTGTGACGCCCCCAAATTCAGGTACTTGAAACCAAAACTCGGTTCTTCACGATACCATTTCTATGAGCGAAAAAATACTAATAATAATAACAATATTATAAATATCAACTTAACTTACATATTATCAGAGTTTTAAATCCCAAGTACGAAACCTTCAAACATTCGTTTCATTACATGATAATTAATATATATCATCATTACCCTAATAAAGTCTAGTTATTACAAAAGATAGTCTTATCATTCATTCAGCGACCTTCCCTTTCCCTTTGTTCTTGGAAGAGCCTTCAGGTTGTTCACCTTTAGCTGAAAACATTTAAATTTAAGCAATGATGAGCATTTGAGTGCCCAGCAAGTAATAGCAACAATAACAGTTAGCTGAACGAATTAAATATTTTCTTTAAACGATACTTCTACAACGAATCAACAGTTGTAAAGTAAACTGAACCGATAATAAACAACATATCATTTCGATTTCAAATTTTTGAAACTACGTACTGACTATAAATGAGGATCAGTTGACAAACTATGAACATTATTTTCTATTTTTGAAAAGGTTAAACAGAACTTCATCTGTAAACCGTCATTACTTACGAGCACGGGGGGGTGATCAGCCCGTTATGCCCTGTATTGATCAATACTACATTAAAGGACGATATTTTCGTCCAGCATTCCCGCCTTAGGCGCATAAAAGTTTCCCATATTTGGGATGTTCATACCAGTCTTGAATCTAAACCAAAACAATTTAGTTGGATAAAGTTTTATCTTGTTCAACAACAACTTTAAATATATGTCTAGCTGGATCAAATAGCTTAGACGACTTTTAATTCAACTTATACATACTGAACACCGATAAGTATGTATCAACATGTGATAAAATATAATGATTATCCAAGTGGGGACACTTGTATACCAATGTTTTAGAAATTAACGATCAGAATATATAATTTGATCAATAATAACAGAATAAAGGAGCATGTACAACAATTATAGTTTAATAACTTATTTATACAGAATCATTGCATAAGTATATACAAAAGTTGAAATATTTAAACAATTGAAATGAACAATTCGAATATTATCTTACGCATGTCCGTTGCATAAAGTAAATGCAAAGAGTCAGATATTTGCCTGAAGCGCTGCTTACAGTTTGTAATTTAGATTTATCGCTTATCTCACGACCTATCATTAATAAGATCGTTCGTTCGATTAGAACAATATATCTCAACACATAATACTGCTTATTGCAGTCAGCACATATCCTAATCACATTGGTACATATGTTTAACAACCATTGAATCACAAATAATCACTTATCTAATCACATTATCTAAGTCCAGATCAATTTCTAAAACATGTCGGTGTACCGACAATTTTATCGGGTAATTATCGAGTCTAAGACTCTGTATTGTAACTTAATATCAGTCATATTATTTTTAAATGACTTATAATAGTTTTTTAAACATTTAATATTATTTATCATGAATTTTCAAATCTCAGAATCATTATTAAATGATTTAAATACTAAATAATTCTATTATCATTAATATCTAATTAATATTAAACTATTAATGAAATCATTTCCAAAATATTAAAGTTAATTATAATAACTCAAAATATTCTTAAAGTATTAATATTACCCTTAAATGATTTTTAAAACATTTAAAAATTATTTTTAAATAATTACCATTAATATTAAGATATTAATGTTCTATTTATCAAAATATTAAAAGTCATTATTCATAACTTAAAATATTTTTAATTCATTTATATCCTTTTAAATGATTTTTAAATTAATAAAACTATTTTTAAACTATTTATTTAATATAATTATTAAATAAATTTACTATTTTTAATAATAAGTTAATAATCATTAATATTAATTTATTAATGAAATTATCTTTTAAATATTAAAAGTTATATTTTATAACTTAAAATATTTTTAAACACTTTATTTTTATTTAAAATGATTTTTATAATATTAAAATCATTTTTAAACTAAATTATTTAATATAATTATTAAATAACTTTAATATCATTAATAATAACTAATTAATGAAATTCATCTTTCAATATTAAAAGTTATATTTTATAACTTAAAATATTTTTAAATACCTTATTATTATTTAAAATGATTTTTAATATAATAAAATCATTTTTTAATTAATTTATTTAATTTATTTAGTAAATAAATTAATCACCATTAATATCAATTTATTAATGAAATTTATCACAAAATATTTAAAGTCATTAAAAATAACTTAAAATATTTTCTTATATCATAATATAATTTTAAATGATTTTTCAAATATTAAAATTATTTTTAACTAATTTATTTAATATTATAATTAAATAAATTTAATACTTTTAATATTCCAAAAATATTAAATATTTATGAAATATATTTAAAATAATTAAAAACTAATTTTCGGAATTTAAAATAATTTTAAATAATTTATTTTGTATTTTTAATAATTAAAAACTATTTTTTTTCTATTTAAAATTAATTTTCAGAAAATAATGAACTGTCTGTCGCTAAAGGCCACCTATAGTGACAAAACTGTCGCTATAGATGTTCTTCATGCTCTTGAGCCCAAACCCAGAAAACATGTCAGTGGTCAAGTGTACTACTTTGACCGGCTCCAGATCTTTGGTTATCATGATTCTGGGCTTGTTAGTGTGTGGTTATTGTAATGTAATTGTAAGTCTACCATTAACAATCGATATCATGGCCAGAACACAACGAATCAGAGAGTTATAAGCCCTCAAATATCTTGTCAGAGTTGTTCTTCATTTCTGGGTTTTCCAGAAATGAAGAATAGTTCCTACTGCCTTCATTCGATAATTATATCTTTCTGTACATGTATGATTTATGTGATTTAACACTTTCAGTGTGAAAAAGATATGCAAAAGAAGAGATCTAATAAATAAAACACATATAACATCAACAGAATCTATAGATACATGTCGGTCAAACGTTGTCAGAAAAATCGCTCTTGAAGATTTTTGGGTTTTCTAGAAATCTTCATAAGCAGTCGGTCAAGCCTACTTTGACCGTCGATTACTTTGATCATGTTTGACATTTAGGTGATATAAAGGTTTAACAATGAAGTCGATATAACATATTATAACACGGATACAACAAAACACACAAATCACACAACACTAAATAGATTGGGACTGATGAACAAGCTGTCAGACCCATCTGGTAACTTCTGGGTTACCTAGAAACAAAAACTGAATGGTCAACGCCTTTTGACCGATCACTACATCCGGTCTATTGCTTTCTAAGGTTCAAGCGTGTTCTGGACTTGTAGTCCTTATGTCAAACTATAATATCAATACCCTTATACATCATAACGGCTTATCAGCAGCGAGATCAAGGCCAGTCAAAGTCACTGCCCGAACACGTTCTTCAATTTTCTGGGTTTCCCAGAAAACTGATTTCGTGTTCGGTCAATGGACTTTGACCGTGAATAATTTTTGATATATACGTTCAATGATCATGAAATCACTTTCAACCTACTACCAACATTACAGAGAACAACTTCTAACCTTTAAAACACAAAACAAATAAACAAGCACAGATCTACGAGGACTGACATTTGATGTCAGACAACAAAAACAAAAATTTCCAGATTTTTGAAAACACCAATTTCGTGTATTTAAATGTTATGGATCCACTAAATACCAACCCAGATCATCAAAACCTACTACATACAACATGTTCTAACACAAAAATCTAACATCTAACACATCATACATGATCAGATTTCGGTTAGGGCTTTATACCTCACTTGGACAATTCTTGATTCTGTGCTTATGATTTGTTACTGATATTCGTGGGGCTGTGTTTTAGGACTGATTTACTATAGTTTTTCGTTGGTTTTAGAGAGAGAGGCTCAAGGATGAGAGTTGGGCAAAATGTAAGTAACAAATGAATTTCTCTCTCCTTCAATCTATAAATAGACCAACAAGGTGCATGAATTGGCTAAGCTAGAGGCTTGTTGCTGTCAATTATGAGCACATGGGGTTGTTGAAGTGGTTCACCCACTCAACCTATTGTCAAAATCTACATGATAGCCAAAATAATACATTAGGGGCAAAATGGTCATTTGTATTTTTCATTTAATGGCATAATTGGAACTTGGCAAACCCTTAGAGTTTAACCCTTAGGGTTTAACCCTAAGATTTAGCACAAAATGTAGAATTTCCATTATAGGGTTTGCTCAAAAATAAATAAAATCAAATAAAAATTAAATAAATTTTAGTTTCTAAAATTTTGAAATTAGAATTTTCTAATTGTGATTAATCTTCTAATTACACTATACATGATCATTAGGGTGAAAATAAAATACTTATAATTAACCTTGCTAAAATAGCAATTAGGATTTACGATTTTTTTTGATAATTAGGGTTACTAAATTATAATTAGGGTTTTTAGAATTTTAATTAGGGTTCACCTAATTAATACATTTAATACACGACATAAATTATATAACACACTTATAAAATAATCTTGCACTCTAATTTGGATCTCAAATTAGGGTTTAACATTATTACTAGGGTTTGGTCATAATACACCGTAATTGACCTACCATTATCAATACGGAAATACAGTACATATTCATAACACTGAAAAATCAAAATATAATTAATATTATATTATTATTTTCATACCTTGACAATAATTCAAAATTAGGGTTTAGATTCCATATCTGATTTATTCTTCCTATTTAACCTTAATAATTAAGGTAAAATAATTAACTTAATAGACTGTACTAAAATTCATATAATAAAATAATTATTATAATTATTCTAAAAATCACTTCATATATTATTTAAATAATATATGATAATATTTTTATGGAAAATAATTAATAAAAACATTTCTACCATAATTTAATTATTATAAGAATATACTCTATAATAATCAAAAATTCTAAAATAAAATTATTTGTAAATATTTATGCAATAAATATATTTTTATTTACCACATAAATACATATACTCATTATCTTGTACAAATCCTCATCCTTAAAAAAAATTATACGCAAAATTTCGGATTTATTTATATAGAAAATGTCGGGTTGTTACAGTTGCTCAGGGTTATCTCTGAGATTGGGCTGCTGCAAGTGCTAGATGTCCTCAGGGTTATCTCTGAGGTGTACCTGTCTTCCCGGGGTTATCTCCAGGTTTGGAACTGAGTGCCTCGGGGCTATCACCGAGTTTTGAAGCTGATCACAAAGGTTTGAAACAAGCATTTCTGAGGTTATCTCCGAAACTGCAACTGCATGCCTCGGGGTTGTCTCCAAGGTTGAAACTGAGTATCCCGGAGTTGTCTCCGGGATTGGAAATGAAGATCTCGGGGTTGTCTCCGAGATGGAACTGAGGATTCTGGGGTTGTCTCCAGAACTGGAACTGCATTCCTCGAGGCTGTCTCTGAGGTTGAAACTGAGTATCCCTGGGTCGTCTCCGGGACTGGACTGAATATCTCGGGGTTGTCTCCGAGATGGCAAACTAAGTATCCTGGGGTAGTCTCCGGGATTGTGTTGCTTTGACTTCCATGGTTATCTCTATAAGACGACTTTGCCCTCCTGGAAGGTTAGTAACAGGAATGCAAATTTTCGAGTGTCTACATTCTAACATTCTCGAATTTGAGTACGCAGGCGAAAAATTGTGTTTGCCATAATTGAATTATTATTAGATAATACATCCTTCCTTAAAATTCTACCGTTACGTATTTCCCGGAAGTTCAAAAATAATTCCTGAGCAGAAATGGATGAATAGTATTTTTCTGAGAATTTCTCAGAAAGCTTTTATTTTCATCTTGAAAATTCAAACACTTTATTTCTAGACTAAGCCAAAATACTACTATCATACCTCTCTTTTAGGTTATAGACTAACTTTCATCTCACTTACTCGTTATGAATAACATATAATATAATTTTATTCAATATATATTCAAATAAAATTATTTTACATTATAATCTGATTTTTTTTCTCGGTTGTTACAATTTGTGTACTTGTCTGTGTGACTTAAAATATCCAAATATGTTGGGCTTGAAGAGGGCAGAATTGTGAAACCCCAGATTTTATGAATAAATATTTAATTTTTCTCGAAATAATTTTTTTTATATTATGGTGTGGATTTGATATAATAGTTATGGGTAGTATTTATAAATTTTGTAAAGTATGCAAGTTGTCATATTATATTCGATTGGTCGGGGAATATTCTTTTTGTCGGAGAATATCCGTACGACTGTACAATCATTGGTGGACCCCACAACGGAATTATTGTCGGATTGAAAAAACGATAAAAATATTTTATTAAAAATAACGGCGGAAGTTTTACCATTGTTACTGTTGAACTACTCGGTAGTAAAAGTACAGTAATACGTGTGGTTGCATAGTAGCACACTGTATTGATTATTAATGCTTATGTGAGAAGTCACTCAGTTTGATTCAATTATTGTCAGTTAATAATATGAATTATTTAGCGATAATGACGTTTTGTTTTATTCGTATTATTAACGTAATAAAACAGAAACATCTTTTTATATAAAACAGAATACTTTATTAAAGTTATTCTATAAATAGAATATATTATATTTTATTTAAAAGATTTTTCTTTAAACCGTCAGATTAAAGTAATCAATCTGGACCGTTCATGGATTAGTTACTATGCATTCTATTTTTCTATAAATAGCAGCTCATTCCTTCATTATTTCTTACGAATTCACTGAACTCTAGAGAGAGAAACTATAGAGAGAGAGAAGAAGAGTATTCTGCTACTTAACTACTTCCTTATTTCAGCTCTTCTTTAAAACGGTAAGGGGTGTTATTCTTATTCATGAAGAGAACTGTTGTTATTCCATTTCTTATTATTCTGTTGGAATAACCTGTATACGTGGTCTACCCTATACTTGGTGACATTCTTCTATTATTCTGCTGGAACATCCTGTCTGTGTGTTTTACACCGGACATGGTTTCGTTTTTATTATTATTCTATTGGAACATCCTGTCTGTGTGTTTTACACCGGACCTGGTTCCATTATTTATTATTCTGTCGGAATATCCTGTCTGTGCGTTTACGCCGGACCTGGTTCCATTATTTATTATTCTGTCGGAATATCCTGTCTGTGCGTTTACGCCGGACCTGGTTCCATTATTTATTATTCTGTCGGAATATCCTGTCTGTGTGTTTTACACCGGACCTGGTTCCGTTTTTATTATTATTCTGTCGGAACATCCTGTCTGTGTGTTTTACACCGGACCTAGTTCCGTTTTTATTATTATTCTGTTAGAACATCCTGTCTGTGTGTTTTACACCGGACCTGGTTCCGTTTTTATTATTATTCTGTTGGAACATCATGTCTGTGTGTTTTACATCGGACCTGGTTCCGTCTTGTTATTATTCTGTCGGAATATCCTGTGTGTGCGTTTACG
This sequence comes from Panax notoginseng, assembly GCA_016801055.1. Taxonomy (NCBI): domain Eukaryota; kingdom Viridiplantae; phylum Streptophyta; class Magnoliopsida; order Apiales; family Araliaceae; genus Panax; species Panax notoginseng. The sequence goes on from CM029014.1 coordinate 163,343,287, forward strand.
CCGGACTTGGTTCCATTATTTATTATTCTGTCGGAATATCCTTTCTGTGCGTTTACGCCGGACCTGGTTCCATTATTTATTATTCTGTTGGAATAACCTGTCTGTGCGGTCTATCGCATGCATGGTGATTTCTTTTGTTATTCCATTCTTTATTATACTCAGTTGGTTAAGTTTTGACTTCTATATTCCATGAAATTTGTGGAATATCCTTGACATTTGCGCTTCATCTAGTATCTATTCATGAAAATATTCTCCTGATCATTCTTGAATTTTACTCCACAAAGTAGTATCATGTTGACAATTTGGACTTTGTTAATTCTTGGATAAATTAATTCTTGAACTTGTTTTATTGAATTCTTATATCATTGTCATCATCCTCATGTTTATATTCTGTTGAAAGTCATATGTGGCCTGTAGTGCATAGATGGACTTGGTATGATTATGACCAGGGATTATTCGGTGTAATCATGACCGTAATGTTACGAATGATGTGGTAAAAGTCGTCATTGGCCCGTAGTGCATTGATGGACAGTTGTTGGCATGATCATGACCATTGATGAATACACAAATATCCTTGGCCCGTAGTGCATGGAATTTGTGGTCGTGACCCTAACGAATATCCTTGGCCGTAGTGCAGGGATGATGTGAATTATTTATTAAGCTGAGTCTCAGTGATAAAAGTGATGAAAAACTTTTTAAATCATAAAAGATAGTAGAGTTTATTTTCTACTTGACTCTTTTAATGGATTGCTTGTTCCGCTGCAGTTAAACTTGATGTCTATTATATTTTATCACTTTAACATTATTGAAGACTAATGATAATTTATTCTGTATTATCTTAGTCATAATATTTCTTACTGGGCTAGTTGAGCTCACCCTTTCTTTCACTGTTCTCTTCAGGAAATGAGAACGTAGCTGGGGCAAGTCGGGGAACGGAGTGATGGTCCGAATGATAGTATTAGTTAGTAGTCCTCACTATTCTATGTAATAGTGTGTTAATAAATGTAATGAGGACTCCTTTTGAGTATGAATACTCTCTAGAAGATAATATTTGTATTCAAACTCACAGTTTATGTTTTGTCGTATTGTACACGACAGTTGTATTAGTAAGTTGTATTTGTATTCTGTACCATGTATCTGACGACCCAAGATGGGTGATGTATACCTAATTTTGGGGTCGTCACAGTTGGTATCAGAGCTTAGGGATATGATCCCTGGCTAGGATGTGAGAATAGAACTAGGAAAGGAGAGACGGGAAATTCCTTCGCTAGTATGACCTACATAAGTTTATTTGGTATTTAATTGGTCGGTCCAAGTATATGGATAATATGTTATATGTTAATTAACCCTTGTTTTGTTGCAGTATTTGCAAATGGCATCCGAAAATGTTGAGATAAACAATGAAGCACATGAGACCATTGAATCACCAACGATCAATGCTCAAGGTAATGTGCAACTAGAGGACAATAATCCTCATGAAAACAATAACACCGATGAAATGGTGAATGATGAGATGGTCAGAGGCTTTATGCAATTCATGCAACAACAAAATAACTCTCGGTTGGTCACCGCTAAGCAATTCAAGGAGCTGGGACCACCGGAGTTTTTGGGAAAGCCAGAACCACTTAAGGCGGAGACGTGGTTAAAGCAGATCACCAAGATATTTGATGTCTTAGGATGCTTCGAGGAGCAAAAGATTCCCTTTGCCACCTTTATGTTACGTGAAGAGGCAGATTACTGGTGGGAATCTGTAAAACGTACCCAGCCTGACGCACTCAAGATGTCTTGGGAGAAGTTCCAAGAACTGTTCAATGACAAGTACTTTCCCGAAAGTATTCGTCACATGAAGGAGGTAGAATTTATCAAGTTGGAGCAAAACAACATGACCGTGTCGCAGTACGAAGCCAAGTTTGCCGAGTTGTCCCGATTTACGTCCCACTTAGTGGATAATGAAGAGAGAATGACGCGGATGTTTTTAAGAGGTTTGAAACCGGAGATACGTCAATATCTTATTTCTCATAAACTGTGTCTGTATTCAGATGTTGTAAATAGAGCTCAATTAGTAGAACGCGATAACGAGTCAACGCAACCAAAAGAAAGCAGCCAGAAAAATGATAATACTGGTGATAACAGTCATCAAAGCGGTGACAATAAGCATGGAGGGAATCAACATGCCAGAAATGGTAACCACTTCAATGGTAATCATGGTCAAAACAATAAGAATGGACATTTCAAGAAGAGGAAATTCAACAATGATGGAAAGACGTCAGCACCAGCACCCGTTGTTAAGGAAGGAGAACGACCACCTATCATATGCTTCAAATGCGGAGGGGAGGGACACATCAGTCCAAACTGCGCGATGCCATCTAAAGCATGCTATAATTATGGAAGAGAAGGTCACTTAGCCCGATTTTGTCGTTCACCGAAGACAAGTTCAGATAGGATGGAGGCACCAAAGACCGTCCCAGAAAAGCCAAAGCCAGTAGTCTAAGAGAGAGCGTTTTTTTCGTGACGAGGAACCTGAATAAAATTATCACGGGTATGTTAGTCATAAACTCTTGCGAAGTCTATACCGTGTTAGATACCGGTTCTACTCACTCTTTTATTTCACCTAGTTGTGTTCAATGTTTGAACTTAACTTCGGAGAAATTAGACTTTGATTTATCTGTTGAAATTCCATTGGGAGAAACCTTTGTTACCTCCACTATTTATAAATCTTGTTCAAATCAACACTTTCACGTTACCTGTTGATCTTATCTCTTTGAAAATACCTGCATTGATGTGATTTTTTGAAATGATTGGTTAACTGCTCATCATGCTTTTCGTAAGGTTGTTAGCTTTCATATTCCTAACCAACCTATTATGTGAATTCAAGTAACCAAATCACTAAAGTCAATCATTGTCATATCAAGCCATAAGTAAAAATCTCCGTTCCTTTCGTTGTTGACTTCCTGGTGTGGAATGCACCGAAGCTAGACTTTCCATAGGAGACGTTGTAAATGACGATGGCAAATTGATAGGTATCAATGTGACGTGTTATCCAAGTCTTGGATGAGGGTTACAGTTTTGAACGATATTTCTATTGTTAATAAATTTCTTGACGTATTCTTGAAGACTTCTTAGCCTACCCCAGAGCGTAAAATTAAATTTTGTATTGACCCCAGTACAAAACCCATTTCTTAAACCCTCAAATATTTCTTCAACTAAAACGAACGTAACATGCGCCAAAGACGTTGGCTCGAGCTGTTGAAGATTACGACCGTATCATTCAATATCATTGTGGAAGAACGAACGTGGTAACTGACGTGTTGAGTAGAAGATCGTATGTGTTTACGAGTGCGATGTTGTTAAAACAAAGACTCATTTCGTATAACTTACAAATGACGAAGATAGAGTTAAAGACTCGAGGGACCCATATGAAGATAACGAATATACGAGTAAAATCGACTTTAATCGATAACGTTAAAGCCGTTCAAGCTACACACCCGGAGCTGATGAATGTGAAGAAGAAGGTTCAAGATGGCGTTATTCTAGAAGCACGAATTGACAAAGGGAGGAAATTTCAACTCTCGATTTAATTGGCCCATTTGAAATCCTCGATGAAGTAGGAACTGTGGCCTATAGACTCGTTTTACCGCCAAGTATGTTGCGTGTTCAGAACATTATTTTTACGTATCGATGTTACGTAAATATGTGGACGACCCGAAAAACATTATTAATTTAGAACCGGACGAGATAGCGAAAGATTTAACGTATGAGTAGATAAGTGTTAACATCTTGGATAAGAAGGATCGTATTCGATGCTTAAAGGTTATACCTCAAGAGTTAGAATTTGAAGTGAAGTCAAGCTATCCTCACATGTTCGGCATACCAAGTACGTACGTAAATTTCGAGGGCGAAATTCCATAAGGAGGGGAGATTGTGAAACCCCAGATTTTATGAATAAATATTTAATTTTTCTCGAAATAATTTTTTTTATATTATGGTGTGGATTTGATATAATAGTTATGGGTAGTATTTATAAATTTTGCAAAGTACGCAAGTTGTCATAATATATTCGATTGGTCGGGGAATATTCTTTTTGTCGGAGAATATCTGTATGACTGTACAGTCATTGGTGGACCCCACAACAGAATTATTGTCGGATTGAGAAAACGACAAAAATATTTTATTAAAAATAACGGCGGAAGTTTTACCATTGTTACTGTTGAACTACTCGGTAGTAAAATACAGTAATACGTGTGGTTGCATAGTAGCACACGGTATTGATTATTAATGCTTATGTGAGAAGTCACTCAGTTTGATTCAATTATTGTCAGTTAATAATATGAATTATTTAGCGATAATGACGTTTTGTTTTATTCGTATTATTAATGTAATAAAACATAAACATCTTTTTATATAAAACAGAATACTTTATTAAAGTTATTCTATAAATAGAATATATTATATTTTATTTAAAAGATTTTTCTTTAAACCGTCAGATTAAAGTAATCAATCTGGACCGTTCATGGATTAGTTACTATGCATTCTATTTTTCTATAAATAGCAGCTCATTCCTTCATTATTTCTTACGAATTCACTGAACTCTAGAGAGAGAAACTATAGAGAGAGAGAAGAAAAGTATTCTGCTACTTAACTACTTCCTTATTTCAGCTCTTCTTTAAAACGGTAAGGGGTGTTATTCTTATTCATGAAGAGAACTGTTGTTATTCCATTTCTTATTATTCTGTTGGAATAACCTGTATACGTGGTCTACCCTATACTTGGTGACATTCTTCTATTATTCTGCTGGAACATCCTGTCTGTGTGTTTTACACCGGACCTAGTTCCGTTTTTATTATTATTCTATTAGAACATCTTGTCTGTGTGTTTTACACCGGACCTGGTTCCGTTTTTATTATTATTCTGTTGGAACATCCTGTCTGTGTGTTTTACACCGGACCTGGTTCCATTATTTATTATTCTGTCGGAATATCCTGTCTGTGCGTTTACGCCGGACCTGGTTCCATTATTTATTATTCTGTCGGAATATCCTGTCTGTGCGTTTACGCCGGACCTGGTTCCATTATTTATTATTCTGTCGGAACATCCTGTCTGTGTGTTTTACACCGGACCTAGTTCCGTTTTTATTATTATTCTGTTAGAACATCCTGTCTGTGTGTTTTACACCGGACCTGGTTCCGTTTTTATTATTATTCTGTTGGAACATCATGTCTGTGTGTTTTACATCGGACCTGGTTCCGTCTTGTTATTATTCTGTCGGAATATCCTGTGTGTGCGTTTACGCCGGACTTGGTTCCATTATTTATTATTCTGTCGGAATATCCTTTCTGTGCGTTTACGCCGGACCTGGTTCCATTATTTATTATTCTGTTGGAATAACCTGTCTGTGCGGTCTATCGCATGCATGGTGATTTCTTTTGTTATTCCATTCTTTATTATACTCAGTTGGTTAAGTTTTGACTTCTATACTCCATGAAATTTGTGGAATATCCTTGACATTTGCGCTTCATCTAGTATCTATTCATGAAAATATTCTCCTGATCATTCTTGAATTTTACTCCACAAAGTAGTATCATGTTGACAATTTGGACTTTGTTAATTCTTGGATAAATTAATTCTTGAACTTGTTTTATTGAATTCTTATATCATTGTCATCATCCTCATGTTTATATTCTGTTGAAAGTCATCTGTGGCCTGTAGTGCATAGATGGACTTGGTATGATTATGACCAGGGATTATTCGGTGTAATCATGACCGTAATGTTACGAATGATGTGGTAAAAGTCGTCATTGGCCCGTAGTGCATTGATGGACAGTTGTTGGCATGATCATGACCATTGATGAATACACAAATATCATTGGCCCGTAGTGCATGGAATTTGTGGTCGTGACCCTAACGAATATCCTTGGCCGTAGTGCAGGGATGATGTGAATTATTTATTAAGCTGAGTCTCAGCGATAAAAGTGATGAAAAACTTTTTAAATCATAAAAGATAGTAGAGTTTATTTTCTACTTGACTCTTTTAATGGATTGCTTGTTCCGCTGCAGTTAAACTTGATGTCTATTATATTTTATCAGTTTAACATTATTGAAGACTAATGATAATTTATTCTGTATTATCTTAGTCATAATATTTCTTACTGGGCTAGTTGAGCTCACCCTTTCTTTCACTGTTCTCTTCAGGAAATGAGAACGTAGCTGGGGCAAGTCGGGGAACGGAGTGATGGTACGAATGATAGTATTAGTTAGTAGTCCTCACTATTCTATGTAATAGTGTGTTAATAAATGTAATGAGGACTCCTTTTGAGTATGAATACTCTCTAGAAGATAATATTTGTATTCAAACTCACAGTTTATGTTTTGTCGTATTGTACACGACAGTTGTATTAGTAAGTTGTATTTGTATTCTGTACCATGTATCTGACGACCCAAGATGGGTGATGTATACCTAATTTTGGGGTCGTCACAAGAATGTCCTTATCTAAGTAACTAAACTCATAATAGATTTTCTACTTGGGGAGTAGAAGAGTTGATTAGGAGTTATTCAGGCTCTGAACCACTTAAAAATTGATGTGTCCTTTACATTTTTGTTCTTACTTTCTGTCAGATTATTTATCTTGCTTAAGCTTGCACACCAAACTGAATTCAGAACTGAGATCTTATATTAATCCTTAAGGGGATTTTTAAATATTATATTCTGTTATGCTTAATCAATTTGATTAACAACTTATTTGGTAATAAATAACTAAAAATTCTAAAGATTTATTCAACCCCTACTAGATTTATAGGTGCCTTTGGGAAATAATATTTTTTACAAACAATCTTGGCCCAATGAAAAGATAAGATAGAAAATTAAAATTTGATGAGAAAAAGAAAGCCAAAAAAGGAACAATTTTTTTTTTAAGTTTTTATATTGTTATCAAAGTTATAAAGAAAAAGAATGAAAATTCAAGTTTTATATTATAAATATTATTTTATTTTTATATTAATTTATTGTCTTTCTACATTATAAGCTTCACGGAGGTTTTGCTAATTTTGTGTCAAGCTTGTTGCCTTTTTTTTCTCTTTACTCTTTTGTCCTTATAATTTTAAATATATTACTATTTTAACTTTTTTAATATATATTTTTTATCTTTTTATTTAGTTCTATAAAATTTATAATATAAAAAATTAAATATGGATTATAAAATTTTATTATATTATTTAATTTTATGCTCAAATCTTTCTTCTTTAGACTAAAAAATGATCAATTTTTCAATTCTTATTTTTATTTATTAAAAAATTCAATAATAATAAAAATAAATATAAATTTAAGTTTTCTACTCATTTTAAAACTCAAAAACACCCTTGTTAATTTACATTAGCAAAAAAAAAAAAACAAATCAAAAGTAACCCACATCAGAAAAGTTACAAAATGCACCCACAAACGCATTCCAAAGCAGACAGTATCAGTAATGGCTGCACAACAAGAAAAAACTCCACTAAAACAAGATGAAAAAGAAAAAGAAGAGAAACCCTCTTTTACCCAACAAAACAATGACCTTTATTCATCATATTTAGGCATTAGCTTCACAATCTTTCTTGGGTTTCTTCCTAAATCATCCATTTCACTAATCCCATCTCTTCAATCTCGCAATAGAGCCCTTTCTTTCAAGCTTCACCAGGCTGAACTAGAACTCAAAGAGCTCTACTCTAGAAGAAAAGAGGACTCAAAAGCAAATGCAAGAGTAGTTGAGATATTTGCTAGCCACAGGCACGCCTGGCAGCAAGAAGAGAAGAGACTTCTCCATCAGATCGATGTTAATGCTGAAGAAATTGCCCATTTAAGAGCTAAACTTGAGGAGCTTGAGAAATCAGAGGCTGAGTTTAAGTCTAATGTGGAGGAGCTAAAGAGGGAGATATATGGGAGAGATGAAATGTTGAATTTTATGGTGAAAAAGTCATCTGGGCTGGAAGATTATGAGGATTTGGGATCAAGGTTTGGGAAGTTAAGGGTTTCAGAAGGGGTTGTTGATTCATTGGAGGAGAGTTTTGTGGATAGAGGGGTTCATAATTTGGAAGAAATGGGTAGTGGGTATGAGCAGAGTAATGGGTTTGATTCGGATTTTTCGAATTTGAGTTCTAAGTTTTGGGCTGAAAGAGCAAGTCCCTGGCAGGTTTGAGTCATATTCCTTTTAGTTTCTTGTTGTTATTTGGTGATCAGACAAGAAAATAGGATTTTTTTTAATTTATCTTGATAAGTTTTAGTTTCTTGGGATATTACTCGTGTATTTTGTGTGGATTTATGCTGCATTGTCATGAAGGGATACTTCATTGATCAAGAAGTATTGAATTTTCAAATTTTGAGGTGAAATAATCTTTAGGGAATTTTTTGTTGACAAATACACAATTCCCAGATTGTGATTCAAAAGATTTTGAATCTTATTTTGGACTCAGATTACTTGATATTAAATGCAGTTGTTGTCTTAAACTTTAATTGGAATGTTTTTTTTACTCTAAAAAAATTGATTCCCATTTAGCATGCTGTATTGAAGTACATCACAACAACTCCCTATTTGTCTGGTCCATTGTAGTTTCTGGTTGGCATTTTGTCCTTATTAACTTATTTATTACTTGCAGCTATTTTGATTTGTTTGGTGCCCACTAGATATATGGTTCTTCAGTTGTGATGGTATAATGAATTATTTCAATTTCAGTGTTTCAGTTATTTACCATTGTCACTGGACCACCCATAAAAAGTAGTATTCTTAGTTTCTCTGTCCTCCAATTCCTACTTTGGTGTCTTAGGAACCTATTATTGCTTTATTTGAAGGCCAAGTATAAACAGAATTTGAAAGAAGTAGGTTTACAGTCTTCCCAACTCCCCTTCCTTCATCGGAGTTGTTTTCTGGCAAGGGCAGAAAACCAATTAACGTCAGTAGTTACTCATATGATGTTCAGTAGGGTAGGAGTGACTTGCATGTACTTTGATAGATGATCAATCTTTTCCATGGACTCGTCTACCTCAGTGAATATATAATAGTCTTTGGTCTTGGTGTTTCTTGATGTTCTTATTCATCTTCAGCTTGTCATTTCTTTCTTGAGCTGTCAATCATGGCATCTTTTTGCTTTACTAAAATCATCTCTACAGTTGCATGTGAAACATGACAGGCTATTCTGTTGGAACTTATCCTTTGGAAAAAGAATAACTTTATGAAATATGTGTTTCTTTGGACTAGCAACTTTATTGTCTCTTCCTAAAAGAGGCATTGTAATTTATATAGCAGAAAATTGTGTTTTTCACTATCATTGCTAAAAATGATATACCATTATGTTAGTTATGATCAAGTACATACTTCTCAGTTAAATAACTAGAGGGATATTTCTAAAAAATGAGTTTTAGGAAAACTTTATTTCTCCAAATATAACCATAAACATCAGCTATAAATGTAGTTCTGGCAAGATAGTATTCAATCAACCTAGATTTTAAGTAATGACATTTTACCAATGTTCTAAAAAGCGCTAGGCGGGAGTCGGGCGGCCAGTAGGGGCCTAGCGCCTAGGGGGTCTAGGCGAGATTTTTTATTTTAAGCCAATTTTAATATTTTTTCTTTCATTTATCCAAACCAAACAATAATATAAAGCCAAACAATCTATAATAAAGATAATAAAGGTTTTTGCTTAAAGTTCAAACACATACCTATATTGCTAATGTCAAAGTTCAAACACAAACATGCAATTGTTCAAAGTTCAAATATATTTTTAACGTATTAGTTTTATTCATAAACAAGATTGCTATTAAATAATAAAATTTAAAATTTCAAGAATTTAATTCAATTTTAAAACTTAAGAAACTAAATATAAATTTAAGAATTATATTGAATTAAACAAAATATTACAAATGTATCATCATTTATATAATTTGAAGTTGGTACAAATTCAAAAAATTACAACTATAATAAAATTATCCATTTTGACTTGATATTGTTCACTTTTTGTTGTGATTTGATATGTTACAACCTGTATTATGAATATGGTAAATCATTAGAAAAATAAATATATCAAGATTTGGTTTGGGTAGTTATTAGAATAAAAAAACCTCTCCGCCTAAACCCCACCTAGTCACCGCCTAATTTTCTGGAAGGTTTTTTTTGCCCTTTGGGCCCAAGTGAGGCGCTAGGGGGGCCTAACGCCTAGGCGAGGCGCTAAAGGGGGGCCTAGGGCCTAGGCGGGGCGCCAAGAGGGGGCCTTGCGCCTAGGCGGGGCCCAAGCAGAGCTAGGCGGGGATTTTTTGAACACTACATTTTACGAATTTCTTGTCACTTTATAGTCTAAAATAAGAAATGTATCTCTATTTTTGGAATGGACAAGGAAAAATGTATTTTAAGTAATGACATTTTATGAAAACTTGTCACTTTATAGTCTGAAATAAGAAATGTATATCTAATTTTGGAATGAATGAAAAAGGAAAATGTAGAATGGAGGGAGTGTATAGTATATCTCTTATTGGAGAAGCATTGAATCCCTGACTGCTTCTTCAGTCTTACAATAGATCCACTAAATTGCTTAATAACACTTTTCGCGTTGAAGTTCTTTCCGATTGCACGTATATCTCAGGTGTTGATTCTTGCAGGCTGTACAGTATGAATCCCTTGAATCACTGTATCATTTGAAGCATTATGTAGCAAGGTAAGTTTGAGAGTCTAAATATAAATCTTTCAAAACGTATTCATGTTCCACATGCTGCAGCTAATGCTAGCGCACTAATTTTACTCTTCAGAAGGGAGTCCCCATGGAAAATGGACGGTGAATCTAGTGGAGTTTCTGCCAAACTAAAATTACTTGAACAAGAGCTACTAAATTTGGAGAGAATCGGTAAGAATGATCTATCAAAGGTACCATCGCTGATGAGAAAGCAGGCAAAAAGGTATCAAGCTCTTGCAGGGAAGATTGATGATCTTTGCCAAAGAATGGTACTAAGAAAACACCATATTACTGCTTTTGGTGCTATGAAAAGTATATAATGTGCTGAATATCTTTTAATCCGTAAATCGTCATGGAGACCGTAGAACTTCTTGATGCGTAAGAAAAATTTTATTCATACATTTGACTTATAGTTATTTGTTCGCTGGTGGTGATGATAAAATCATGTATTTGCTGTCATAATGTTCTAAACACCCATGAACCAATAGAATATACTGATTTTGGTTGAATAATGATTCCGGCAACCATACGTGTCAAATGTTGTATTAGTATAAAGTATTTAAAATTATTAAGATAATAAATATGTATTTCTGAACAATCTTATTACTGGTCTACATTTCTTTGAAGAATGAGGAATTGTTTATATGGAGCCTTCGCTGTTTCTAAAAACATGTGGTATATTCTAAAAATTGTGGAATTGTTTATATGAAGCCCTTCACTGTTTCTGTGTTCATCCTTATTTTTTGACTTGGCAGTTGTGGTATATTTTGTTGTATAAACATTAGGCAACATACAATTCATTTTGCTAAACATATATTTTTTAAAGCAGGCAAGTGATCCATGTGAAACCGATGCCAGTCCAGAGTTTCGGACACGAAGGCAGACAGAGTTCTTACTGGAAGCATTTCGGCTGCAGCAGCGTGCATCTGAAACTGGACAGAAGCTGATGGCATTACAAACTGAGAAGGGAAAGAATTATTCTGGGGATGAACTGGAAAGTCAGGTCAAACTGACTACAAGGTCCATGGACTCGATAAGAAATAACTTCAAAGAAATTCAGAGAAACTTGGAGATATGGTTAGCCAGAATCATTGGAGATGTAGAAGGGACACTTGCCAGAGACGGCGCTTCACGGGTAAAGGATTATCATGTTTCGAGATTTCCTTTTGTTCAATAGGAAGATCCTCGTTGGTATTTTGGAAACCTTGATAACTAATACATTTCCTCTTTTTGTAAATTCCTGATCTAAGCCGAAGTGGTGTTTGTGCAGAAATGATTCACTAGAGAAAAATGGGAAACTTGGTGGTGTAAAGATGGGAACAGTTTTAGTAAGAAGTTAGTGGTAACCAAGATTTGTGACTATAACACCAAAGCTGTGTCCATTTGACATTTTATGCACTTTTAAGATGGAAAATGGTTTAAAAAGGTTTCTACATTCCAAATTATTTTTATTTTTATTAAAGTTTTAATTTACGTCATTAAAGTTTTTAGAAAAAAATAGCTTTCAAGTATCTGTTCAAGTCTCTGTAATTGATATGAGCAATAATTTGTGTGTGTGTGTTTGTGTGTGTGTGTGTGTGTATATATATATATATATATATATATATATATATATATATATATATATATATGATAATATGCTAGCATAACCTGTTACCTACCATCTATGTATGTTTTCAAAACATTAAATCCATACAAATATGCAGTAATTGGATTATTTTAAAAGTCACGGAGTATAAAAGTGTATATATGGACATATGACCCTTACGTACAAATTTAATGCTTTAATCATATGTTGTATCAAAAATTTATACTTGTGTATGCTTATGTATGTTAAAGCGAAGAAATCAAACTTCGAATGGACAGATTTGGTGTTATAGCGAACCCGTAGTGTCAATTTTTATGTTTTATCTTTAAAAACTTTCAAAATCACCAAGAACATGAAATTACATGATTTGGTTCTGGAAATTGTATGTTTTAACTTGTTAAAATCATGCTAGAAGGGTTGAGTAGTAGTTATATGTGTATTACAGTGTCTGGGTATGCTTGTGAATAAATTAATTGGGTGTTTTGGCCATGTTTTGCATTTTTCGCGAACTGCAGTTTCTGGAATTGGTTCGCAGCGCCGCAGCGCTAACTCTATGCCTAAACCCCGCACCGCAACGCCAGCCACGCTGCAGCACCACAGACCAAGCTGCATCACCAGCTGTGCCGCAGCGCCAAGTATAACATACATGGTAGCGCCGCAGCGCCACTATGCAGTTTGTCCAAGAATGATTATTTTAGTTGTTTTATTTAGGGACTGTAATGGTAACATAATCTAATGAATATAAAAATGTATTAGTCATATAACGTGATGTTAAAATAGACTCGTAACATGTCAATGAGATACTTACGTGTTTAAATGAATTGTTAAACGCGCAGTTAGCTTAGCGTCCGTGAAGTTTAATATTATGTGAAAACAAGTGTTGTAACTTGATTAATATAATCATAATCAGAGTTTAGACGAAGTGAATGAACTTGTGATGACTAGTTACGTTATAATTGACTGGTATTGTGAATGTAAATGGTGTGTAGGATTAAATCGAGGAATGTGTATAATTAACGTGTAACCTATGCACGAGTCAAGTTTCCTAACCATATTTGTTATCGTTATACAAGTTTATAAACCTTACCTCTTTACATTGAGCAAATTCTAGACTTATATTCTATATCGAGCAAGTTCTTATTATTTATTGATCAAGTTCAATATGTTATATTAAAGGTTATTAATCTTTCAAAGTATGATTCTGTTATACAATACTTATTCTATTGTATACCTCTTGAGTTTGTTATTCAATTTAAATATTAGTTATTGTTGAACTTTGTAAGACTAGTGAAACCTTATTGATTCGACTAGTCCATTGTTGATGAACGTTCTAAATTTCAGAACCCTTGTTGAATTTATCCAAACTAAACTTCCTTTGGTGCGGACTCTAATGTCAAACTGAGATGAACAACCCTGTCTAGGGGATTACTTATGCTTTAGCGTTAAGATGTTGTGCACAGTATGGTACTAAGGGCTGATCCCCCCAAGTACGAGAAGAAGAGTCCATAGTCTTATGACTATTATAGGTTTCAAGTATAAACACTTGACAACCTAGGATATAGTTCAAGGTCTTATGAACCTCAGAAGTTCTTTTGATTCTTGTTATTCATTCTTGATTCAAAAGCTGAGTTTTTCTATTTCAGAAGTCTTTGATTTATTTGCATGTTATTATTTTATTGTTATATTATTATACTTGTGGGCAATCGTGCTCACTCTTGCGTAATAATAACATTGCAGTTAAGAACGAAAGGTCTGACGAGCCTTCTACTAGCAAAGGCAAGGGCAAAGTTAACAAGTGATGAAGACTTATTATTTATTTGATGTATTTATATTTCAGACTTATGTTAAAGTTGTGTAAGACTTATTATTTGTTTATGTTTCCGTATTTGAAATTTAAGGTTAGTATGACCTGGGATTGACGTATTTACATTAAGATGTTATAATTCCATAAGGAGAGGATTTATTTATACCTATTTATGGTTTTTCTTTTATTATGGGTAGATAGATACATGATGTTTGGATAGTGAACACCAAATTTCTTGGGAATTGAAGTACCCAGATTTGGGGGTGTCACAGGTTAGTATCAAAGCTGTAGGTTATGAACCTTAGGTGGGGGAACAACCTTAGGTAGTAGCCTTATAGGAGATAGAGAACATAGTGGTGGTAAACTCTTATCGAGTTCTAAGAAATGAATTCCTTAATTCATTGAAGATAATAAAAGACTTTATGTGCTTATGTGATAAACTTATGTGCTTGCGAGTATCGATTAGTAACTAAAATTTAAAACTGTGTTGTCAGGATGTCAGATGTTGGAGGATCTAGTCGAGCTAGGGAGGAGGAACCCCGAGTACTTACAGAGGAGGAGCCCCGAGACATTCATGTTGTCCGGGAGCAGTTGGTACAGAGACAGCCATCTCCGTTGATCACCATTGTTGGTCGGGAGCATGAGCTTGAGATTGATCCAGAGGAGGATCCTGAGAAAGAAGAGGAAGAAGATGAGTTCCCACTGAACTCTATCAGTGCTGAGATATACAATGAGCTATATGACCGTAACGTAGAGTTACGTGACACTGTTCAGGAGCTGAATGAGCGGACGATTATTTAACAGCTTACCATCGAGCTGAGGAATAGGGAAGTTGTGACTCTTCACACACGTCTAGGAAACGTAGAGTGGGATTTGGTTCACGAGAAGGGTCAAACCGAGGAGAAGACCGAGGAAATAGAGAAGTTGAAGAATGAACTGAAAGAGAGCTCAGCAAGGCTGACCATAGCAGAGGAGGCATGGGTAAAGGAATCATGTCGTGCTGATCTTGCAGAAGAGGATTGTCGTGCGAAGAAGGATAAGCTTGAGGAGACGTACTCTACACTTCATAATACAATGGATGAGGCCCAGGATCGAGTTATGAGACACCCAATTCAGTTCGAAGGACTACCATCGTACATGCTAGATCGCAGGACGATGTCCAGCATTATGGAAGAAGAACGTAGTAAGGCTATTCAACGCCTTAGTAGGCAGTGATATGAATAGTTTAATTATGTGAAAACCTATCTGGTAGTTAAAAATGTAAATTCCAATGTGGTTATAAATAAAGAAATATTTTAATATTTTAAATCCTGTAGATTCTTTATCTCGGGATAGTTGCTGTAAATAGCAGTGATGCTATCTTAATTGTTAAAACTTTTGATTAAATAAATATATCATGTTGTTTGAAAAAATGTGTTAAGTGATTATGATAAATTGTTTTAGTTAAGCCTTAAATATTTAGAGAATTAGATAAAGATCTAATAAGCATATATTTTAACAGAAATATGCCACCGAGAAGAAGATCAAACCGTCAACCAGCTCAAGAAGAATCGACGAACAACAACAACAACGCCAATGCTAAACCCGTTTAGCAATTGGTGAACTTATTAGCTGGAGCGATTAACAATAAACCTCAAGCTCTACCAAATATAACGTTCAAGGATTTCAAGGCGGTGGGACTGCTAGAGTTTAAAGGTTGCATGAACCCGATAGAAGCTCAAACCTGAGTTATGGAGATGGAGAAAGTTTTTGACGTTGCCAGAGTCAGAGAGGACTAGAAAATTGCCTACACAACATTTATGCTAAAATCCAAAGCAAGTTATTGGTGGCAAGTAAATAAGGTCCAGGGAGGAGAAGGTGTTATTACCTGGGAGAGGTTTAAGGAGATATTCTTCGAGATGTATTTTCTGACCAGCTCGCAAAACCAAATGGAGGTCCAGTTTCTGGAGTTAAAACAGGGGAATATGTCCGTACCAGACAATGCGGCAAGATTCAATGAGTTGCCTAGGTTCGCCACATATCAAGTGCACACAAATGAGAGAAAAGCAAGAAGGTTTGATCAAGGACTGAAGCCCTGGTTGTATAGTAAAGTGTCGATGTTTCAGTTGAAGACATTTGCGGGAGTAATGGAGAAGGCCATACTCATTGAAGGTGGGAGCGATGCGGTAACCAAGTATAATCAGGATCAGAAGAAGAAGAAGAGTGAAAATAAAGGAATTAACAAGGCTAGTGGAAGTAACACGGGAGGTAGTAATAATCAAAAGAGAAGGTGGTCTGACAACTCATTAACTAGAAATCAGCAAAGAGGTCAGAAGAAAAGGATTGAAGCATGCTCGACCTGCGAAAAAGCTCATCTGGGAGTTTGCATGAAGGGAAAATGAGTGTGCTACAATTATGGTCAGGAAGGCCATATAGCACCTAACTGTCCTAACCCAAAGAAGGGCGCCTGTTTCACTTGCGGCTCAAAAGACCATCTGGCAAGAGACTATCCTAAGAAGGGATCAGGAGGGGTAGGACCGGGAGGAAATAGGGAAAATAGCGGTGGAAGCGCTCTGACTATCACGGGACCAACCGCAACTAACATACCGACTGCCAGGACTTTTAACATGACAATGCAGGATGTTGTGCAGTCTCGTGATGTGGTGTCAGGTATCATTCTGATCAATAAAGTTAATGCTTATGTATTATTTGATTCGGGTGCTACTTGTTCATTTATATCCGATGACTTTGCTAAGAACTTAGAATTGCCTAAAGATGAGTTAGAATACCCCATGAACATAGAAATTGCGAATAGAGAAATAATCCCTGTTAAATACGTACACAAGAACTGTAGGGTGGATATTAAGGGTAACATTATGAACGTAGATCTTATCCCTATTAAACTTGGGGAATTTGACGTTATCTTGAGAATGGATTGGTTATTCAATTACGGGGTTGTAATTGATTGCCAGAAGAAGCGTATTAACCTTATAACTCTGTCAAAGGTTGTGTTTTATGGTAGCAAGTCACCTAGACATGCGAGTAGTCTGACGATGATGTAGGCCAGAAAGTTGTTAAGATAAGGCTGTGTAGGATATCTAGCTTATATAGTCGACAGTAGTAAAGAAAATCCAAAAATAGAGGAGATACCAGTAGTGAGGGACTTCGCAGACGTATTTTTAGATGATCTGCCAGGACTTCCGCCAGACAGAGAGGTTGAATTTGTGATCGATTTGGCACCAGAAATGGCTCCAATATCGAAGGCACCGTATCGGATGGCTCCGGTAAAGATGAAAGAATTGATGGTACAATTGCAAGAGTTACTGGACAAGAAATACATTCAACCGAGCGTATCGCCGTGGGGAGCGCCAATGTTATTTGTAAAGAAGACGGACGGGACGATGCGGCTCTGCATCGACTACAGAGAACTGAATAAGGTCACAATTAAGAATAGATATCCATTACCGAGGATCGACAATCTGTTTGATCAATTGAAGGGATCAAGATACTTTTCAAAGATAGACTTGAGGAGTGGTTATCATCAACTGAAGGTGAGGCCAGAGGATATTCTGAAGACAGCGTTTAGGACTCTATATGGTCACTACAAATTTCTGGTGATGTCATTCGGTCTAACAAATGCACCAGAAGCGTTTATGGACTTGATGAACAGGTTTTTGGATAAATTTGTGGTAGTGTTCATTGATGACATTTTGGTATACTCGAAAACCAAGGAAGAATATGTAGAGCATTTGAAGGTAACGTTAGAGGCATTGAGAAGGGAGAAGTTGTATGCCAAGTTTTTGAAATGCGAATTCTGGATTGAAAAAGTACAATTCCTTAGATATGTGATCGATAAGGACATAATTTCGGTAGACCCCTCTAAAGTCGAAGTTGTGATGAACTGGGATAAGCATGCTGTCGAAAGTAAGAAGTTTTCTTGGATTAGCAAGTTATTATAGAAGATTCATTCAGGACTTTTCCAAGATCGCGACTCCGTTGACGAATTTGACTAGAAAATCTGTGAAATTAGTTTGGATGGAGAATTGTGAGGAAAGTTTCCAAGAGCTTAAGAAGAGGTTGAGTTCGGCACCTGTGTTATCTCTTCCAGATGATACAGGAAATTTTGTGGTTTATAGTGATGCATCACATAAAGGACTTGGCTGTGTACTTATGCAAAACGGCAAAGTCACTGCGTATGCGTCACGACAATTGAAGGACTATGAGAAAGGGTATCCGACCCATGACCTAGAATTAGCTGCGATGGTATTCACTTTGAAGATCTGGAGACACTATCTCTATGGGGAGAAATGTGAAATATATACAGACCACAAGAGTCTGAAATATATTTTTACACAGAAGGACTTGAATATACGCCAAAGAAGGTGGTTGGAGTTAATTAAGGGCTATGATTGTGAGATTTTATACCATCCGAGTAAAGCAAATGTGGTTGCTGATGCCTTAAGTAGGAAGTGTCGGGAGAAATTGATGATGTTGACCGCTCAGGAGGAGCTAATTTTAGTAATAGAAAAGCTGGAATTGGAAGTGAAGTATCCTATGGAGGTTGACGAGAAGCTATTCCAGATGCAAGCTAGTATAACTTTACTGGATAAAGTTAAGGAGGCTCAACTTCAGGACAAAGAATGTGAAAAAGTGAAAAATAAGATATCTGAAGGGACTGAACCGAGATTCAAAATAGACAGTGAGGGACTACTAAGATTTGAGAGTAGAATTTGGGTACCGCCAGTGCCAAAGATTAGGGAAGACATTTTAAATGAGGCTCATGGCTCACGATATTCGATTCACCCTGGAAGTACGAAGATGTACCAAGATCTTCGACAACATTTATGGTGGCCGAATTTGAAACGAGATGTTACAGAGTGTGTTGCCAAGTGTCTGACATGTCAGAAAGTGAAAGCAGAACATCAAAAGCCGAGTGGGTTGCTACAACCTTTAGAGATCCCAAAATAGAAATTGGAACATATTACGATGGATTTCGTGGTTGGCCTACGGACAACTCCAAAAGGCTATGACACAGTATGGGTTATTATTGACCGATTGACGAAATCTGAACACTTCATTCTGATCAAAATCAGATTCAACTTAGATCAGTTGGCAAGGTTATATGTGAAAGAGATTGTTTCAAGACACGGAGTTCTGGTGTCAATTGTTTTCGATAGGGATCCGAACTTTACATCAAACTTCTGGAAATGACTATAGAAATACATGGGTACACAGTTGAGAATGAGTACGGCATATCACCCTCAAACAGAGTGAAAGAACGATTCAGACATTAGAAGATATGTTAAAAGCTTGTATAATGGACTTTAAAGGAAATTGGGATGATCATTTACCGCTCGTAGAGTTCGACTACAACAACAGTTACCATGCTAGTATTAGCATGTCACCTTATGAAGCATTATACTGCAGAAAGTGCAGAACTCTGCTATACTAGGATGAAGTATGCGAGAGATAATTATTAGGTCCCGAACAGGTACAACAGACAACAGAGATAGTCAAAGTGATCCGAACAAGACTAGTAGCAGCTCAAGATAGGCAGAAGAAATACGCCGATCCCCACCGTAAAAATGTTAAGTTTGAATCAGGTAGTTATATGTTTTTGAAAGTCTCTCCCTGGAAGGGAAAGATCAGGTTCGGAAAGAAAGGAAAATTAAGCTCAAGATTCATTGGACCCTTTGAGGTACTACGAAGGATCGGAGAAGTTGCGTATGAGGTAGCCTTACCTCCAGCACTCGAGAATGTCCATAACGTTTTCCACGTTTCAGTTTTACGACCCTACAAACTCGATTATAAGCATGTAATTGAATACGAACCCCTACATTTTGAAAAATATTTATCTTACGAAGAAATTCCTGTTCAGATTGTTGACAGGAAAGAGCAAGTTCTAAGAAATAAAGTTATACCTTCTGTTAAGGTAATCTGGAGGAACCACAACGCTGAAGAAGCAATGTGGGAACTCGAAGAGCATATGATGAAGAATTATCCTCATTTATTTACTTAAATTATGTGTAAGCGATTCTAGGGACAGAATCTTTGTAAGGGGGGGAGAATGTAATGGGATGAATTGATTGAGTTGGTGATTCTGAAGACATAATCCTTTTAAGGGGGGAAAGATGTGACAAACGAGATTTTGTAATTTAATTTGAATATTTATTGAATTAAATAAATATTTTTCGACGATTTAATTATTGGATTAAATAATTAATTAATAAAATTATGGTAGATTAATTTAATTATATGTGTTATATTTATTAAATTAATGTGGAGAATTTTATTATTCAAAGTATGTATTTATGTGAGCTTATTGAATTAAATGACATATTTAATAAGCATAATGATATTTTAATTAATTTAATAATTAATTAGAAATTTAATAAATTGACATAATTAATAAATGAGAAATTTAATTATGTGACTATGTGAATTAATGAGAAATTATTATATTTTATTCAAAATTAAATTAAATAAGATATTTGATTTATTGTGTAAATGGGTGTGACATTATTAAACTATAGTATAAAAGATTTATCAAATTAAATGAGAATGAGTCTTTTAAGGCTAGCCAAACGGAGCCCTAATGGGAGTTGGGCAGTTAACCCACGAATTGGATTAACTGACCACCACAGCGTCAGTTCTTATAATTATACTTCTTTTATTTTTCTAAGTTTGGCAAAACAAGTCATAGAGAGAAATTGAGAATCAGTGAGATTAAAGGACAAGAATTGTGAAAAATTAGAAGTTGTTATCATCCTTGTGTAATCCAAGCGGAGTAATCAAGGTAAACCCTCAAATTCAAGTTTTAATTTACGTCATAAAAGTTTTTAGAAAAAAATAGCTTTCAAGTATCTGTTCAAGTCTCTGTAATTGATATGAGCAATAATTTGTGTGTGTGTATATATATATATATATATATATATATATATATATATATATATATGCTAGCATAACCTGTTACCTACCATCTATGTATGTTTTCAAAACATTAAATCCATACAAATATGCAGTAATTGGATTATTTTAAAAGTCACGGAGTATAAAAGTGTATATATGGACATATGGCCCTTACGTACAAATTTAATGCTTTAATCATATGTTGTATCAAAAATTTACACTTGTGTATGCTTATGTATGTTAAAGCGAAGAAATCAAACTTTGAATGGACAGATTTGGTGTTATAGCGAACCCGTAGTGTCAATTTTTATGTTTTATCTTTAAAAACTTTCAAAATCACCAAGAACATGAAATTACATGATTTGGTTCTGGAAATTGTATGTTTTAACTTGTTAAAATCATGCTAGAAGGGTTGGGTAGTAGTTATATGTGTATTACAGTGTCTGGGTATGCTTGTGAATAAATTAATTTGGTGTTTTGGCCATGTTTTGCATTTTTCGCGAACTGCAGTTTCTGGAATTGGTTCGCCGCGCCGCAGCGCTAACTCTATGCCTAAACCCCGCACCGCAACGCCAGCCACGCTGCAGCACCACAGACCAAGCTGCATCACCAGCTGCGCCGCAGCGCCAAGTATAACATACATGGTGGCGCCGCAGCGCCACTATGCAGTTTGTCCAAGAATGATTATTTTAGTTGTTTTATTTAGGGACTGTAATGGTAACATAATCTAATGAATATAAAAATGTATTAGTCATATAACGTGATGTTAAAATAGACTCGTAACATGTCAATGAGATACTTACGTGTTTAAATGAATTGTTAAACGCGCAGTTAGCTTAGCGTCCGTGAAGTTTAATATTATGTGAAAACAAGTGTTGTAACTTGATTAATATAATCATAATCAGAGTTTAGACGAAGTGAATGAACTTGTGATGACTAGTTACGTTATAATTGATTGGTATTGTGAATGTAAATGGTGTGTAGGATTAAATCGAGGAATGTGTATAATTAACGTGTAACCTATGCACGAGGCAAGTTTCCTAACCATATTTGTTATCGTTATACAAGTTTATAAACCTTACCTCTTTACATTGAGCAAATTCTAGACTTATATTCTATATCGAGCAAGTTCTTGTTATTTATTGATCAAGTTCAATATGTTATATTAAAGGTTATTAATCTTTCAAAGTATGATTCTGTTATACAATACTTATTCTATTGTATACCTATTGAGTTTGTTATTCAATTTAAATATCAGTTATCGTGCTCACTCTTGCTTAATAATAACATTGCAGTTAAGAACGAAAGGTCCGACGAGCCTTCTACTAGCAAAGGCAAGGGCAAAGTTAACAAGTGATGAAGACTAGTTGTTTATTTGATGTATTTATATTTCAGACTTATGTTAAAGTTGGGTAAGACTTATTATTTGTTTATGTTTCTGCATTTGAAATTTAAGGTTAGTATGACCTGGGATTGACGTATTTACATTCAGATGTTGTAACTCCATAAGGAGAGGATTTATTTCTACCTATTTATGGGTTTTCTTTTATTATGGGTAGATAGATACATGATGTTTGGATAGTGAATACCAAATCCCGTGGGAATTGAAGTACCCGAATTTGGGGGTGTCACAATTTCCGCAATTGTTTTGCAATAATCGCCTTACCATATTATCACTTATTTAATCTAATGGGTTACTAACTAGGATTGCCTATCAATTTATTAACATATGTCAATGATTAATAAAAAGGCCTATTTCAGTTATTTTATTATTTACATTCAAGACACTTAAAATAGATTCATTAAGCACAAACTCCAAACAAAGATATCAGATTAACTGCTAGCTAGACAATTAGTAGATTAAGCACAAAATATAATAATCAACTCAATAGGATCAACAAAGTGAAAATAATGATAATTAAATTACTGAATTGCAAAAGGTTCCATTGTACCCTTAATTGGGAAATTAGTTCATCATCATAATCCGTAACGATCGAGAATTTTGTACTTCATTTAAAATATTTATCGAATTAAATAAATATTTTAGTTGGTTTATTTATTGAATAAAATAATTAACTGATGGAATTATTGTGGAGTAATTTAATTAGTGTAATACATTAATTAAATTGATGTTAAATGATTGTTGAATAATTTTACCATTTAATGTTTTAATTTAGTTAGATAATTAAATTAAAAGATAAGTGAATTGTTAAATAATTCCATTGTAGTGTATTGGTAATATTCTAATTTAATTTAGTAATTAAATTGTAGTGTAACGATCAAAAATTTTGTATTTAATTTAAAATATTTATCAAATTAAATAAATATTTTAGTTGGTTTATTTATGAATAATATAAATAACTAATGGAATAATGGATGGAATTGTTGTGTGCAGTAATTTAACTAGTGTAATATATTAATTAAATTAATTTTAAATGATTGTTGAATAATTTTATCATTTGATGTTTTAATTTAGTTAGATAATTAAATTAAAAGATAAATGAATTGTTGAATAATTCCATTGTAGTGTAATGGTAATATTCTAATTTAATTTAGTAATTAAATTAGAAGAGTTAATAATAATTAAATAAAAATTATAATTATAATAATAAAGTGTGATTTTATTTCTTAAGAATTTAAGTTTATTTTAATTTAATTTAAATATTGGAATATGATTAAAAGCTGTGACAATGGAACTATATATTAAAGTAATAATAAAAATAAATTAGAAGGTGTTAAAGAGAGTAAAGCAAACATGGTCTTATGAACTTTTGGTTTACTTAACTGATAAAACCCTTGGTTGGGTAACTGATGGCTTAAGTACGCGTATTATGTACGTATTAGCTATCAGTTTATTTTCACGTACGTTAAGTTTATTTCTTCTTAGTCTTAGAACACGGGGAGTAGGAGAGAACCTTAGAGAGAGCTTGAGAATTCTCTATAGTTAGAGTATTAAATTCTGGAAGTCAAGGAAGGAATAGAGGATTAAGCAAGCCTTCTCAATCATATAACCGAGATTAAAAAAAGGATTAAAAGTAAATAATCTAACTTTATATTCATAGTTATGTGTTTCTCTAAACTCTTCACTGTAAATGGTTTGGATGAAAAATTTGTTTAGGAACAAGTTATGTCTAATAATAGTTGATTGTAATATGTTAGTTATCATCTATAAACGATTTTGGTATGTTTTAATCCATGAAGAATCTATTTTAAAATGAAGATTGAAGTTTTTCGTTGAATATATGTAAAATGGTTTACTTTAATACTAAAATTGATGTTCAATCTATATGTTAATCTTTAAATTGACAATTGTTTATGTTAATATATTCAAATGCAAAAAGAATGCAAGTTGTATTGACTTATTTGGTTGTGAAACAAATTCATGGTGGTTGAATTCTCTAAATATGTCAAAATGCATGAAATTAGCATGAGCATGGTTTTAATTTTTCCAATTTGATTGTTTATAATTGTTTTGTTGATTAGAATCATGTTAAACATTGTTGGTGTTGATTTTATGAAGTTTATATGATATGAGTATGTATGGTTTACCGATTGTTGGAGTTTTGGGTTGAATCAGTGAAGCAGGGATCAGTCTGCAGCCTTCCTGTTTGCGCACCTGCGCAGCTACGCCGGTGTCAAGGACAGGAACGACGCAACTTCCCCGCCGAGATTTCTATGTTTGAGCACCTGCGCAGCTGCGCCGGTGCCAAGACTAGAAACGACGCAGCTGCACCTGAACTTGGATAGAGGCAGTTTGTTTTGTTGTTTGTTCAGTCCTTAAAACCTAATATAATCTTGTCTAATGTTCATGATAATGTGTTGGACATATAACAAGATGCTATAGCAGATTGTTAACATGTATTTGATGATTTCAAGTTGTAAAATTAATAAGTTGCAAAAGAATTTAACTTATTGTTTGTGAGGTTTGGTAATGCTGATTAAGTATTGTATTATCTGCTAAGCAAGGATTTCATACTAGTGTTATGTGATTGGTAATTATCAGAAGTTGAACTAAGATAATAAGTTTAATGAAAGTGGGAATTAAACCCATAAGGTTAACATTAGTATAACTAATGGATGTTGTGATCCTAATGGAATATGTAGGACTTTTGAGGAACGTGAATAGTAATTGTTTAACCTGCACACGAGGCAAGTTCTTTAATCTTACTTTTACATTATGCAAGTGTCTTATCCTTAACTTGTTTATTATTACGCAAGTTTTTAAATCCTATTATTCTTATGTTGAGCAAGTTTTATTCCTCAACTTGTTATTAATTACGCAAGTGCGTTAACTCAATACTTTTAATGAGCAAGATAATAGCTTTAGCTTATTGTTGTTCAAACAAGGTTTGTCATAGTATTCAATGCTTTCTAGTTAATTTCTAAAGCATGACTTCGATGTATAATGTTGATTCATTTATGAATCATGACTATTCCATATCATGTTGTTATCGAACCCTTGAAATAATATCAAACTTTATTGATTCAACTAATCCTTAGTTGATGAACATTGAACACCCAAATTACCTTTGAAGCTAATCTAAGCCAAACTTCCTTTGATACAGACTCGTATATCAAAGCTGAGATGAACAACCCCATTATAGGGGATTAAACTATGCGATAACATTAAAATATTTGTGTGCAATACATTATACAAAGGGCTTATCCCCCTAAGTACAGAAGAAACGTCCATGTAGTCTAAATGACTGTTAAAGGTTTAAGTAGAGATACTTAATAACCTAGGACATAGTTAATGTTCTTGTGACCCTCATATGTACTTTTGATCTTGTTTTCTATTTTTGATTCAAAATTTGAATTTCCTTTTTAACTTTCTGTTCCTAGTTATTATTGACAGGAAAGATTATATTATTCAGTTGAGTTTGTTCATTATGATTCATATATTATTGTTATTAATTGTTATCCTAGTGAGCATTTGTTTTACTCACTTTTGCATATAACATTGCAGCTAAAGTTGAGAAAGTTGACGAGTCATCCACTAGTAAGGGGAAAGGCAAGTTGAACAAGTGATGAATACTTGTTTAGTTTTATTTGAAAATGTTTATGTAATAAGACTTATTCAATTATGTGATGTTTTCCGCAAATGATTGTAATAAAGGTTAGACGATCTGAGATTTATTTTGAGATGATGTAGCCCTTTAGTGGGGAGGATTTTTTTTACTTACATTATTTAAGTTTGCATATTGCTATTATCCTTTATTGTGGGTAGTTAGATATGATTGTTTTGGATAATGAACACCAAATTCTGTGAGAATAAAGTACCCGAATTTAGGAGTGTCATAAGTTGGTATCAAAGCTTTTGGTTATGAACCTTAGGTGAGGAAAACCTTAGGAAATAACCTTATAGGAAATCGAAAACAGTGGTGATGAACTCTTATCAAGTTCTGAAGGACTTCATTAAAGATAAAAAATAAAAGACTTTATGTGCTTATGTGTTAACAACTTATGTGCTCGCGAGTACTGAGGAGTACCGAGTAGTGTTGATTAGTAACTAAAACCTAAAACTTTATTGTCAGGATGACTTATATTGGAGGATCTAGCCAGGCTGGGGAGGAGGAACCTCGAGTGTTTAGAGATGAGGAGCCCTGAGACATCTAGGTAGTCTGGGAGCAGCTAGTGCCGAGTGAACCATCCCCGTTGGTCACAGTTGTTGGTTAGGAACCTAAGTTAGAGCTCGAGGAGTTACAGGATGAGGAAGATGAGGAGGATCTCAAAGAGTTTCCACCTAACTCTGCAGTGCTGAGGTGTATGATGAGTTGTATGACCACAATATAGAGTTACAGGATAGGGTCAGGGAGTTGGAGGAGCTGATAGATATACGTCAGACCACTATTGAGCAGAAGGATGATACAATTCAAGACCTTGGTGAGCAACTTGAAAGTGCGGAACAAACACTAGTTCAGACAGAGAATCACAAAGAGCAGTTATTAGTTGAGGTTGAGAAGATGAAGAATGACTTGAGAGAGGAGTCAGCTAAGCGCGCGATAGCTGAAGACGAGTGGATGAAGGCTTCTCAATGTGCAGACCGTGTTGAGGACAAGGTTCGGGCGAGAAGGACAAGATTGATGAGATGGACTATGCTTTCCATTTAGCTATTGACAGGGACTAGGACCGAGTCTTTTACTATTTAGTTCAGTTCGAGGACTTGCCATTGTATACGATGGATTGTAAGACGATGTTCCATGTCATGAAGGAAGAGCACAGGGAAGCTGTGCGACGTCTTAGTAGGTCATGATAGGAAGAATGATAAGTTATGTGAATAATTATGAAAGTAAATGTGATGTAAATCCCAAATGTTGATATGAATAATGGGATAAGATGATGATGTAATCCTGAAACTTTACCAGTTCAAGAAAGCTGATGTAAATAGCAGTGATGCTATCTTTTTAATGTTTAAAAATTGTGAATGAATAAAATATCAGAGTTTATTGAAGATGTTAAGAAATTGAGCAATGATCTAATAAGCGTATATCTTAAATAGAAAATGCTGCCAAGAGGACGTCAACCACGTCAACAACCACCCCTTGAAGGGTCTACTAACAACAATAATGAAGCCAACGCTAATCCTGTTCAGTAGTTGGTTAACTTATTAACGAGGGCATTTCAAAACCAAACCTGGATCATTAAAATGGACCCCTGGAATTTAGAGGATCCATGAATCCGGTTGAAGCCCAAACCTGGATCATTAAAATGGAGAAGGTTTTTGATGTCGCTAGGGTCAACGATGATAAAAAAACTTTCTTTGCAACATTCATGTTGAAAGCAGAGGCTAGTTATTAGTGGCAGGCAAACAAATGTCAAGGGGGAAAGGGTTTAAAATATAGCATGGGATAGATTCAAGGAGATGTTTTCGAGACGTACCTCCCGATAATTTCACAAAACCAGATGGAGGTTTAATTCTTGGAGCTGAAGCAGGGTACAATTGCGAAATTCAATGAGCTGGCGAGGTTTACGCAGTATTAAGTCAACACGGATGAGCAGAAGGCAAGGAGGTTCGAACAGGGATTGAAGCCTAGGTTTTATAACAAAGTTTTGATGTTCCAACTGAACACATTTTCAGCAGTGTTAGAAAAGGCAATAATAGTAGAAGGAGGAAGGGATGCCCTGGAAAAGTATAATCAAGAACAGAAGAAGAAGAAGAATGAAAGTGAGAATAGAGCTGGTGGTCGCAATAGTGGTTGTAGCAGCCAAAAGAGGAAATGGAATGACGATGTCTCTACTGGGAATCAATAGGGGAATTAAAAGAAGAAGTTTGAAGCTTTACTACCTACGGAAAATATCACGTGGGTGTTTGCCTGATGGGTAAGAGAGTGTGTTTCAACTGTGGTTAGGAGGGCCACATTATGCCAAATTGTCCCAGCCCAAAGAAGGGAGCTTGTTTCACGTGCAGGTTAAAGGATCACTTGACCCGTGATTGTCCTAAGAAGGCAACAGGGGGAGTAGGTGGAGGTAGGGGAAACAATAGTGGTGTCACCTTAACTATCATTAGACCAACACCATCAAACTTACCCACCGCCATAACTTTTAACATGACCGTGCAAGATGCTGTGCAGTGTAAGGATGTGGTGTCAGGTATAATTCCAATCAATGGTATTAATGCTTATGTATTGTTTGATTTGGGTGCTATTTGTTCATTTATATCCCATGATTTTGCTAAGAATTTAGATTTGCCTCAAAAGAATTAGATTTTCTTTTGAACATAGAAATTGCGAATAGGGAGGTAATTCATGTTAGGTTTGTACACAAGAACTCTAGGGTGGATACTAACGAAAACATGATTATGGTAGATCTAATCCCGATTTAACTTGGGGAGTTTAACGTTATTTTGAGAATGGATTAGTTATTCAATTATGGGACGATAACTAATTGCCAAAAGAAGTGTGTT
This sequence comes from Panax notoginseng, assembly GCA_016801055.1. Taxonomy (NCBI): domain Eukaryota; kingdom Viridiplantae; phylum Streptophyta; class Magnoliopsida; order Apiales; family Araliaceae; genus Panax; species Panax notoginseng. The sequence continues at coordinate 163,372,159 of CM029014.1, forward strand.
AACATTATGACTCCGTCTAAGGTAGTATTTTATGGCAGGAAGTCGCCTAGACAAGTGAGTTTTTTGACAATGATGCATGCCAGGAAGTTGTTAAAATAAGGATGTGTAGGATACTTAGCCTACATAGTCGATACTTAGAAGAAGGGTGCGAAACTGGAGGAGATACTGTTGCCTCCTTTTTAGTTGTAATAAAAGGATTCTAACTCATACAAGCATACATGGGTCAACAAGTAGTACAGAGTAAGAAAGTATCGATCCACAAAGAAAGGTTTCAAGATTAAATTATTATGCATCAACTGTATCCCTATTCATATATGCTTAAACGAATGCTATAATTTTGAATGAATCTAAACTCACTTAACGAATAAAAGATGAATAATAGAATAATAAATCAAATATGAAAATAATGGGATTCTAACTTCAATTCATATTTCACCTAAATAATACCATCATGCAAGATTATACATGCATCATGGAAATTAGCCAAGAGCACGAAAACTAGACATAACCATTTTTCAATGCATTATGACCTACTTACATAACCTCCACGTGCAATAAAAATCATGTAATCATCAATAAAACTAAAACCACTATATTTCTATGTGACTTTGCAGCAATATTGAATTGAAGAGTAAGCTCTTATATAACTACACACGGTGAGACAATATATTTCTATCTGTTTCACGAAATATAAAGCTAAACAATTTAGCCTCATAAATGCATGCTATCATGATTACAACCATACTCACATGTCATTTTTCAATTCCATATAAGTACATAAAATGAATGGTGATCAAACATTCATGCTATCCAATCAATCCTAGTAGAAATTCCATGACAACTACACAATCAAGCACACATGCCATTATTATTAGACTACATATCAATCTCCGTTAGAATCCCATAATGGAATTTAGTTCATCTCTGAACCAAAAGACATTATGGGATTATAGCAACACATGAACAATAAATAAGACAATTGAGAGAGAAAGTAGAATCGATCAAACCCAATTACAAATTATAATCCAAAAGTGATGTTCAAGTCTCTAATATTATCCAGCAAAATAAAAGTAGTTCTTATTCAATAAATCAATCCAAAAGAAGATGACCAAAAATATTCAATGTATGCTCAACCCTCTTGTAGACACTCAAAATTTTTTGCACACTTGTTACTGACATTGCAGGAAGGCAGATTCGTCTTTCAGAGATAACCTTGGAAGACAGTTCACATCCAGTTCAGATACTACCGGTAGTTCAGTTTCAACCCCAGAACACACACTGGGAGAAACAGCCTCAACCCCGGAACACACACCGGGAGTAACAGTTCCAAACTCAGCGATGACACCGAGGCCTGCAGTTCCAATACCAGAACACATACCGGAGAAGACCGATTCATCCCAGAGATAACCCCTAGATGTTCCAGTCTCAGTCCCAACCATGGGAGTAGCTACCAACCTTAACCCCGAAAATGCTTGTTTCAAATGCAATCAACTTCAATCTCGGTGCTCACAATGAGATACTCAGTACCAACCTGGAGATAACACCGGGAGGACATGCACACCTCAAAGATGACACTGAGGACCTTCAACACTTACAGCAGTCCAATCTCAGCGATAACTCTAAGCAACGTCTGCTTTATCAGCCCAACCGGCGATAACCCTGGTGAGGGGCAAAGTCGTTATCTCACCACCATGACGCCACACCGTACCATCTCAACTCTTTGATACATACACAATGTCCCACAAAAGCTAAGGAAAACCAATCCCGAGTGACTATTGCGCAGGATAACGGATAGAATTTGAAGCTAAAGACCGAAGGGCATCGTCCCATCTTCATGACTTCGTACAACCTCTAATCCCATATCATTGCGTAACTCTCGACAACAGTGGTCCGAAATAGGTCCTATATACCTCAGTCGGATGCTCGGATTGCAATTCTAAAAGTTCGAGCGGATATCACGTTGCATGCATGCACGTATTTCGAGACAGCGGGACCCGCAAAACCCGGGGCACCCCAGGCAGCCTCTGGTACACCTGCGACCCAGCTGCAGGTACACCTGCGGCTCCACCCTCTATAAATAGAGGGCTTGGGGTGGCCATTTTAACAAAAGAGACGGCGAGGAAGCCCTGCCCAATTTGCTTTGTACTCACCCTCTACTGAGTGCTTTCTCATTTTAAACACTTGTGAGCACACATATAGCTATTTCTGTACCTGTGGAAGCTAGTGATTATCTACTTTAAAGATATAGAAGTCTTCTTTGGCAGCCCACTGTAAGCCTTCTCACACACTTTAAAGCCTTTAAGTTTGTATATATATATATATATATATATATATATATATATGGACTAACATTATCGAGTTATGCCTCGATTGAGCTTAGACTTCGGTCTGGAGCGTTTACTTGCTTTTGTATATATATACATTTATATATATGAACTGCGTGTCGAACTCTGTTCGATGAGCCTAGACTTCGGTCTAGAGCGTTTACTGCTTTAATATATATATATATATATATATATATATATATTAACTGTTGTCGGACTTTGTTCGATGAGCCTGGATTTTACATCCGGTGCGTTTATCGCTTTATATATATATATATATATATATATATATACTTATATATATTAACTGTTGTTGGACTTTGTCCGATGAGCCTGGATTTTAAATCCGGTGCGTTTATCGCTTATATATATATATATATATATATATATATACATACATTTCGTCCCACCTGGAGTTTACTTCGTGGTGGTTGACCGTTTTTACTGCTTTATGTATATTTTGTCCCGCCTGGAGTTTCCTCCGTGGCGGTAGATAGTTTTTACAGCTTTATTTACATTTCTGATCCCCCATGGAGTTGCTTCGTGGTCGGTGATCATGTCTGTATATATATGTATTTATAGCTTTTATATATATACATGCTTACTGCGTTTATATCAATTGCGGCATCATGTGAGCCTAGGAATCATGTGATCACAGATTCAGTCCACTGAATCTAGATTCGGTTCCCGTGATAGACCTTTTCAGCTGTAAGCAGCTTGTAAATTTATCTATGATGTTTGGATCTCCTCAGATGGTTTTCATACCCACGAGGAGTTCAACACCTTTTTATACATTATTTTCTTATAGATGCCTCGCATCTGAAAAATAAATTCAACCAAGCGGAACATTCAATAAAATGGGAGTGTAAAATGTCTTAATTACTATTGAGCACTGTGTTTGAAAAAACCTCTTTTTAAACATCACTGCCCTATCTTTCTAAAAAATGAATTTTTACATAAATTCAAATCCTGTGTATATAGGTGTGAACGAGGCCTCACACTACTTCCGATTAACAGCACATTGACCCACACACACATTCATATAACAGTTTCTTGAAAAGTGGCGATCACCGTGGCAACACGGATGTCGGGGGGTGCCTAACACCTTCCCTCCCCATATGCAAGTCCCCGGACCCTAATTGAATTTCGGTTTCACCGACCCATTTAGCAGTGTCACATCACTGGGTCAATGTGCAAACCTTTTCTCGGTTATATTGTTACAATCAGTTAAAAAACCAACTGGCGACTCTTACAGTCCAATCGTCGACATTATATATGTCGGACCTTTTTCACTTATTTTTTCAAATAAATCTCACATAAAATGAGAACACAAAAAAATAGGTAATGAAATGGAACAAATAAAAATCCCCACATCGACAGGTGGCGACTCTGCTGGGGACTCCAGTAAGAGGACTTAAGCCGCTATTACAAGCCTTTTAAAATTGTTATATGCTTGTGTGTGGATGTTGCATTTACATTTATGATGAATGTGTACGAATGCATATCTTTACTGCGATTAATGCTTTACACTATATCTGCCTGTGATATTAGTGCTTCGCACAAGTCACCATTTTCATATACGGTGAGACGCGATGTATGTGAATGTATTTTGTGTGGTCCCTCCACTAGGAGGCTATCATGTCGGTGTTTGATTACTGGACTCGTAAGAAGACTAATTCCCGTGAGGTTCAGGAAAGACACCACCCAAATTCGCTCCAGGTGAAAGACCGAATTAACTTCCCGTTGAGTAAATTACGATGATTTGGGAACCTTCATGCCGAAAAGCAGCGAGAGTAACCAAAGTTAGGTCAGCCTCTGATAAACCAAACGCGGAGGAAAGTCACTTCATGCTTTCTCATTTCAAATTACTTGTAAAGTCAATTACTTGTAATTTACATTCCATATTTATCTCCATGTAATGAGTAATATAAAGAAATATGTGCATGTAAATATTTAAATTGACATGCTATCCTGTATTACAAACAGATAACATCCGTTTTGCAGGACAAAATTCCTAAAGTGGACACATCACATAGCATGTTAACATTTACACCATCCCTAAAACTAAACTATGCTAGTTTTGTCACAGGGATGCATTCGGACCTGTTACCCGGTCAAAGTCCAAAAAGGCCAAAGGCCTACAACCAATTATGGCTTCATTTGACCAGTCTAATCTAGTTTCTCGCGAGGAATTTGACAAATTAAGTAAACAAATTACAGATTTGGCTGTTTTGCTTAAAGAACTACATCAATCTACGTAGGGTCCAAAAACACCCGTCCATGCTGAATCCTCCACACAAGGAGGAACTCAAGGTCCTGATAAGGCCATTACAATACCTGAACTGCAGCCAACAAAAGTCATGATGCCGCCCATTTCACAAGAGATCCAGACACCGGTGACATCGAAAAGAAAGTTCTTTAAATGGAAGAAAATCTTCGCGCTATCAAAGGAATTGGAGCACACGGGAGTGTTTCATATGCTGACCTTTGTATATTCCCTGGTGTTCATTATCCAGAAAAATTTAAAACTCCTGACTTCAAAAAGTATGACGGGTTAGGAGATCCTTACACCCATTTGAAGGTTTTCATTGGAGAACTTGAATCTTATGCAGAGGACGAGAAGCTCAGAATGCAGCTGTTTCAAAAGAGTCGGACTGGGGAAGCCCGTTCGTGGTATACCAGACTAGAAAATGCAAAGATCCATAGTTGGGAAGAGCTGGCACACGCTTTCCTTGCGCAGTACGGCTTCCAATCTCAAATGGCTCCTAACCAGTACCAGATTACCAAGGCCAAGAAATAGTCCAATGAGTCTTTTAGAGAATATGCTCAAAGGTGGAGGTGCCTTGCTGCTCAAGTAACTCCTTCTATGATAGAGTCAGAGATGGTGATAACCTTCATAGACATACAAGAAGCTCCTTTCTATGAAAGAGTATTAGCCGGCATCGGTAAACCATTTTCTGAAATAATCAAACACGGGGAGATGGCTGAGATGGGATTGAAGTCAGGAAAGATTCAAGACCTAGCTGCCCTTAAAGCTGTTGCTGAGCACATCCAATCCAGAAATTATGGAAACAACCCCCAGAGGGTCTATAAAAAGAAAGAAGAGGATGTTTCCCTAATACTACAGGGTCAAAAAGGCAATCAGAACATGCCTATCCAGAGGAGAAATTATACTCCCATTCCAACACAATCGTCAAACCCTCCAATACCAAAAGGTGGAGAAGTCAAACGCCCTCGAGTGTTCACACCCTTAGGGGACTCTCTCGATAATATTCTCACTCTTCTGACCACGCAGAAGAAAATCACACATCTTCTTCCACCAGCCAACCCTAATGGTAAGGGTTTTAATGCTGCTTAGAAATGTGCTTATCATGTTTGTGACACCCCCAAATCCGGGTTACCTGACCCCCGAGTTTGGTGTTCACGATCCACAATATAATACCATTTAACTACCCATTCATATATAAATAGGAATACATAAGCTTCATTAACTGATATAGTTAATACATTACCCCAGGTTCTCTAACCTTAACATTACAAACATACCCTTTAGTTATACAAAAAAGGTTCACAAATACAACATAATAATAATGTTATTCATAACTAATTAATCACTATGTGTAAGACCCCAACTTTTATAAATAAAGATGAATTTTCTATAAATATCAATTTTGAATATTATGAAGTTAATTTGATATAATGTTATAGTTGTGGGTAATATTTATAAATTTTGCAAAGTAAGCAAGTTGTTATAAAATATTCGTTTGGTCGGGGAATATTCTTTTTGTCGGGGAATATTCGTATGACGGCACAATCATTGGTGGACCCCACAACGGAATTATTGTCGGATTGAGAAAACGACAGAATTATCTTTCCATAAAAATAACAGCTGAGGTGTTACCGTTAAAATCGTTAAAACTGTTGAACTACTTGGTAGTAAAAGTACAGTAATACGCGTGGTTGCATAGTAGCACACGGTATTGATTATTGATGCTTACGTGAGAAGTCACTCAGCTATACTCAATTATTGCTACAGTAATTGCTGCATCATATCTCTTAAATTATTGTCATAGTATCATCTGTATAATATGTTATATTATTAAATCAATAATTGAGACGTTGTGGTAAGTTTGGTTATTTTATGGGGGGCCATATGTCATCATCTAAGAGTCTCTTCGTCAATAGTAATTACCGTCGTCAATAGTAATTACCGTCGTCAATAGTATTTACCTTGGTCAATAGTAATTACCTTCGTCAATATTATTTACCTTGGTCAATAGTATTTACCTTGGTCAATAGTAATTACCTTCGTCAATAGTATTTACCTTGGTCAATAGTAATTACCTTCGTCAATAGTATTTACCTTGGTCAATAGTAATTACTTTCGTCAATAGTAGTTGTCTCTTCAATATTACCAAGAGTCATTTGACCCTTCGTTAAGACCAAGAGTCATTTGACCCTTCGTTAAGACCAAGAGCCACCCTCAATTTTTCTATAAATAGCGGCCTAGGGCTTCATTATTTTTCACGAATTCATTCAAGCTATAGAGAGAGAAAGTATAGAGAGAATAAGAGAGAGAGAATAAAAGTATTCTGCTACATCACTTTTCCAATATCCAGTTCTTTTAAGGTAGGGAATATTATTTCTTTTATATTCATGAAGAGAACTTCTGTTATTCCATTCGTTATTATTCTGTTGGAATAACCAGTATACGCGGTCTACCCTATACTTGGTGACATTCTTCTATTATTCTGTTGGAACATCCTGTCTGTGTGTTTTACACCGGACCTGGTTCCGTTTATTATTCTGTTGGAACATCCTGTCTGTGTGTTTTACACCGGACCTGGTTCCGTTTTATTATTATTCTGTTGGAATATCCTGTCTGTGTGTTTTACACCGGACCCGGTTCCATTATTTATTATTCTGTCGGAATATCCTGTCTGTGCGTTTACGCCGGACCTGGTTCCATTATTTATTATTCTGTTGGAATAACCTGTCTGTGCGGTCTATCGCATGCATGGTGATTTCTTTTGTTATTCCATTCTTTATTATACTCAGTTGGTTAAGTTTTGACTTCTATACTCCATGAAATTTGTGGAATATCCTTGATAGTTGCGTTTCATCCAGTATCTTTTCAAGAAAATATTCTTCTAAGCATTCTTGAATTTTACTCCACAATGCAGTATCATGTTGACAATTTGGACGTTGTTAATTCCTGGATAAATTAATTCTTGAACTTGTTTTATTGAATTCTTATATCATTGTCATCATCCTCATGTTTATAAAATGTTGAAAGTCATCTGTGGCATGTATTGCATAGATGGACTTGGTATGATTATGACCAGGGATTATTCGGTATAATCATGACCGTAATGTTACAAATGATGTGGTAAAAGTCCTCATTGGCCCGTAGTGCATTGATGGACAGTTGTTGGCATGATCATGACCATTAATGAATACACGAATATCCTTGGCCGTAGTGCAGGGGTGATTCGATGATGTGGATTATTTTATTAAGCTGAGTCTCAGCGATTACAGTGTTGAAAAACTTTTTAAATCATAAAAGATAGTAGAGTTTATTTTCTACTTGACACTTTTAATGGATTGCTTGTTCCGCTACAGTTAAACTTGATGTCTATTATATTTTATCAGTTTAACATTGGTGAAGGCTAATGATAATTTATTCTGCATTATCTTAGTCATAATATTTCTTACTGGGCTAGTTGAGCTCACCCTTTCTTTCACTGTTCTCTTCAGGAAATGAGAACGTAGCTGGGACAAGTCGGGGTATGGAGTGATGGTCCGAATGATAGTATTAGTTAGTAGTCCTCACTATTCTATGTAATGGTGTGTTAATAAATGTAATGAGGACTCCTTTTGAGTATGAATACTCTCTAGAAGATAATATTTGTATTCAAACTCACAGTTTATGTTTTGTCGTATTGTACACGACAGATGTATTAATCAGTTGTATTTGTATTCTGTACTATGTATCTGACGACCCAAGATGGGTGATGTATACCTAATTTTGGGGGCGTCACACTATGTCTTTGCCCTTGTTCTTCACATCACCTTCTACCACTTCTTCCCTAGCTGAAAAGTTTTATTTAGCAAGGGTGAGCAACAAATTTGCCCCGTAAGTTAAGATATACAATGAATGTATAACTATCAGAATAATAGACTATATATTTTGATAGAATGACACCAAAGTTCGGGGAACTTTGAATTAGCTGAACAATGCGTTAATCATTAACAAGGCTTCTCCCTTTCTATGCATCACAATATTATAATAATGAAAGAGTACAACGCTTTCAAGTTTCTACGTTATTCTATTGAATAAACAAGAATCAATTCTACGCAATAACAAAGTGGAATATTTTCCAGATTTATGCTGAGTGATCTCATCAGATCTTTGAACTTATTTTCTCGGGTATCTATCAAAGATTTACTTTGATATATACTCAGGCGTATCAGATAACCATAAAGATTAAATCATACCCCTCTCTGAGTATAACAAGTGATCAACTTTATTATACCCTATATTATGCATAATACTTAACAGCGCGCATTGGTCGAATATACGACCCAAAATGTTCCTTTTATATAAAAGGTTGTTCTTCTCAGTCTCAGAATTAAGATTTTTGATTTAACAACGAAATACTGTGATTTCAAATTCTATCTACTTATTGATCTAGTCAAAATAATTGGCATCGATCTATCAATAACAATTGATTTCTCTTCTCGTATTTATCAAGTTCTAACAATTGTTCGTCTAGCCAGAATAATTAGCTAAAATGTTTCTCAATATAATTTGACAATAAACAGAAATTATCTGTACTGTCAATAATAGTTTCTACAGATATAAATATCTAACAACAGTAATTCTACGAATATATATTTTTCCGAATCAGTAATTCAATTTGAATTTTAATCATGCACTAACTGCGAATAATCAACAATAAATTCCCTGGACATGGTATAATTATCAATAATTAACCATTAAAATAATTAAATGAATATAACTCAAGGTTGAGTTAGGAAACTTGCCTTCTGCGTTGATTACAGCTACACAATATAATTAACTGCGTTCGTAAGACCTATAACCAATAATATCGGTCTCACAATTAGCACAATATTTTATAACACGTAATACTGTAATTTATAGTCAAACTTCTCCTAGGCACATTACCACATAGCCACATTAGTGTTTATAACCTATATAAACACTTATCAAGTCTAACTAGTTCAGTCTGGTTGGACTTTGGTCTCATCTCGGTGTTCTGGTCACCCTCTCCGACAATTAACACATTGATTATCTAACAATCTTAGTCTCTAAGCTTTAATATTATTTTAGATAAGTCAAATATCGTTTATAATATTTTCTGGAAGCTTTTAATAATTTATAAATAATTATTATAATTTATAATAATTTTTTAAACACTTAAATCATTTTTTAAATGATTTAATTATTAAATAATCTTATCATTATTAATATTTAATAATATAAAAATATTAATAACATACTTGTCAAAATATTAAAGTTATTGTTAATAACTTAAAATATTTTTAAATCATCAATATTCTACTTAAATAATTTTTAAAATAATTAAAATCATTTTTAAATCATTACCATTAATATTTAAATATTAATGTAATTATTATTAAAATATTAAAAGTCATTAATTATAACCTAAAATATTTTTAAAACATATTTCTCACTTTTAAATAATTTTTAAATCAATAAAATCATTTTTAATTCATTTATTTAATATCATAATTAAATAAATCTAATATTATTAATATTAATTTGTTAATGAGAATTCTCCAAAAATATTAAAAATTATATTTTATAATTTAACATATTTTCTAACACTTTATTCTTATTTAAAATAATTTTTAAATCATTTAAATCATTTTTATCTTATTTATTTAATTTAATAATTAAATAAATCTAATATCATTAATATTACATTATTAATGAAAATTCTCTAAAAATATTAAAAGTCACATTTTATAACTTAAAATATTTTTAAATACATTATTCATATTTAAAATGATTTTTCATAATATTAAATCACTTTTCTCTAATTTATTTAATACACTAATTAAATAAATTAAATACCTCTAATATTTAAATAATTATAAATATTAAATAAAAATATTCCAATTGGTCAAAAATTATTTTTCATAATTTAAAATAATTTTTAAAATCATTTTTAATAATTTTTATAATTTATTTTCTATTTTTAATTAATTACCGAAAATTCTGAAAATAAAATAAATAAAACCGTCGCTAATAGCCTTTAGCGACATTTGTCTGTTGCCTTTGGTGTTCTTGGCTCAAGAACACTGACAAAGTCAGTGTTCAAGGTGCATGGTTTGACCGTGCGTAACATTAAATCCATACATGTTCTGGGAAATATTGAACCTCGATCTTGTAGTGTTTATGTAACACTACACCAATCAATTATCACCTGGGTCATAACACATTACACCAAAAAGATCTAGCCATCCAAAGTCTCTGTCAGATATCTTCTGGGTTTTTTGGGTAACCCAGAAACCTAGACAGTCTCTTGGTACCCCCTTTCAACCCATTTAATCTCATGTTCCTGTAATGATTCATGTGTTCTTAAAGTTTATATTTATAGTCCTTATGTCAAGGAACAACACGAAAGTAACATATCAACCAAACTACATTAACCTCGTCAGATCCGGCTCGGTCAAAAGCTGTCAGAAGCTTAGTTCATCCGTTTCTGGGTTTTTCCCAGAAACGTTATTCGTGAACAACATGCCTACTTTGACCATTAATTACACTTGATCTTATGTATTGTTTAAGAAATGTACTAGCATGGATATAGAGTTCAACTAACAAGCTACAAGAAGTACCAAATAACAACATCAAAAACCAAACTGACTAACAGATCCGGACCATATAAAAAGTTGTCAGAAGCTGTTTTAAATTTCTGGGCTGCCCAGATTTTTGAGCAGTCAACGTCGGTCAACGATGTTTGACCTTAAATAAAACGAACTCTAGACATCTAATGGCTGTAATACCACTTCCAGATCCAAGTCCTCGTGTCAGACTATAGATCCAAAACATAAAACACGAAAAATCAAAAACAGAAAAGGATCTACGGCTACTGACATTTACTTGTCAGGCGACATTTGTGTTCTTGGACAGATTTTGTAAAACTCCTTGTTAAAGCATTTTGATGCTATGGATCCATCATGGATCAGCATATAACAACTAAAAACATATTATAACATAAGATTAAACACTAAAACACAAAAATTTTCTAAGCAACAAAGATCAAAATTTAAAATTTGATTTATACCTTTTTAATTCAATCTTTGATCTTGATCTTGCTAATCTGATGTTGGTTGATCTAGGGTCAATTCTAGGACTGATCTTCTTGCTAAAATCGGAGGTCTTGAGTGAGAGAGAGTTGGTGAGAGCTTAAATGAAAAATGACTAACTTTGGTGATTTTTTTTCTCTCTCATAACATATATATATTGTGTAGATGCATGTATAATCTGATATTGGCTGTCAAGTAGGGCTGAAATTCTTAGATTTAAAGTCACTAAGTCAATATAGTTGGTTACCAACTCTTGATTTGGCAAGATTTACAAGTAATCTAATAAAATATCCATAAAGGGCATTTTTGACATTTACAAAATAATTTTAATTGCATTCTTGTCAATTGCACAAATCCTTAGGGTTTAGGATTTGGGTTAGGGTTTAAGGTTTGAACCCTTAAGGTTTTCAATTTAATTCTCAAGATTTCTGAATTTCGGTTTTCAAAATAGAAAATTAATATTTCTAAATTATAATTAGAATTTTCTAATTATATTAAAATTTCTTACTCATACTAAAATATTGCTAATTAGGATTAATAATTCCTAATTAAAATTGCTAGTCAAGCAATTAGGGTCGAAATTGGTCATTAGGGTTTACAACCCACGAATTAGGGTTTTTAAATAGAAAAAATAAAATTTCCAACTTACAATTAGGTTTGTAAAATAGAAAATTAAGATAACTAAAATATAATTAGGGTTTTCTAATCATATTTAAGTTTAATACACACATTAGGCTTGCCAATTAGGATTAGGGTTTCCTAATTTAGGGTTTAGGATTCTCAAATTTAAAATTAGGGTTTCCCGACTTTCGATTAGGGTTGTCAGCGGTACGTTAGGGTTTTTCATCCTGAGATTAGGTTTTCTAATCTCTTCTTAGGGTTTATAATTATTAAACCTTACCTGATCAATCATTGATCAATACTACCACACAGTACAAACACGTAATCAATAATATAATTATTTTAATTATATTTTATATTGAATCCCTATCCGGACTTAAGGTTAGGGTTTCTATTCTCCATTAAGCACAACTCTACTCTATTTTTATTAGTCAATACACAAATTGACCTTCTCGATACACGTATCACCGATACTTGTCACAAAAGTAATAATCAATATTAATATTAAATAAAAAAAATTATTAGCAATTTTTTTTGATTATTCGAAATCTCGGGTTATCACAATGCCGGGGCACCTGGACATGATACTCAAGATTGTTGGGCCTTGAAACACAAGATCCAAGATTTGATAGACAACGGGGAGATCGTGGTCACTAAACCGGATCAATCTCACGTTCAAGACAACCCTCTTCCTCAACACAAAGAGGAAGAGGTTAACATGATCAATTGGAGCAATGGACAGAGTTCCGATTTTAGCGGTGAGTCATCTCATACTATCAAAGACGGTGTTGATAAGTGGGATTATGCCAAGTTCCAGTTCGCAATGGAACGAAAGATGAAAGCTCTTTGCAAACAAATTGAGCAATTGGCAGAACTGGTGACCTACCAGCATCAAGTTACACGCCAGTTAGTAAGCCAGGAGCATGCTAGTCTCCTTCCTCTTGTCATGAATATTCCCTCGTCACCTCCAGAAAGTGAAACGATGGAGGTGAAAGTAGCAAAGAGAGCGAATGCCAAAGTTCGTCGGGATTTTGCCAACAGAAGGGAATTTATATATCTGGGCCAACCCATGGAGGAAATCCTTCAGATGCTAATCAATGAAGGAAGGATTAATTCCCTTCTACCTCCAATCAATCCCCGTTCAGGACGGTACAATTCTGATAGAGTCTGTTAATATCACTCCCATTCTCGTGGTCACAGCACAGAAGAATGATGGGCACTCCACCACCTTATACATAATCTCATTGACAGCGGTGTCCTGCAGATAGCAGACGATGATACTGCGCTACGTGGTAGTGAGAACATCTATCTTACTAAATGGAAGGGATTAATAGTAGTTATCTCCACTGAGGCTGATAGAATTGTCAAGCCACTCACTATACCAACAATTTAACTCAGAGGAAGCAACAATCCTTTGAAAGTGGCCGCTCCCAAACCAATCAACTTACCATGCAGAGCACAATATCCTATTGTTAGCTTGCACACAGTTCCGTGAAATTATGAAGAAGGTGAAGGATCTACCTCATATACAACCGCTACAGTGTCGAAAGAGAATACACTGTATCTTCCCCAACGGGTGATGAAGTCTACCATCAAATCAAATGGGAAAATACCCATGGAGAAGATTGAACAATTCCTCTGCACTATGGGTCATAACGAAGCCAAGGTGGTTGTAAGCTTAAGAGAAGCTCGACACCAAATCTCAATTTTGGACTTGGTCTTAATTTCCCAGGATCACCGGAAGATCTTACTGAAAGTTTTGGAAGAAGTCTATTTACCAACATCAGTGGATACGAAAAAATTTCAACACCTGGTTGATCACATTTTCAACAACAATGTGATATCCTTCACTGATGATGACATACCGCCCGAAGTGACCGGTCATTGCAAGCCGTTACACATTGAGGTATTGTCCTCCGGATACATGCTAGCTGGAGTCCTGGTAGATGGAGGTTCATCTCTAAATATATGTCCTTATGCTACGTTGCTGAAGATGAACGTCAATCTCAACCGAATCCGAAGTAGCCATACGATCATTAAAGCTTTTGATGGATCCCGTCGGAATGCAGTCGGAGTAATTGAATTGCCAATCGAAATTGGTCCCCATATATTCTACGTGTCTTTCCACGTACTCAAGATAGATTCGGGATACAACCTGCTCTTGGGATGACCGTGAATTCATATGGCTGGGGAAGTCCCCTCCACCCTTCATCAGCAACTGAAATACATTATCAACACTAGCCTAGTCATGATCAACGGTGAACCGGAGTGTCCTCAACATGGGGACTTGCCATTCATCAACACTAATGCAGATGTTGAACCGGTCAGTTTTCATGCCTTGGAAGTGAGCAATACTCAATACCATGCTATTGGAATGCCATTGCCCGTACCCAAGATCTCCGTCGAAGTAATGTCGGCTGCTCAGGAAATGATGTCCTTGGGTCATCAGCCAAGACAAGGGCTGGGTAAAGATCATCAAGGTATCAAATACCCCATCCAAGTAGCCAGGAAAACTGGGGCAGCTGGACTAGGCTATTCTGCCAGTTCTAGTCAAAGGAATCCTCATAAGCATCAGCAGATTCCTTCAGCTTCAACCATACGGCGTTTATCTTCGTCATCAACCTTTGAGTCCGGACAACCTCCTGTAAAGGTGCCAACTAGCGTGATGGCTATGCTATTTCCAAAACCAGTGCCATTCAAAGCAAAAGAAGTCTTTGTTATAGATCCCAGAGTGGAGGAAGAGAAATAAAGAATCAAACAAAACGTCGTCCGAATAATGTCGGGAATGCGCATCATTGTTCATGATGAACATACAAACTAATACACCCCAGACGATGGTTGCCCAGACGTCATGGTCATTATTCAGGAAAAGGAGGACGATGACAGCCCCTCCATCAATGCAGTTCACCCGGACTTTATCCTTACCAATTAGAGGAGCACTCCTTGCATTGGTCGACAAGGGACCCTGAATTTAGATGTGCCTGTACTTGCTGATACGGTGCCTCTTCTCCATAAAGATTGTGTCTTTGGTGTAGAGATGAATCTATCCTTGATGGAAATATAAGAGGACATTGAGGTGCCTCCAGAAATTCAAGAATGGGTCAAAGACAAACCTAAACCCAACCTTGATCAAACTATTTCCTTCAATCTCGAAACCTTAGAAAATCCTAAGTTGATCCAGATTGCTTCAGAGCTTACCCCAAACCAACGGAATGACATGGTTACACTATTAACCTAATTCCAAGATATGTTTGCATGGTCTCATGAAGACATGGTAGATTTGTCCACTGACATTGTTCTTCATCGCCTTCCCATTAAAGAGGGATTCAAGCAGAAGCTCAGGCGATTGAAATTTGAGTGTAGTTTGAAGGTGAAAGAAGAAATTATTAAATAATTTCAAGCTGTTATTATCATGGTGTCTACATATCCTGAGTGGATATCCAACATCGTGCTCGTGCCTAAAGCTGGAGGAAAGGTGCGAGTTTGCGTGGATTACATGGATTTGAATAAAGCTTGCCTTAAAGATAACTTTCCTGTGCCATTCATCCACATTCTCATTGACAATACTGCTCAATACGGTATGTACTCCTTTGCCGATTGCTTTGCGGGGTACCATCAGATCATGGTTGCTGAGAAAGATCGTGAGAAAATTACTTTCATCACTCCTTGGAGAACCTTTTGCTATAGACGGTTGTCATTCGGCCTTATCAATGCCAGAGCCACCTATCAACAAGCTTTGATGGCTCTCTTCCACGACTTAATGCATAAAGAGATAGAGATCTACGTGGACGACATCATTGTCAAATCCCGAAAGGAGGATGACCACTTAGACCATCTCAGAAAGCTATTCAACAGGTTGCGTAAGTATAACTTGAAGTTGAATCCAGCCAAGTGTGCCTTTGGCGTTAAATCAGGCAAGTTGCTAGGATTTCTAGTCAGCCACAAAGGAATTGAGCTGGATCCTACCAAAATCCTGGCCATTACAGAAATGCCCATTCCTCAGATAGAGAAGGAAATACAAGGATTTTTGGGAAGAATCAACTTCATTAGTAGGTTCATCTCTCAACTCACAGCAACCTGTGAACCTATCTTAAAGCTATTAAGGAAGAACTCCTCCATGAAATGGGATGATGAGTGCCAGAAGGCCTTTCTTACCATCAAAGAGCAGCTAGTCAAAGCTCCTATTTTGGTACCACCCAGGGATGATGTTCCCCTGTTCATGTACCTTTCCATAAGTGACAATGCTATGGGCTGCATGCTGGGACAGAAAGACGATAGAGGCCAAGAACGAGCTATCTATTAGCTCAGCAAAAGATTCAGCATCAGTGAACACAAGTACACTTTGATTGAGAGAACTTGTTGTGCTTTAGCATGGGCTGCCATGAGGTTACAACATTACCTCCATGGGCACACATCCCATCTCATATCCCGCGTGGATCCTCTCAAGTATGTGTTCAGTAAACCCATACTGAATTGTCAGCTGTGCAGATGGTAGTTGATCCTACAACAATTTGACATTGTTTACGTGACTCAAAAGTCCATTAAAGGTCAAGGAATTACGAATCAACTGGCCGTCGCACCCTCAGGGGATTTCAAACCCTTAGAAACATACTTCCCCGATGAAGGGGTAATGGCAATTCAGCCACACCATCAGTACGATACACGCCAAGAATGGAAGATGTATTTTGATGGAGCTGTTAATACGGAAGGTTCTGGAGCTGGAGCAGTTCAAGTATCTGGTACGGGGGAGCAGTATCCCGTCGCCATCAAATTACAGTTTGTTAGCACCAACAACATAGCTGAGTATGAAGGCTGTATCATGGGGCTAAAACTTGCCCGTTCAATGGGTATCAGACGGTTAACTGTCTTTGGGGATTCAAAGTTGGTAGTCAAACAATCCACGGGAATCTATCAAACCAAAGAGCTACATTTGCTACCTTACCATCAGCAAGTTTTACAGATGGGTTCGAAGTTCGAAGAGATCTCCTTTCTACACATTACTAGTAATCGGAATGATTTTGCAGATGCCTTAGCAACTTTGGCCTCCTTGATTCACATACCTGACAAGGAACATATGCCAAGTGTCGCATTAGCCCTGCAAAAGGCACCAGCCTATGGGAACTATGTTGGAGAAGTATCAGATGAACTACCTCCCATCCAACAACCTTGGTATTAGCATATCAAGGAGTACTTGTGAGATAGATCTACACTCGATGAGGCGAGCCTGAATGAGCAAAGGCGGATTCATCGACTTGCTATGAAATTCTACTTGAGCGGAGATGCACTCTACAAGAGAGATGCAGGACTAGGTCTCCTTGGATGCCTGGATAAGGACCAAGCTCAAAGAATCATGGATGATGTCCATGGAGGAGTCTGTGGCCCACACATGAGTGGCCCCCTCCTTGTTAAGAAGATCCTTAGGACAGGACATTACTGGCTATCTCTCAAAGCTGACTGCAATGACCACGTCAAGAGATGTTATCAATGCTAAATTCATGGGAATGCTATCCACGCCCCTCCACGGGAGCTCCACAATATGAGTTCACCTTGGCCCTTCTCAATGTGGGGAATGGACGTGATTGGGCCCATCGAGCCCAAAGCCAGTAATGGACATCGCTTCCTCTTCACCATGATTGACTACTTTACCAAGTGGGTAGAAGTAGCCTCCTTCCCCAGGGTTACCAAAGAAGTCATCATTGCTTTCCTCAGAAACAATGTCATTTGTCGATACGGACAACCCGAGGTAATTATATCAGACAATGCTAAGAACCTCAACAACAAAATGATGGAGGAACTATGCAGTAAATTCCACATTAAACACCTTAACTCCGTCATCTACCGTCCAAAGATGAATGGTGCTGTTGAAGCGGCTAACAAAAACGTCAAGAAGATTATGCAAAAGATGTCCACCAACCACAGAGGATGGCCTGACTTATTACCTCTTACTCTGTTAGCCTACAAAATATCAATATGCACTTTAACTGGGGCAACCCCCTACGCATTAACCTATGGGATGGAAGCAGTACTCCCCATAAAAGTAGAAATGAAATCCCTCAGAGTGTTGATGGACGCTCAACTGGATGAAGATCAATGGGTACAATACAGGTATCACCAATTGTCTCTAATTGATGAAAGGTGAACCGCGGCTATCTTCCATGGTCAATTATATCAACAAAGGATCACCAGATCCTACAACAGAAAAGTCCGGCTACGACAGTTTAAACAACATGAGTTGGTTTTAAAGAAGATCCTCGACAACCAAGATCAGTCTAAGGGAAAATTCGCTCCTAACTGGGAAGGCCCATTTATTGTCAAGGAGGTATTAATAGAAGGTGCTCTCAGATTGAAAGAAGTGGACGGCGATGAATTTCCACAGCTTATTAACTCGGACACCGTGAAACGGTACTATGTCTGAAGTTACCATTAAGCAAACATCCTGGTGTTGGATCATCAGATCATCAGTCATTCTGGTTCTTTAACCCTTTACCACATACAACTCATTTCCACACTTTGCCCCTCAGGGAAACATACTCTTTAAGCCAGCAGCCTGGCTTCACTGCGCTCATACAACTTAGGCCATCCCACTACGGATTGAACCTCTTGCGTTTGTAGTTTGGCTACCCATACATGGGACCAAACTTCTCGTACCTGTAGTTTATCCTCAACCTAGGATCAGACTTTCTCTTCCCCGCAGTTTATCTTGCATATGGGATTAAACTTTCTTCCGCACAGTTTGGCCTATACATGGGATTAATCTTTCTTCCCCGTAGTTTATCCTGCACATGGGATCACGCTTTTCAACTCACCCTGAGGGGCGAACTACGTCGACCAGATCTCCTTAATACATGGGAGTACGTAGGCAACCATATTCTATATGGCCTGGTCGCAATAAACAAAAAATAACAAAAACATTTCTCCTTTTTCTACAAAAACAAAAACCACAAAAACACTTCTACAACCTTCTTCATCAATAAAGCTTCTACACCCATCTGCCTTTCATAAACAACATTGAACCTCTTACACCAGGTTCGAACTACGCAGACCTGATCTCCTCTTCAATAGGAGTATGTAGGCAGCCATTCATGGTTCGGTCTCACCCCCTACCAAAACACAAATACTTGTCAATGGTACTGGGATCAAACTTCAATTCACCACATTTCATTGGCTTCAAACCAAAGGGATGGAATTACCCAACCTCTCCTCGCGAATAGGAGATTCGGTGACCATCTAAGTTGCAGTTGTTCCTTTAAGAGCAACACCAATCTATAAGAGATTGAATTAGCTAGGCTCCTCCTAAATAGGAGTATTGGCGACCATCTGTGGTGCGGTCAATCTCAGAGAGGAAAGCCACAATCCTCTCCACATTTTCATACAGAAACCAGTCCCAAGACACCAAAGATGGTAGGGATACACACAGATCCATGATCTATTCTGAACTATCTAGAGACAACTCAATGTCCGTCCATCAATGAGGAATTCAGAATACATCAAGATCACAAGCCCTGAAGAAGCAGGCAAATATCAAGCAAGTATCATAGCATATCTAAAAGGGAAGTGATCAAAAATATATTTCCCTGCTATATATAATGCTGTTTGATATACATAATATAAACTGTACATGACAAAATGGCTAAGCTAGTTTATGCAGGAAAGTACGAGCCCATCTACAAATCGGTGTATATACGAGCTAACAAGCCCAACATGGCATCCCTCTCCGAAGAAGGAGGCAAAGCTGTGATCTCCTGTACGAGGATATCCACACGACTCAACAGATCTGCAGCCATCTGTATGGTGACCATATGCTCATCAATATATGTGCTCATCTCTACAAGCATGCCAGTGGTAAGGGACCTCACTGCAGTACTGTCTGTGATGGCTACATCCCGAGCAGATCTGACACTATCCCTCTCAACTATCACTGCATCTCTAGCTGATCTGGCCTCATCCCGCTCAACAACAGCGGTATCTCTACAAGCTAATGGCTTGTCCCTCTCTAATAGGGCTGCGTCTCTCCCATCAAGTGCTGTTAACATCAGGGATCTAGCTTGATCTCTCTCAAAGGTCATCAGATGAAGACTCTGCTCAAAGTACTGTGCTGAATCACGACAGTGCTAGTACTGGGAGAATCTAAAGGAAATACTGGCAACCTAGTAGATGGCTCCTCCTTGGTGTGAGAATCAATGTCTTCCATGGGCTCTCCACCATCTGAGTCAATACTCGGCAATGTGGATACTACCTCAGCCGGTGCAGTCTCTGTCTCCATCCATGCAGAATACTCTGTAGAATAACCTGGATGACTAATAGAGAAAGTGGCTATCTCGCACTGATCCCAACATGCATACACACGGGATCTTTCCTCTGCTAAAAGATAGAGAGAAGCTAAATGCTGGCCCAGCACCCCCTCGAAAGGATGAAAATCCTGAAACGGATCAAACTACGACATCACGGCCAGTGGATGGTCTCAAACCAGCCAAAGGGATGTAATCCATGCTCGGAACATGAGTAATAAAGCTATAAGGTGAGCTGAGCCCTGAGCACGATAATATACTAAACGGGTCTACAATATCAGCTAAGAAAGCGGACCAAGATGCAGCATCCGTACACTCCGCAAGCTGAAATGAATATGTCATGGCTATATCATGGGTGAAGCAATACTCATGCCGTCTAAAAGTGCCAATCGGTCTCAAGTGTAACACGAACAAAATATTGATATGAACTTTTTATCAAATTTGAAACTTTTTGTATTGGGTTTACTATTCACGTATACGGCACTATTCACGAATACGACACTATTCACCGAAAAATAAAATTTTCTTCTTTTTATCCAAGTTGTCTATTATGGTTACTATCTTTGATTGTATCCATGTTTTGATCTTTATTTTTGAATTCTGCTTCAAAATTGGTTATTATGGGGTATTATTGAACTTGGATAAACTGTAATACGAATCCCTAATATTTGTTCTTTTATCTCACTGGATTCGTTTTCTTTAAAATATTTTTCATCATCCTCAGTCCTAAATGATGATACTACTGAATATCTTTGGCCTGTAGTGCAAAGATGTATGATTACCTGATGAATATCTTTTGCCTGTAGTGCAAAGATGAACATGTGTTGAGATAAACATGACTAACTGGTGGTACAAATGAATATCTTTGGCCTGTAGTGCAAAGATGAATATTTGGTTAAATATGATTATTAATTGATGTTACAGGGATAAAATATTGATGATGGACTTTTAAATCTTAGAAGATAGTAGAATTCTGTGACGCCCCCAAAACAGGTATACGTCACCCATCTTGGGTTGCCACTTACATGGTACTGAAATTCTAATACAAACTAAATATTCAACAGTCGTGTAAACTACGACAAAACATAGGTTGTGAGTTTTAATATAAATATTGTCATCTAGACAATATCCACACTCAAAAGGAGTCCTCATTACATTTATTATCACACTATTTCACAGAATAGTGAGGACTACTAATGCACCATCTAGGACCATCACTTTGCTCCCCGACTAGTTCTAGCTACGTTCTCATTTCCTGAAGAGAACAGTGAAAACAAAAGGGTGAGCTAAACTAGCCCAGTAAGAAATATTATGACTAAGATAATGCAGAATAAATTATCATTAGCCTTCAACAGTGTTAAACTGATACAATATAACAAACATCAAGTTTAACTTCAGTGAAACAAGCAATCCATTAGAAGAGTCAAGTAGAACATAATGTCTACTATCTCCTCTAGATTTAAAAGTCCATCGTTGATATTTTTTTTCCTGTAATACTCATCAACAGTTCTTTGTTATACTTAAGACAAATAGAACTTTCATCACTTGTCTTCACTTGAACCACCAAAGATGTTAGTTAAATTCACAATTCATATTTTAATAATGTGAATTAACAGTTCCTTCTTGCCACAAAGGCTTAATAGAACGTTTACTCAATATCCTTACGCCAAAGGCTGAAGATATTCAAACGTAAAAACAATGATCATACCAATCAGTTGTCTATCTTTGCATTACGGGCCAAAGATATTCAACTATAAAACCAATGGTCATGATCATACCAATCAATTTCCTGTCAGTGCACTACGGCCAAAGACATTCAACTGTTAACTAATGGTCATGATCCTGCCAATCACATCATTGAGTTATCCATGCACTACGGCCAAAGATATTCGTTAGTATCACTACTGGTCATGATCATGTCATACACCTGTCCATCTTCGCACTACGGGTTAAAGCTATCAAACAACAGATCATCTTTGCACTATAGGCCAAAGATATTCAACAACTGTAAAACCAATAACCAACAGTATAATAAAGAATTGAATAATAAAAGAATTTCACCATGTATGCAGTACTTCGCATAGACAGGTTATTCCAACATAATAATAAAGAATGGAATAATAAAAGAATTTCACCATGTATGCAGTACTTCGCATAGACAGATTATTCCAACATAATAATAAAGAATGAAATAACAGAAGAGTTTCACCATGTATGCGTAATCCGCACAAGCAGGTTATTCCAATAGAATAATGAATAACGGAACCAGGTCCGACGTAAAATGTACAGACAGGATATTCCAACAGAATAATAAAGACGGAACCAGGTCCGGCGTAAAACGCACAGACATGATATTTCAACAGAATAATAAAGAAAGAATCAGGCCTGGCGTAAAACGCACAGATATGATATTCCAACAGAATAATAAAGACGGAACCAGATCCGGCGTAGAACATACAGACAGGATATTCCAACAGAATAATAAAGACGGAACTAGGTCCGGCGTAAAATGCACAGATAGGATATTCCAACAGAATATTAAAGAATGGAATAATAGAAGAATTTTACCAAGTATACGGTACTTCGAATAAATAGGTTATTCCAACATAATAACAAAGAATGGAATAGCAGAAGTTCTCTTCATGAAGATGAAAGAAAGAAATAATATCCCCTACGAGTACAACAAATAATATTCCCTACTTTAGAAGAAACTGGATATAGAAGTAGTGAAGTAGAAGAATACTTTTCTTCTTTCTCTCTATACTTTCTCTCTATAATAATTGCTCTATAGATTTAGTGAATTGGTGAGAAATGAACGAAGAATGAGCTTCTATTTATAGAAAAATATAGTTTCGATAATTGCACGTTTTGGGGCTCGAAAAATTATAGTACAATACCTCCAACTTTTCTTTCATTTTTAATTTAGTCTTGAAAGTATTATCAATCTTGCACCAACTCCCCTAATAGTAAATCATGTGAATCAATAGTACAATTATGTGAATAAATAGTATAATCATGTGAATAAATAGTATAATCATGTGAAAAAATTAATTACAGTATAGTACCTTCAACTACCTCCATTTTTAACTTAGTCAAGCAAGTATTATCATTCTTGCACCCCCACCCCTAATAGTATAAGAATGTGAATCAATAGTACCCCGTGAATAATAACTCGTGAATAGTAACTCGTGAATAGTAACTCGTGACACAAAAAGTGCCCCAAATACTCGAGTGAACAATACTAGAGTGAGTAGTAATCGAGTATTTTATGACAACCTGTCTACTTTGAAAATTTTTCACATATCACCCTTAACTTTAAACTTTTATCAATTTAACTATTTACCAAAATAGAAAAATTGAATACTTTTATTTCATAAAATTCGGGGTGTCACAATCTCCCCTCCTTATGAAATTTCGTCCTCGAAATTTACGTATGGACCTGATATTCGAAGAGATGAGAATACCTTGCTTTCTTTTCAGATTGTACCTTCCCGATTATTTCCTCTCTATCATGATTTTTCATTTCTCATCTCCTGTATTTCAAATATCATTCTAGAACATAGTTTCAAAATAAGGGTTAATTAACATATCACATATTATCCCTATACTCTGACCGACCAATTAAATACCAAATAAACTTAGGTAGGTCATACTAGTGAAGTAATTTCCCGTCTCTCCCCTTCTAGTTCTTGTCTCACATCTCAGCCAGGGATCATATCCCTAAGCTTTGATACCAACTGTGACGCGCCCAAAATAGGTATACGTCACCCATCTTGGGTCGCCACTTACATGGTACTGAAATTCTAATACAAATTAAATATTCAACAGTCGTGTAAACTATGACAAAATATAGGTTGTGAGTTTTAATACAAATATTGTCATCTAGACAATATCCACACTCAAAAGGAGTCCTCATTACATTTATTATCACATTATTTCACATAATAGTGAGGACAACTAATGCACCATCTAGGACCTTCACTTTGCTCCCCGACTAGTCCTAGCTACGTTCTCATTTCCTGAAGAGAACAGTGAAAACAAAAGGGTGAGCTCAACTAGCCCAGTAAGAAATATTATGACTAAGATAATGCAGAATAAATTATCGTTAGCCTTCAACAGTGTTAAACTGATACAATATAACAAACATCAAGTTTAACTTCAGCGAAACAAACAATCCATTAGAAGAGTCAAGTAGAACATAATGTCTACTATCTCCTCTAGATTTAAAAGTCCATCGTTGATATTTTTTTTCCAGTAATACTCATCAACAGTTCTTTGTTATACTTAAGACAAATAGAACTTTCATCACTTGTCTTCACTTGAACCACCAAAGATGTTAGTTAAATTCACAATTCATATTTATAATAATGTGAATTAACAGTTCCTTCTTGCCACAAAGGCTTAATAGAACGTTTACTCAATATCCTTACGCCAAAGGCTGAAGATATTCAAACGTAAAAACAATGATCATACCAATCAGTTGTCTATCTTTGCATTACGGGCCAAAGATATTCAACTATAAAACCAATGGTCATGATCATACCAATCAATTTCCTGTCAGTGCACTACGGCCAAAGACATTCAACTGTTAACTAATGGTCATGATCCTGCCAATCACATCATTGAGTTATCCATGCACTACGGCCAAAGATATTCGTTAGTATCACTACTGGTCATGATCATGTCATACACCTGTCCATCTTCGCACTACGGGTTAAAGCTATCAAACAACAGATCATCTTTGCACTATAGGCCAAAGATATTCAACAACTGTAAAACCAATAACCAACAGTATAATAAAGAATTGAATAATAAAAGAATTTCACCATGTATGCAGTACTTCGCATAGACAGGTTATTCCAACATAATAATAAAGAATGGAATAATAAAAGAATTTCACCATGTATGCAGTACTTCGCATAGACAGATTATTCCAACATAATAATAAAGAATGAAATAACAGAAGAATTTCACCATGTATGCGTAATCCGCACAAGCAGGTTATTCCAATAGAATAATGAATAACGGAACCAGGTCCGACGTAAAATGTACAGACAGGATATTCCAACAGAATAATAAAGACGGAACCAGGTCCGGCGTAAAACGCACAGACATGATATTTCAACAGAATAATAAAGAAAGAATCAGGCCTGGCGTAAAACGCACAGATATGATATTCCAACAGAATAATAAAGACGGAACCAGATCCGGCGTAGAACATACAGACAGGATATTCCAACAGAATAATAAAGACGGAACTAGGTCCGGCGTAAAATGCACAGATAGGATATTCCAACAGAATATTAAAGAATGGAATAATAGAAGAATTTTACCAAGTATACGGTACTTCGAATAAATAGGTTATTCCAACATAATAACAAAGAATGGAATAGCAGAAGTTCTCTTCATGAAGATGAAAGAAAGAAATAATATCCCCTACGAGTACAACAAATAATATTCCCTACTTTAGAAGAAACTGGATATAGAAGTAGTGAAGTAGAAGAATACTTTTCTTCTTTCTCTCTATACTTTCTCTCTATAATAATTGCTCTATAGATTTAGTGAATTGGTGAGAAATGAACGAAGAATGAGCTTCTATTTATAGAAAAATATAGTTTCGATAATTGCACGTTTTGGGGCTCGAAAAATTATAGTACAATACCTCCAACTTTTCTTTCATTTTTAATTTAGTCTTGAAAGTATTATCAATCTTGCACCAACTCCCCTAATAGTAAATCATGTGAATCAATAGTACAATTATGTGAATAAATAGTATAATCATGTGAATAAATAGTATAATCATGTGAAAAAATTAATTACAGTATAGTACCTTCAACTACCTCCATTTTTAACTTAGTCAAGCAAGTATTATCATTCTTGCACCCCCACCCCTAATAGTATAAGAATGTGAATCAATAGTACCCCGTGAATAATAACTCGTGAATAGTAACTCGTGAATAGTAACTCGTGACACAAAAAGTGCCCCAAATACTCGAGTGAACAATACTAGAGTGAGTAGTAATCGAGTATTTTATGACAACCTGTCTACTTTGAAAATTTTTCACATATCACCCTTAACTTTAAACTTTTATCAATTTAACTATTTACCAAAATAGAAAAATTGAATACTTTTATTTCATAAAATTCGGGGTGTCACAATCTCCCCTCCTTATGAAATTTCGTCCTCGAAATTTACGTATGGACCTGATATTCGAAGAGATGAGAATACCTTGCTTTCTTTTCAGATTGTACCTTCCCGATTATTTCCTCTCTATCATGATTTTTCATTTCTCATCTCCTGTATTTCAAATATCATTCTAGAACATAGTTTCAAAATAAGGGTTAATTAACATATCACATATTATCCCTATACTCTGACCGACCAATTAAATACCAAATAAACTTAGGTAGGTCATACTAGTGAAGTAATTTCCCGTCTCTCCCCTTCTAGTTCTTGTCTCACATCTCAGCCAGGGATCATATCCCTAAGCTTTGATACCAACTGTGACGCGCCCAAAATAGGTATACGTCACCCATCTTGGGTCGCCACTTACATGGTACTGAAATTCTAATACAAATTAAATATTCAACAGTCGTGTAAACTATGACAAAATATAGGTTGTGAGTTTTAATACAAATATTGTCATCTAGACAATATCCACACTCAAAAGGAGTCCTCATTACATTTATTATCACATTATTTCACATAATAGTGAGGACAACTAATGCACCATCTAGGACCTTCACTTTGCTCCCCGACTAGTCCTAGCTACGTTCTCATTTCCTGAAGAGAACAGTGAAAACAAAAGGGTGAGCTCAACTAGCCCAGTAAGAAATATTATGACTAAGATAATGCAGAATAAATTATCGTTAGCCTTCAACAGTGTTAAACTGATACAATATAACAAACATCAAGTTTAACTTCAGCGAAACAAACAATCCATTAGAAGAGTCAAGTAGAACATAATGTCTACTATCTCCTCTAGATTTAAAAGTCCATCGTTGATATTTTTTTTCCAGTAATACTCATCAACAGTTCTTTGTTATACTTAAGACAAATAGAACTTTCATCACTTGTCTTCACTTGAACCACCAAAGATGTTAGTTAAATTCACAATTCATATTTATAATAATGTGAATTAACAGTTCCTTCTTGCCACAAAGGCTTAATAGAACGTTTACTCAATATCCTTACGCCAAAGGCTGAAGATATTCAAACGTAAAAACAATGATCATACCAATCAGTTGTCTATCTTTGCATTACGGGCCAAAGATATTCAACTATAAAACCAATGGTCATGATCATACCAATCAATTTCCTGTCAGTGCACTACGGCCAAAGACATTCAACTGTTAACTAATGGTCATGATCCTGCCAATCACATCATTGAGTTATCCATGCACTACGGCCAAAGATATTCGTTAGTATCACTACTGGTCATGATCATGTCATACACCTGTCCATCTTCGCACTACGGGTTAAAGCTATCAAACAACAGATCATCTTTGCACTATAGGCCAAAGATATTCAACAACTGTAAAACCAATAACCAACAGTATAATAAAGAATTGAATAATAAAAGAATTTCACCATGTATGCAGTACTTCGCATAGACAGGTTATTCCAACATAATAATAAAGAATGGAATAATAAAAGAATTTCACCATGTATGCAGTACTTCGCATAGACAGATTATTCCAACATAATAATAAAGAATGAAATAACAGAAGAATTTCACCATGTATGCGTAATCCGCACAAGCAGGTTATTCCAATAGAATAATGAATAACGGAACCAGGTCCGACGTAAAATGTACAGACAGGATATTCCAACAGAATAATAAAGACGGAACCAGGTCCGGCGTAAAACGCACAGACATGATATTTCAACAGAATAATAAAGAAAGAATCAGGCCTGGCGTAAAACGCACAGATATGATATTCCAACAGAATAATAAAGACGGAACCAGATCCGGCGTAGAACATACAGACAGGATATTCCAACAGAATAATAAAGACGGAACTAGGTCCGGCGTAAAATGCACAGATAGGATATTCAACAGAATATTAAAGAATGGAATAATAGAAGAATTTTACCAAGTATACGGTACTTCGAATAAATAGGTTATTCCAACATAATAACAAAGAATGGAATAGCAGAAGTTCTCTTCATGAAGATGAAAGAAAGAAATAATATCCCCTACGAGTACAACAAATAATATTCCCTACTTTAGAAGAAACTGGATATAGAAGTAGTGAAGTAGAAGAATACTTTTCTTCTTTCTCTCTATACTTTCTCTCTATAATAATTGCTCTATAGATTTAGTGAATTGGTGAGAAATGAACGAAGAATGAGCTTCTATTTATAGAAAAATATAGTTTC
The DNA here is from genome assembly GCA_016801055.1 of Panax notoginseng. NCBI lineage: Eukaryota > Viridiplantae > Streptophyta > Magnoliopsida > Apiales > Araliaceae > Panax > Panax notoginseng. The sequence continues at coordinate 163,401,132 of CM029014.1, forward strand.
GATAATTGCACGTTTTGGGGCTCGAAAAATTATAGTACAATACCTCCAACTTTTCTTTCATTTTTAATTTAGTCTTGAAAGTATTATCAATCTTGCACCAACTCCCCTAATAGTAAATCATGTGAATCAATAGTACAATCATGTGAATAAATAGTATAATCATGTGAATAAATAGTATAATCATGTGAAAAAATTAATTACAGTATAGTACCTTCAACTACCTCCATTTTTAACTTAGTCAAGCAAGTATTATCATTCTTGCACCCCCACCCATAAAACGCACAGATAGGATATTCCAACAGAATATTAAAGAATGGAATAATAGAAGAATTTTACCAAGTATGCGGTACTTCGAATATACAGGTTATTCCAATATAATAACAAAGAATGGAATAGCAGAAGTTCTCTTCATACAGATGAAAGAAAGAAATAATATCCCCTACGAGTACAACAAATAATATTTCCTACCTTAGAAGAAACTGGATATAGAAGTAGTAAAGTAGAAGAATACTTTTCTTCTTTTTCTCTATAGTTTGTATCTATAATAATTGCTCTATAGCTTTAGTGAATTGGTGAGAAATGAACGAAGAATGAGATTCTATTTATAGAAAAATATAGTTTCGATAATTGCACGTTTTGGGGCTCAAAAAATTATAGTACAATACCTCCAACTTTTCTTTTATTTTTAATTTAGTCTTGCAAGTATTATCAATCTTGCACCAACTCCCCTAATAGTAAATCATGTGAATCAATAGTATAATTATGTGAATAAATAGTATAATCATGTGAATAAATAGTATAATCATGTGAAAAAATTAATTACAGTATAGTACCTTTAACTACCTCCATTTTTAACTTAGTCAAGCAAGTATTATCAATCTTGCACCCCCACCCCTAATAGTATAAGAATGTGAATCAATAGTACCCCGTGAATAATAACTCGTGAATAGTAACTCATGAATAGTAACTCATGACACAAAAAGTGCCCCAAATATTCGAGTGAACAATACTAGAGTGAGTAGTAACCGGGTATTTTATGACAACCTGTCTACTTTGAAAAATTTTCACATATCACCCTTAACTTTAAACTTTTATCAATTTAACTATTTACCAAAATAAAAAAATTGAATACTTTTATTTCATAAAATTCGGGGTGTCACAATCTCCCCTCCTTATGAAATTCCGTCCTCAAAATTTACGTATGGACCTGATATTCGAAGAGATGAGAATACCTTGCTTTCTTTTCAGATTGTACCTTCCCGATTATTTCCTCTCTATCATGATTTTTCATTTCTCATCTCCTATATTTCAAATATCATTCTAGAACATAGTTTCAAAATAAGGGTTAATTAACATATCACATATTATCCCTATACTCTGACCGACCAATTAAATACCAAATAAACTTAGGTAGGTCATACTAGCGAAGGAATTTCCCGTCTCTCCCCTCCTAGTTCTTGTCTCACATCTCAGCCAGGGATCATATTCCTAAGCTTTGATACCAACTGTGACGCCCCCAAAACAGGTATACGTCACCCATCTTGGGTCGCCACTTACATGGTACTGAAATTCTAATACAAACTAAATATTCAACAGTCGTGTAAACTACGACAAAACATAGGTTGTGAGTTTTAATACAAATATTGTCATCTAGACAATATCCACACTCAAAAGGAGTCCTCATTATATTTATTATCACACTATTTCACAGAATATTGAGGACTACTAATGCACCATCTAGGACCATCACTTTTCTCCCTGACTAGTTCTAGCTACGTTCTCATTTCCTGAAGAGAACAGTGAAAACAAAAGGGTGAGCTCAACTATCCCAGTAAGAAATATTATGACTAAGATAATGCGGAATAAATTATCGTTAGCCTTCAACAGTGTTAAACTGATACAATATAACAAACATCGAGTTTAACTGCAGTAAAATAAGCAATCCATTAGAAGAGTCAAGTAGAACATAATGTCTACTATCTCCTCTAGATTTAAAAGTCCATCGTTGAAATTTTTTTTTCCTGTAATACTCATCAACAGTTCTTTGTTATACTTAAGACAAATAGAACTTTCATCACTTGTCTTCACTTGAACCACCAAAGATGTTAGTTAAATTCACAATTCATATTTATAATAATGTGAATTAACAGTTCCTTCTTGCCACAAAGGCTTAATAGAACGTTTACTCAATATCGTTACCCCAAAGGCTGAAGATATTCAAACGTAAAAACAATGATCATACCAATCAGTTGTCTATCTTTGCACTACGGGCCAAAGATATTCAACTATAAAACCAATGGTCATGATCATACCAATCAATTTTCCTGTCAGTGCACTACGGCCAAAGACATTCAACTGTTAACTAATGGTCATGATCCTGCCAATCACATCATTGAATTATCCATGCACTACGGCCAAAGATATTCGTTAGTATCACTAGTGGTCATGATCATGTCATACACCTGTCCATCTTCGCACTACGGGTTAAAGCTATCAAACAACAGATCATCTTTGCACTACAGGCCAAAGATATTCAACAACTGTAAAACCAATAACCAACAGTATAATAAAGAATGGAATAATAAAAGAATTTCACCATGTATGCAGTACTTCGCATAGACAGGTTATTCCAACATAATAATAAAGAATGGAATAATAAAAGAATTTCACCATGTATGCAGTACTTCGCATAGACAGATTATTCCAACATAATAATAAAGAATGAAATAACAGAAGAATTTCACCATGTATGCGTAATCCGCACAAGCAGGTTATTCCAATAGAATAATGAATAACGGAACCAGGTCCGACGTAAAATGCATAGACAGGATATTCCAACAGAATAATAAAGACGGAACCAGGTCCGGCGTAAAACGCACAGACATGATATTCCAACATAATAATAAAGACAGAATTAGGTCTGGCGTAAAACGCACAGATATGATATTACAACAGAATAATAAAGACGAAACCAGGTCCGACGTAGAACGCACAGACAGGATATTCCAACAAAATAATAAAGACGGAACTAGGTCCGGCGTAAAATGCACAGATAGGATATTTCAACAGAATATTAAAGAATGGAATAATAGAAGAATTTTACCAAGTATACGGTACTTCGAATAAATAGGTTATTCCAACATAATAACAAAGAATAGAATAGCAGAAGTTCTCTTCATGAAGATGAAAGAAAGAAATAATATCCCCTACGAGTACAAAAAATAATATTCCCTACCTTTGAAGAAACTAGATATAGAAGTAGTGAAGTAGAAGAATACTTTTCTTCTTTTTCTCTATACTTTCTCTCTATAATAATTGCTCTATAGCTTTAGTGAATTGGTGAGAAATGAACGAAGAATGAGCTTCTATTTATAGAAAAATATAGTTTCGATAATTGCACGTTTTGGGGCTCGAAAAATTATAGTACAATACCTCCAACTTTTCTTTCATTTTTAATTTAGTCTTGCAAGTATTATCAATCTTGCACCAACTCCCCTAATAGTAAATCACTCTCTACTTGACTCTTCTAATGGTTTGCTGTTTCTGCTGCAGTTGTTGATCTAAAACTTGTTGTCGATTATATTCTATCAGATTTTTTCCTGTTGAATACTAATGATAATTTGTTTTATATTATCTTAGTCATAATATTCTTTACTGGGCTAGTTGAGCTCACCCTTTTCCTTTTTGTTCCATTTTTCTTCTCAGGAGGTGAGAACATAGCAGGATCTAGTCGGGGTATGGAGTGATAGTTCTAGAAAGATGTTTTAGCAGTCCTCATTATTTCTGTAAAATAGTATTTGAATAATTGTAATGAGGACTTATTTGAGTGTGAATATTGTCTAAAAGACAATATTTATATTTAAACTCACAGTATGTGTTGTCGTATTTTGCACGACAATTGTATTATTGAAGTTGTAGTTTGCTTTTTGTATCATGTATTTGGCGACTCAGAATGGGTGTTGTATACCTATTTTGGGGGCTTCACAGAATAGTGATTATATTAATTAACGAAAGAATTGTTAAGCGAATAATTAATTTGTATTAATTGTTATTAGTTATTAAAGAATTTCGGTTAAATATTAATAGCAGTATTAATCGATGAAGGAATTATCAAGTGAACAATTAATTGTTAATTGTTATTGTAGAATATTAATTAATTTTGTTGGTAATTAATTAATGTTATGTGATTAGTAATTGTTATTATGAGTAAAGTAAATTGCATAATTAGAACGGTCTTATTAATTAATGTGTGTGTTATTATATAGTTCTTACAATTAATAAGAAGATGTGGTGTGACACATTAGTATGGCTATGAAATATATATAAACTATATAATAAGTGTAAGGAATTATAAGTTACATAAACAATCATTTATGTGACAATAAGCATGTGTGGAAACATTAAAAGATGTACTATGTCAAAGAATTATAAATTATCTCAATAAGTGAGTCTACTTGAAATAATAAAGTTTTAAGGAGATATTAATTACTAGTGGGTAATTAAATGAAGTCCATACATATAATAATTAGACTGGAATAATGTACATGGATTATATGATCCATATCTTTCCATTTGTGCAGTAGCATTAACACATTAAAATTATATTTTTGGGAACAAAGTAAGCATCATAAAACTAGTTGCTGAGATTTAATACCCTTGTCCCAAATTGGAGTCTCAGTTGCTAGTTACGCATTAGGCCAATGGCTTATCCCCTACCTATTACGTGAAACTCAGCAAAATGAAAAGGCTAAGAAGATGGCTGTGATTATGGCTACGGGATTGCAGTTGGCCAACTCTTCTTTATCCCACATTCCTTCTCAATTTCCGTTGGATCAAACCATGAAGCAATGCCATGAACTGGGCAATTCATCCTCTATATATAGCACCATTCCTTCTCCATTCTCTGATTGCTTGAATTGTTTGTTAAGTGAGAATAGAGAGTGCGAGTTGCTAAGTTTTGAGGAGTGTATAATCAGAGTAGTGAAGAAATTTAATTCAAGCTTCAAGAGGTAGCATTTCTATTCTCATGTTCTTAATTTTGAAGTTTGTCAATTTCTTGCAATAGTATGAAATCTCTGTTAATTGATGTAGAATATCATGCCATTATGTTATTTGAGTTGGTACACATGTTTTGGAACATGGTAGCTGGTCTGGTTGTAGGTTTTGCATCTCATGTGTAGAGGCTCTGCAGAAGCAGAGCCATTTTTTTTCAGTCTGCTCGAAGTGGCGCGGCCGCGCCACTTCTATAGTCTAATATCATGCCATTATGTTATTCTCAGATAATGCTGTAATGTTTCTGTATTGTTCTGAGCATGTTACTTTGGTTAGAATATGCATATGAATGGCCCTAGTATGTGGTTAGATATTGTTTTGAACATAGTACGTTGTTGTAGCATTGATTGAGTTGAGTTTTCAAGAAAACTTCAAGATTTGGAAAACTAGAAATTGTGAACTTGAATTAATACATATTCCGACCTTGCAAGCATGTTAGTGTGGTTTTAAAATGCATGTCGAACATACTAACTTCAGTACATGGATTTCATATTGAAGCATGAGCATGTTATAATTATTAGAAAATTTTATTAAATGAAAATATGAACCTTGAACGTGAAGGTTTATATACTACTTTGAGAGTTAGTATATGATAATTGTGAACATGCGGGATGATACTCTTAGACTCACTCATGTATCATATATATATATATATATATATATATATATATATATATATATATATATATATATATATATATATATATATATACGGTCCGTCTCTAAAGTGAACTTTAAATAGCGAACCAAAGACGAACCGTCGTCTTTGGTGTCTATGGCGACAATTCGATCTGTCGCCATAGCCATGTAGTCTTTGGCGACGGGTCGAACCGTCGCCATAGACACCAAAGACGACGGTTCGTCTTTAGTTCGCTCTTTAAGGTTCGCTTTAGAGCCTCTCCGTATATATATATACCATCATGCTTAGGTATCATAATTCAAGGAAAACATAAACGAAGTATATTTCAAAATAAAATGATGTTAATTACACGTATGTGATATGAATACTCACAAGCAGGTCTAATATGAGTTATATGACTACCTTAATTGATTAGGAATCAAGCATGTTGGACTTTGTAATTTTATAACCTTAAATAGCCTTAAATTGTTGAGATGTCCAACTTAGAACCGTATTGTGCAAAATGAGACCTTGATTAAACTTGAAAGATACGAAAGGACCCTTGACATGTTAATATATGTTATGTATGTAAGGATGGATAAGCTATGCCAAGAAAATAACTGCTCAGCCCTGATTTGAAATGGGATCCACGCGGCCGCGCGTCTCCTTCGTACAAATCAGGCGCGGCCGCGCCAGTCTGCAAACTTAGAAAGTGACTTCTTTGATTCCTGACGTATGTAGCATGCTAGTATAACTTTAATATGCTTGTTTTTGTGCATGACACACTGACAGAAGTTTCTTTGCATGTAAACACCTAACTTAGCTTGAATTGACAAGGTGTTCTAAAATGATAATGCCTAACTATAGATTCGAGCTAAGTAATAACATACGTATAAGGTTTCTTGATTTAGTCGTGTGCGTACACTTGATCTATATATATCAAGATTGTTTACCGAAAATGTTTTACTAATGAATATCTTATATACGTAATACATTATTTTAGGATTTGAATGAGTATTGTTAAGCGATATTTTGGTAAACTGTGCTTGAGACAAGTTCTCTAACCTTGCTCAATTCTATATTGAGTAAGTATCCTAAACCTTGGCATCACTATATTCGACGAATACCGTAAACTTATCTCTTTGAATACAAGTTATATTGCTTTCTCGTTCAAATGAATCATTATGCTTAAACCCTTGTGAAAACTATTATTCATAATGAACTTTGTATTGTTCTTGAATATTGTGAAAGAGTTGATTCCATTTGATTTGGCTAGACTATATACATGTTTATAAAACTGTCCAAACCAATTGATTGGTGCGAAAATCTTGAAAATTGAGTTGGACAATCCTTATGGTAAGGGGATTGTATGTTGTTGGAAACCCCAACACATGAGTATATTACTACTGTGGTGTTATGCATAACTTGGAGTATTGTAGACTGATCCTCTACAGTACTTGATTTGTTTTGGGTTATCAGTTTAATATTGGTAATTCTTATAGATATTCAATAGTCCTTAGTGACTGCTTAGTATAAATTGTTATCTAGTCGAATACCTTGATAGCCTTTGAATTCATATATATCAGTTGATTTATATTGAATTATTGATCTTAGTATAAGTATTGTTGATATTCCTTATCCATGATGTTATTCTGACACTTTGAACTATCCAAGAAATGACACTTCGATATTTCAAACCTTGTGATATTATATCCTACACCCTTGTTGTATATTACTTGCTGGGCAATTTGTGCTCATCCTTGCTTATTTAAAACCTTTCAGTTAAGGAAGAACAGGGAGGTGTCTCTGGAGCAGACAAGGGCAAGGGTAAGGCTACCGAATAGCTTGCCCCTTTTATATTTAAGATTATTATGTTGTATTAAGACTATGTTTAAACTTAAGTAGGATTATGTAATAGGTCTTTATTCGATACTATTATGTAATCTATTAAGTACTGTTGGTTGCGAGACTTAGGGGAATAATTATAGTAAATCATTGTATATTATTCTAATTTAGATTTTTCGTTGTGAATGTATGATTTTAGTTATTATGGTAATACTTTGAGCACGTGATGAACCGAATTTGAGTGACCAAGTGGAGGTTCAAATTTGGGGGCTTCAGAGTATCATATTTTGTAATCCTTTAATTGTCGTGATGCATACGCAATGACCTTGCCATGTTGTATTAGCACACATCCAAGTCCTCTGTGCGACGTATCACTATACACCACAAACCCTCCCGTATCATCTGGTAAGGATAATACAAGTGGTTCGCTTAGTCTCTTCTTCAGGTATTGAAAACTTTCTTCACACTTGTCCGTCCACACGAACTTCACCATCTTCCTCATTAGATTGGTCAACGGGGTTGCTATCTTAGAAAAATCCTAAATGAATCTTCGATAGTACCCAGCTAACCCTAAGAAACTTTTGACTTCAGTTGGCGTCTTTGGTTGCTCCCAATTACTCACTGCTTCTACCTTTGCAGGGTCTACTGAAATTCCATCCTCATCCACCACGTGTCCTAAGAATTGAACCTTCTTCATCCAAAATTCACACTTGGAAAATTTTGCATACAACTTCTCTTTCCTTAGCGCCTCCAAAACCATCTTCAGATGTTTGGAGTGTTCTTCTTCCGTCTTTGAGTAGATTAAGATATCGTCGGTGAAAACTACTACGAATTTATCGCTTGAAGACTCGGTTCATCAAGTCCATAAATGTTGCCGGAGAATTTGTTTACCCGAATGACTTCACCAGAAATTTAAAATGTCCGTAACGAGTTCGAAACGCCGTCTTTGATATGTCCTCCTCCCGTACCTTCAACTGTGATAGTCTGTCTGCAGATCTATCTTTAAGAATTACTTTGCTCCCTTCATTTGATCGAAAAACTCGTATATCCTGGTAACAGATATCTATTCTTAATCATTACTCTGTTCAACTCTCGATAGTCGATACAGAGTCTCATCGATCCATCCTTCTTCTTTACAAACAATACTGGTGCTCCCCAAGGAGACACACTTGGCCTAATATACCCCTTATCTAGTAACTCTTGCATTTGTATCATTGATTCCTTCATTTCTATTGGCGCTATACGATATTGGGCTTTAAAAATCGGTGTAGTTCCCGGTGCTAAGTCTATTACGATTTTAATTTCTCTGTCTGGCGGAAGACCAGGCAAATCGTTCAGAAATACATCTTGGAATTCTCTCACTACAGGTATATCCTAAATTTCTACTCCCTTTTTCTGAGTATCAACAATGTAAGCTAAATAACCTACACATCATTTCCTTAACAATTTCTTGGCCTGCATCATCATAAGGCAATACGATTGCTTAAGCGATGAGCTACCATAAAACACCACCTTAGCCTTATTCGGAGTATGAAGGTTTACACTTTTATTCTGACAATCAATTATCGCATCATGGTTATACAACCAATCCATTCCCAATATTATGTCAAACTCCCTAAATCTTATCGGAATCAAGTCTACGCTTAGTTAATGATTTCTAATGTTTGCAAGATAATTTCGGTAAATATATTCTACAGGGATTACTTTCTTATTCATAACTTCTATGTTCAAGGGATTTCCTAATTGTTCTCGGGGTAAATTTAGTCGACTAGCAAACTCCTCAGATACAAAAGAATAGGTGGCACCCGAATCAAATAATACATAGGCATTTATATCATTGATCGGGATAATACCTGACACCACATCCTTCACAATTACTGTGTCCTGGACAGTCATGTTAAACGTTCTGGTAGTTGGACGGTTGGATGGCATCGATTTGCCAGTCATCAGTTTTTCGCTTACCCCTTACTGGCCGCTTCCTCCACTACTTCCTTTCTTTGGGAAGTCTTTAATCAGGTGGTCTGCCAAGCCACATGCGTAACAACCTTTGACCTTCTTGGGCTTTGGTCAGTTTGGCAAAATATGCCCCTCTTGGCCGTAGTTGTAACAAACGCTGTGCCCCTTCCAACACCCGTCCTGGTGATACCTCCCACATTTCGGGCATCCCTCTGCCATTTTCTTAAACTCTCCACTAAACTTCCCTACTTGATTATTGTGATTTTTGTTGTTGTTGTTATTGTTCTCCCACTTCCTCCTTCCTAAGTTACTTCCTCCGCTATTGCTTCCTCCATGGCTATCTCCTCCTATGTTCTTATCCTTCTTCTCTTTGTTATACAGACTCCAAGCTTCACTACCTCCCTCTGCAATAATGGCCTTCTGCAGCAATGTTACAAAAGAATCGATCTGAAGAACTGACACCTTGTTGAACAACCAAGGCTTCAATCCTTGTTCAAAATGCCTAGCTTTCCTCTCTTCACTCATTACTTGGTGTTTTGCAAATCGGGCTAGCTCATTGAACTTACCCGCGTATTATGCCATCGTCATATCTCCTTGCTTAAGTTCTAAAAACTTCACCTCCATTCTATTCTTCATGCTCTTCCGGAAGTAATTCTCGAATAATAGAGTGTTGAACCTCTCCCAAGTTATTATCCCTTCTCCAGCTCTTTGCTGATTCGCCTCCCACCAATAGTTCGCCTCGTGATGAGTGGGTTTTATACCTACGAATCAGCCTCTAATTCGAGCTTAAACTGTGTTAATCATGTATATTTATGTTTGTTTTTTACTTATTTATATTTGTTTTATGTTTAGGTGATATGACGTAGCAATCGTGGTATAAAAGGTGGCATTATGGCATGAAGTGGCAACAAAATGGGCAAAAATGTGCAGCTGTAGACTTAGCTCCCGCCGGGGTGGATATTATACAAAGAAGACCCCCGACGGGGCGGGGGTACTTGAGCAGGAACATAATGACCCCCCGTTGGGGTGGGCCTATATAGAAGACAAACCTCCGCCGGGTCAGGGGTACGGGGCAAGAACAAGAGTTCTGTTTCAATTGTAATCCTGCAGCAGCGTGAAGGAAGGAATTTGGCATGGTTTGGGACTTCAATTGGCGTCGATTTTTGGGATGAAATACATGTCTTGTGCTGGAGATAACATGTTAAGAAGGGAGATTTAGCGACAATCAAGGAATTAACAAGATTAAGCCTTAATTTGAGTAAAGCGCGTTAGAGGAAAGAATTGAAGGTCAGAGTTATGAAGATTGCAAGTTGGAGCAGAAAATAAGGGTGGTTTTGTATTCATTCTACTTCTTTAATTCAATTATTGTAGTTGGGATGATGGATTCTTTTATTATTTTAGTTACTGTTTCATTTATAATGAACTAAGTTACTTATTAGGCTTATGATAGATCTTATGGTTGAACGATGATTGCGAAGCCTTAATTTCAGTTTAATAATCTATCATTTAGTTTATCTATTGTGATTTGTGCTTTAATTTATAAATTGCTTGATCACCAATTCTATGTGGATTTGTATGGATTCGAGAGATGATGTATGAATCTAGACCTAATCACTTTAGCATGTGTTCTTGAATTCTGTGTTTAAATGGAATCTTGATTTATGTTAGGATAGAGATATACCTAGCATCGCATGTAGTCGGGTAGAGAACTTGAACTTAAACAATATTTGATTTTAATTCAAATAGAGATATAGTGAATTAGTTGATTATGGTATTTGACTTAATTCTATCAAATTTGTGGATATAAGTTAATATGGTATTAGTACATTGAGAGATGGCTAATTCTATTTAAGTTTTCTTGATTAATAAACTGGGATAGTGAATTGAACTAGAATAAGGTGTAATAATCGGAGTGAGACTTAAAGTGAAGTTGTAAGCCTAATTCTCCAATATTTGTTTGAAGTTACGGGTTTTAAGTTGTGTTGATTGCTTAGTATTTTTAGTTTCTTAGTTTTTGTTAGTTATAATCATTGATTTTGATAGTTTAATAAAATTTGGATTAATATAAAGCTGGTAATTGTTAGGACTAAATTCATACTAATCTATGTGGGAACGATACTTGTACTTATCATTATATTACTTGTTGATCACGTGCACTTGCGTGTAAGCGTAATTAGATTTCGACCAACAAGTTTTTGGCACTGTTGCTGGGGAATAGTATTGATTTTAATATTTGTCAATATCGGTTTAATTAGTTTAGTTTTACTTAAACAAAATTTTCTTTTGTTTTACTCTTTCTTGTTTCAGGTTTTTTGAGTTAGTTTATGCAAACTCGGTCTAAGAAGCCAAACTTGTTTCCTTTCAAGGACGATATCGAGAATCGGTTTCAAAGGCTAAGTAAATGGGTTAAAGACACAAAGGAAAACTTTGAGAATTCTAAGAAGGAAGAAATAATGGCTGTAGAAGATCAAAAAGCGCTGAGGGATTATGCTACTCCTAAGGTGACTGAGCTTCAGTCAAGTATCACCAGGCCGGCGATTGCTACAAATACTTTTGAGATCAAGCCTGGAACTATTCATATAATTCAGAACTCAGTTCAGTTTGGGGGATTAGCCAATGACGATCCGAATGAGCACTTGGTTAGCTTTTTAGAAATCTGTGACATCTTTAGATATAATGGGGTGTCAGATGACACAATCAGACTTCACTTGTTCCCGTTCACCCTGTGGGATAAGACGAAGAGTTAGTTATATTCTCTACTGCCAGGTTTAATAACTACTTGGGATGACCTCGCTCAGAATTTCTTGGCAAAAATTTTTCCACCAGCAAAAACTGCAAAGATGAGAAACGAGATCACCATGTTTGAGCAGCAGCATGGGGAGTCATTGTATGAGGCATGAGAAAGGTACAAGGAATTGCTCAAAAAGTGCCCTCATCATGGACTACCTAAATGGCTGCAGATGAATACGTTCTACAGCGTATTGAATAGGAATCTTAGGACAAGCATAGATGCAGCTTCGGGTGGAGCATTTATGGCTAAGAGATATGAGGAGGCATATGAGCTAATTGAAACAATGGCATCTAATAACAACCAATGGCCTACAACGAGAATGACACAGCCTAAGGTAACTGGGGTATTAGTGCTAGATGGGGTAACGGTGTTGACGGCACAAATTTCAGCCTTATCAAAGAAAATGGATGCTCTAATAGGTGCACAACCATAGTATGTGGCATATGTTTACGAGTTATGCGCATGAGAGCATCCTACAGAACAGTGTGCCATCAACCCAGCATCAGTATAGTTTATGGGCAGCTACAATAGGATTCCGTAAAACATGTATCAAAATTCCTACAACTCGGGGAATACGAACCATCCCAATTTTTTGTGGAGTAATAATCAAAATTACCAGGCTCCACGACCTTCTTATCCCCCGAGGTTTCAAAATCAGCATCAGCAAGTAGCTCTGCATCAAGAGAAGAAGACATACTTAGAAGAGCTTTTGTTAAAATATATATCGGGAAACGAGGCGGTGATAAAATCACAAGCGGTGGCCATCAAAAACTTAGAAAATCAGATGGGACAGCTTACATTAGCACTGAATAATAGACCACAAGGGACTCTGTAAGTCCCCAACTTTTATGAAAAAAGTTGAATTTTCTATAAATATCATTTTTGAATATTATGGAATGAATTTGATATAATGTTATAGTTGTGGGTAATATTTATAAATTTTGCAAAGTACGCAAGTTGTTATATAATATTCGATTGGTCAGGGAATATTCATTTTAACAGGGAATATTCGTACAACGTCACAATCATTGGTGGACCCCACAACAGAATTATTATCGGATTGAGAAAATGACAAAAATATTTTTATAAAAATAACGGCGGAAGCTTTACCGTTAACTGTTGAAACACCCGATGTTAAAAGTACAGTAATACGCGTGGTTGCATAGTAGCACACGATATTGATTATTGATGCTTACGTGAGAAGTCACTCAGTTTTGTTCAATTATTGCTACAGTAATTGCTGCATAGTATCTCACGTTATTTGATTTAATTATTGTCAATATTTTATATATTATTAAATCAATAATTGAGATGGCAAAGTTATTAATATTATTATTTGCAATATTAACGATGTCTAGAGGTTCTGTCAAGGATATGTTTGGTCACCTAATTGCGTGCCAATAGGGAGAAATCCTTATTGGAAAATCCCCTCTTTCCTGGGAACGACCAGGTCGATTAATATTGTGAATTTTAATAATGGTGATAAATGTTGTTGAAAATATTGAGGAGATTTTTATGAAGTATTTGTGGTATTTGTGGACCCCCATTTAGCCATTTTTTAAAATAATTGGTAGAAAATTATTTTATATAATAAAAGGTGTGGCCACTAGTGAGGTTTACGTCTTGTGTAGGGGAGGGGGGAATTTGCATTGTCGGGAGGGAAGTTGTGTAATATGGGTGGATGAATTACATAATTGATGTGTGTATGATTATAATATATATGTTTATCATGTGGGTGGAAAATGGTGGGGGAATGAAGTTGCTTTACAAAAGAGGTAATTAGTATTATATATATATATATATATATATATATATGTATGTATTATAATTTTTGCTTTGTTCTTATTGGTTGGATGATTGACAATTTACATCTGTGGGTTACAAAAATTTTCATTCATGATTGCATAACTGTTGCATCTGTGAGAAAAATTCTTACACAGTGCCTTTTCATTCTCCTATAAATAGAAGCTCATTCCTTCATTATTTCTTACGAATTCACTAAAACTCTAGAGAGAGAAAATTATAGAGAGAAAGAAGAAGAGAAGTCTGATAACTCTCTTTTCTTATATCCAGTTTCTTCTAAGGTAAGGGGTATTATTTCTTTCGTCTTCATGAAGAGAACTTCTTTTATTCCATTCTTTATTATTCTGTTGGAACATCATGTCTGTGCGGTTTACGCATAACCTGGTTTCGTTCTTTATTATTTTGTTGGAACATCCTGTCTGTACGGTTTACGCGTGACCTGGTTCCGTTCTTTATTATTCTGTTGGAATATCCTGTCTGTGCCTTTACGCATGACCTGGTTCCGTTATTTATTATTCTATTGGAATAACCTGTCTGTGCGGTCTATTGCATGCCTGGTGATTTCTTTTCTTATTCCATTCTTTATTGTACTCAGTTGGTTAAAGTTTTGACTTTTATACTCCATGAAATTAGTGGTATATCCTTGATATTTGCGCTTCATCCAGTATCCTTTTATGGAAATATTCTTCCGAGCATTCTTGAATTTTACTCTACAAAGCAGTATCATGTTGACAATTTGGACGTTATTGGTTCCTGGATAAATTAATTCTTGAACTTATTTTATTGAATTCTTATATCATTGTCATCATCCTCATGTTTATATTTTGTTGAAAGTCATCTGTGGCTTGTAGTGCATAGGTGGACTTGGTATGATTATGACCAGGATTATTCGGTGTAATCATGACCGTAATGTTACAAATAATGTGGTAAAAGTCCTCATTGGCCCGTAGTGCATTGATGGATAGTTGTTGGCATGATCATGACCATTGATGAATACACGAATATCTTTGGCCTGTAGTGTATGGATAATTTGTGGTAGTGATACTAATAAATATCATTGGCCATAGTGCAGGGATGATGTGGATTATTTATTAAGCTGAGTCTCAGCGATAAAAGTGATGAAAAACCTTTGTAAATCATAAAAGATAGTAGATTTTATTCTCTACTTGACTCTTTTAATGGATAGCTTGTTCCGCTGCAGTTAAACTTGATGTTTGTTATATTTTATCAGTTTAACACTGTTGAAGACTAATGATAATTTATTCTGCATTATCTTAGTCATAATATTTCTTACTGGGCTAATTGAGCTCACCCGTTTTGCTTTCATTATTCTTTTCAGGAAATGAGAACATAGCAGGGACTAGTCGGGGAACTGAGTAACGGTCCAAATGATAGCATTAGTAGTCCTCACTATTCTATGACATAATGTGATAATAAATGTATTAAGGACTTATTTTGAGTTTGAATATTGTCTAGAAGACAATAATTATATTAAAACTCACAGCTCATGTTGTATATTTAAAGTTGTATTTGTATTCTATACCATGTATTTGGCGACTTATAATAGGTGATGTATACCTATTTTGGGGGCATCACAGACTCTACCTATTGACACAGAAAAGAATCTGAAGGGAAATCATGAGTAGTGTCAAGCAATCACTTTAAGGAGTGGAAATCATCTTGATGGGAAAATTTCAGAAAATTCAGCTAAGAAGGATGTCAAAGAGAATGAAGACAAAGTGGTTGAAGAGAAACATGATGTGGAAAAGCAAGGGGACAAGAGCAAGTCAGATGTTGAGCTAGTTGTGTATCCTCCACCACTGTTTTAGCAGAGGGTCCAAAAATAGAAATTAGATAAACAATTCTCCAAGTTTTTGGAAGTTTTCAAGAAACTTCAAATCAATATCCCCTTCGCAGAAGCCCTTGAGCAAATGCTAAGTTATGCCAAATTTATGAAGGGTATTCTGTCTAGGAAGAAAAAGTTAGAGGATTATGAGATGGTTGCTTTGACAGAGGAATGCATCACAATTTTACAGAGAAAGCTACCTCCAAAGTTGAAGGATCCGGGGATTTTCACTATTCCTTGCACAATTGGAAACATGGCCTTCAACAAATGTTTGTGTGACTTCGGAGCGAGTGTAAACCTCATGCCATTATCAGTATATACACAGTTGGGTTTTCCTGCTCCAAAGCCTACAAACATATCTCTACAGTTAACGGATAAATCGGTGACCTATCCAAGGGGAATTATGGAAGACATCTTGGTTAAGGTGGATAAATTTATTTTCCCAGCATATTTCATAATTTTGGATTATGAAGAAGATAAAAACATCCCAATCATACTAGGAAGACCATTTTTGGCTATGGGTAGAACGCTCATCGATGTGCAGAAAGGGGAATTAACCATGAGGGTTCAAGACCAAGAAGTCAAATTCAACGTGTATAAAGCCATGAGGTTTCATATAGATGAGGAGGAGTGTTTCCGGTTGGATGTGATCGACAAGATAGTCAATGAATACCTGATTAAAAGTTTGGTCAGAGATCCGTTGGAGAACACTCTACTGAGGGATGAGGATTTGGATGATCCAGAGTTTGTGGATTACTTGCACATGCTGGATGCTTTGCCTCTAGTTAGTAGATTCAAAGTTCCGTTCGAGCTATTACACACGGAAGAAAAAGCTTTAGCTCGGATGAAACCATCCCTTGAGGAGCCACCCACTCTTGAGCTCAAACCACTTCCTAAACACCTCAGGTATGCTTATTTGGGTGATTCAAATACTTTACCTGTTATTATTGCATCTGCACTTAATGAATTGAAGGAAAGTAAATTATTGAGGATTTTGAGAGAATACAAGTCTACAATAGGCTGGACCATTTCCGATATAAAGGGGATCAGCCCCTCTTTTTATATACACAAGATTCTCATGGAAGAGGAAGCAAAGCCAACAGTGGAGCAGCAGAGACGGCTAAATCCAATCATGAAAGAAGTGGTAAAGAAAGAAATACAGAAGTGGTTGGATACGAAAATTATTTACTCGATTTCAGACAGTGCATGGGTCAGTCCAATTTAGTATGTGCCGAAAAAGGGTGGAATGATAGTGGTTAAGAATGATGAAAATGAACTAATTTCGATGAGGACAGTGACCGAATGAAGGGTGTGCATGGACTACAGAAAGCTGAATAAGGCAACCTGGAAGGATCACTTTCCTCTATCTTTTATTAACCAGATATTGGACCGATTGGCTGGACATGAATATTATTGCCTACTGGATGGATACTCAGGGTACAACCAAATCATCATAGCTCCCGAGGATCAAGAGAAGACCACATTTACATGCCCATACGACACCTTTGCATTTAGAAGGATGTCCTTTGGGTTATGTAATGCACCTGCGATGTTCCAAAGATGCATGATGGCTATTTTCTCGGATATAGTGGAGAAGAATGTGGAAGTTTTCATGGATGACTTCTCAGTCTATGGAAACACTTTTGATAAGTGTCTAGAGAAACTAATCATGGTCTTGAAGCGTTGTGTGGAATCTAATTTGGTGATTAACTAGGAGAAGTGCCATTTTATGGTTGAAAAAGGAATAATTCTGGGCCATAAGGTCTCTGCTGAAGGTTTAGAGGTTGACAGGGAAAAGTTAGACATGATCGAGAACCTTCCACCACCAAATTTAGTGAAGGGAATCCGCAGTTTTCTTGGACATGCTGGATTCTACAGAAGATTTATAAAGGATTTCTCTAAGATTGCGAAACCATTGTGCAGTCTTTTAGAGAAAGATGCAGTATTCAATTTTGATGAGGAGTGTAAAGCATCATTTGAGTAGTTGAAAAAGAAGTTGACTACAGCCCTAGTGATCGTCGCACCAGATTGGACTATGCTTTTTGAATTAATGTGCGATGCGAACGACTATGCAATAGGAGCTGTTTTGGGTCAACGCCGAGAGAAAATATTCCATGCCATATACTACGCAAGTAAAACCCTTACGGATGCCCAATTGAACTACACAACCACCGAGAAGGAGTTACTTATAGTAGTATACGCCTTTGACAAATTCAGAGCTTACTTGATTGGAACAAATGTTATTGTATATACAGATTACTCGACGATTCGCTATTTGATTTTGAAGAAGGATGCTTAGCCTAGACTAATTAGATGGATCCCTCTCCTTCATGAATTTGACTTGGAAATAAAGGATAGGAAGGGGACAAAAAATCAAGTGGCAAATCATCTGTCGAGGTTGGAAAATTCAGATAAGGGGGCAGATAATTTTTTAATCAATGAATCATTTCTGGATGAGCAGCTGTTTGGAGTCAATTCCGAGTTTCCATGGTATGCGGATTTTGCCAACTACTTGGTGAGCAAAATCCTCCCCCTGATCTGACATGCCAACAAAAGAGAAAATTCATACATGACGTTAAGTGGTACATGTGGGACGAGCCATACTTATTCAGACAGTGTGCAGACAAGATGATTCAGAGGTGTGTGCCGTATAGTGAAGTGAAAAATGTCTTACATGAATGCCATTCATCTGCATATGGGGGACATTATGGTAGTGAGCGAACAACGGCCAAAGTACTTCAGTCAGGATTTTATTGGCCTACTGTGTTTAAGGATGGCCACCAGTTCGTGAAAACCTGTGACATATGCCAAAGGGTGGGTAATATATCAAAGAGGAATGAGATGCCACTCAACACTATCATGGAAGTGGAGATTTTCGATGTATGGGGAATGGATTTTATGGGACCGTTTCCTCCTTCATTCAATAACCTGTACATCTCGGTAGTTGTAGATTATGTGTCGAAATGGGTTGAAGTCATAACACTCCCCACAAACGATGCCAAGGTGGTTCTCAAGTTTTTATAGAAGAATATCTTTACAAGGCTTGGCACGCTTAGGGTAATTATAAGTGATGAGGGTGGTTACTTCTGCAACAGATCATTTACAGCTCTCTTGGCAAAGTATGGGGTCAATTATAGGGTGGCTACGACATATCACCCCCAAACGAGTTGTCAAGCTGAGGTTTCTAACAGAGAGGTTAAGAAAATTTTAGAGAAGGTAGTAAATCCAAGTAGGAAAGATTGGTCTCAAAAATTGGATGACGCACTATGGGCTTACATGACAACATACAAGACACCAATTGGGATGTCTCCATATCAATTAGTCTACGGGAAAGCGTGTCACCTCCTAGTGGAATTACATCATAAGGCATACTGGACCATTCAAAAACTCAATTTTGATCAAGCAGCTGCAGGATAGAAAAGGTTGCTCCAATTGAACGAACTCGACAAATTTTGACTGCAAGCGTATAAGGACTCAAAACTGTACAAGGAGAAAGTTAAGAAGTGGCATAACCAAAAGATCATGCAGAGAAAGCTTGAACCGGGACAATTAATATTATTATTCAACTCATGACTACGGTTGTTCCCAGGAAAGGTAAAATCTAGATGGTCGGGGCCATTCACGATTAAGAATGTTTTCCCACATGGCGTCGTTGAACTATATAGTAGGAATCCACTTGAGACATTTAAAGTCAATGGTCAACGGTTGAAGCATTACTGGGGTGGCGACATCGTCAATGAAGCCACCATAATCACACTTACCGATGCGCCATAAATAGGGAGTAGTCAGGCTGAAAGACTAAAAAACAAACGCTAATTGGGAGGCAACCCAATTTTACTTTCATTTACAATATTTTTTTAAGTATGATAGTCACTTTGTAGATTAGAGTGTAAGTTTAGTATCGAGTAAGTTTATTTCGGTCCATTAGGAAGTTAGTTGAGACATGATTACTATTGAATTCGACCATACATGTTCAATGTTCACGATTTTATCTTATACTTATGATTTCAATGTGTTTCAGGTACTTGGGAAGCTTTTGGATATGTGTTTTGTTAGGAATAAGCATGTGAATGATATTCGTATTTATATATGATTTGATTATGATATAAATGAATGAATATGCAAGTATGCTTGCATTAAGAAAAGCTGTAAAGTCCTTTGATAGATAATAGGAACATATGTACAAGGACTTAGAATGAATTGATCAAATATGTTAGGTTGATCCTACATAAGCAAACCAGCTTTATAAAGTCCTTAAAAAGAAATGATGTACAAGGACAATAAATATAGAAAGATCAAGCTTGTTAGGTTGATCTTATAATGTAATAGATATGCGTGTCTGATCGTCGAGTACTACACTAAAAATCATAGTCTGCTAAGAGAGTCAAGGAAAACTCGAGAACTATCAAGGCGGAATCGTAGTCTGCAAGATAGTAGATCTCAGAGTTCGTAGACTGCCAGGTGAGACGGGGAAAGATCGTAGTGTGTCGAGTAGAACTTCCTCAGAGCAGTAGTCTGCTGAGAAAGTCATGTTCAAAATCGTAGAGGCAGCTTGTCTAAGAGCCGAACGAGCATCTGCCAAAGCTAAGTCAAGAATCGTAGACCACACTCAGAGTCGTAGAGTCTACTGATCATATCAGTGGTAGAGATCGTAGTCAAGCTAGATCAGATGAAGACAACAATCTTAAGGATAGAAATCGTAGAGTGTCAAGATCTGATCTCAGAGTCGTAATGTCTGCAGAACCAAAGCTAAATCGTAGAGTGCAGAACTAAGACTTCAATAGAGGTGCTCACAACGCCAAGGCAGAATCGTAGAGTAAATACGATTCTCAACAAATGAGCACTCCCAGAATATCCAAAGTATGAAGCCTCTAGTCTGAGCTGCAAAGATACATTTCACCATTAAAGAAAACTAGAGAGCACTCAACGAATGGCGTGCAAGCTAACAGAAGATCCAAGCACCAACCCAATCAATATCCAGATTGAGTTGTGAAGCCATTTAAGATGAAGTCTTCCACAAGTTGATCAGAAGAAGACTTTACTAAAAGTGACTGACTAAGGAAAGTCAACAAGTGCAGTAGCTGTCAAGAGAATAGAAGACAACGATCTTGGGAGTAGCTAGGATCGTAGTGTTTTCCAAATAAAGCAGGAACTGTTGAAGTTTTCACAGAGATACTGACCAACTTCTGAAGAACAAAGCTAAAGTGATTAAGCATGGGTCAATCCATTGATGATAAGTGAATGGGAGATCACAAGGAGAAAGCGAGCTGGGCATATCACAAATCTGATGTGTCTTGCTATTCAGAAGAGGTTAAAACAAGAAGTCAAGCTATCAGTTCTTGAGATTAGTCAAGGAAAATAGAAGTGTTGAAGCACTGTATAAGAGAAGGAATATGTGTTCTACCTTGAAGATAAAATGATAAACTCTTCAGGATCGTAATGTTGTCTCAACTTGTAAATGAGCAACATTCAACTAGACAAACTACGATCAGGTCCAAGAACATATGCATCAGAATCATAGAGTTCGGTCATCTGAAGATTGAAGCATTGGCAACGGTTCAATCTGAAGACTGATATTTGAACATTACAAATTGAGGGCATCGATGTAAAAGGATAACTCCTGATGCTCTAATCGAGGATTCAGAAAGGATAAATAAAGTTGACTACTTACCCGAGACATCAAAGTGACCTCTCTGATGGGGTAGGTGAAATAGTAGACTGCAGTGTTAGAAAGATGAAAAAGGGGATGTCATGTCACATATGCAGTCTACATTAAATAACTCGAGATCTGCGAAACAATTCAAATAGCTTTCAACGACTATATCCCAACGGGAAGATTGGGAAGGAGTATATATCAGCCAGAGCTTCAAAGATCAAGTGTTGCTGATGTTGTTGAAGTTGCAAGGTCGTTTAGTTGTTGGAATGCTATATTGTTAACTCTACGTGTTCCACCAGAGCTAAACAGAACAAGTCACAGTGACAGTGAGTCTACAAAGCTGGAAGTAAAGAAGCTTTGCAGAAGGACGTGAACAGACTAAAGCTTCACTCAACAAAGATAAGAATGCCATTGAAGATGGCAGCTAAACTGAGAGCCGAGAAGGCCAATAAGATAGCATTCAGAAAAGTGATAGAGCACAAAGAAGATCCAAAGAGCCACTCTACGAATCACAATGAACCAAAAGCTGAAACATAAGAGATGCAAAACCATGTCTGTAAAGCATTCAAGAAGGGTTTAGGGAATGCTAAGTGCCAGACGAAGTCTACCAAAAGCTCAAACACTTAGCAAACCAAAATGGTGATGGTGCACAACTGACATCAAATGAAGATGAGCTGAACAGAATGAAGATTAGCTACACCAGAGAAGATGTGGTCCAGAGTCTACACAGAATGTAAAGAGGACCACGCCAGGTTGCTAAGTACAGAAGATGTTCAAGCTTAAAGACATCTTAGCAGCAAGGCACCAACAACAACAACTACAACAAAAAGTAGCCAGGGGCTGAGGGGTCCTTGTCCGGAGGGACTAAATGAAGTTCCAAGCCTGCTGGGCTTGAAGAGTTCCTAGGAAACTAGAGGAGGTCCAAGCCTGCTGGGCTTGAAGAGTTCTTAGTGAACTGAAGTTCCAAGGCTGCTGGCCTTGATGGAATCTTAATGATTCAGGGTGCTGTCCTTCCTTAGTGGAAATCCTGCTAGTTAAAGTAGAAGAGTGGATTAGGCGCTTGAGTCTCTGAACCACTCAAAATCCCTTTTGTCTTTTACATTCAGTTATTTACTTTCTATCATTTACATTATGTACCTAACTTCTATAAATGCTATGTATGTATTAACTGCTTACAACATAACTAACTCTATGAACAATGTATGTATGTTCATGAATATATCAATGAAGGGGTTCTTTTACTTATTCCGTTGTGCTTGAAAAGATTCTTATGTTTGTCATATGCTAATTCATTAGCAATACAAAGTAAACGAGAAAAGTATTTGAAATTAAAAAGGATCTATTCAACCCCCCATTCTAAATCTATTGCGTGCCTACTGGGAACTAACAATTGGTATTAGAGCAGGTTCTCATGCTATATTCAAAAGCTAATTGCTTTGAGTCTGATCCTAGACACAAACATTATTTTAAACTTAGTTTAGTAGTAAGTCACTTGTAAATGCAGATGAGCTCACACGTTGAAAATATTGTTTATAGGGTAAATGTGTATATACGCCTGAAGCTGCTAAGATTGGTCCATGTTCTTAAATGCCATAACAACAAGACCAATCTTTACCCACAATCAATCTTGTAGTCTGAAGACCAGATATGGAAGCTCATGAGGCATCAACAGCAAAGAGTCAACGATCCACCAGTCTAAAAGATAAAAAGTCTATATATGCTAAGAAGTACTTATCCAGAGAAGAAAGAAGAATTTCTCAAATTTGTATTTGGCCAACCAGCAGCTAGATGTGAACCTTGAGGACTCAAGGTTGTCAAAGAACTAGAGATGCCAAGATTCTCTGAGCATACATCTTCAAGACTATGACTGATTGATCAAAGGATAACTGGAGCAACAAGCTGTCAGGAGTGAATGAAAAATTATGCACATCAATGCATAATCTCATTATATCAAGATAAATAACTGTCAAGAAACTGACAGTGGAAAGGTACGGTTCCTCATCAAAATAAATGTGTACATCATGTTGTATCACCTTATGCACTATAACAATATTCTATAAAGAGACCATACTCTACCTAAAAAGGGGAAGAGAGAAAGTACACTGAGGTTGGAAAATAAAATGCTAATAAACTTTCTCTCCATCCAAGTTTTAGGTTGAAGATTACATCTTGAAAGAAGTATGAAATAGGTCATAAGCATATCAATATTTAATTTATCTTAAGTGGAGTAATCTTTGCTGATAGGTTAGTATGTATGTTCAAACCTATGTTCTAGGTTTTTGATAATACATAGAGTATGATCAGTTCTACAAGAGTATCTTGAAGATTTGTAGAAACTGATCACCTCAATGAATCAACCAGATACAAATAAGTGATAGAGTTAATTCTCACTCTGTGAACATTTAAACTCTGTGAACATAACCAAGCAAATGATAAAACCATCAAAGAAAAAGAGTGTTTTATTAAAATGGCTAATCTTACACACACTCATCATCATGCATCTTAAAATGTCATATCTAAATTGGATATATGCATGAATATGATTGTTGGTAATTAATATGATGAAAATTCAAGTATATGATGAATAAGGATTTTGAAAACTAACCTAGCAGGACCCATTTAACCATGGGTACCAAAACTAAAAATCTATCTAACCTGTAGGTACTTGGTCTATCTGACCACACTAAGAAATGCTGAAGCAGATGACTTCAGTCAAGAAGATTCAACCAGCTAGAGGCTAAAGACATTTCAAAATTGTTTCTGAAAAAAATCCTTATTTGTTCAAAGCCTGTCCTTGAAGACTTGCTGAGCTAACATGAATGAAGCTCATATGGTTGCTGATCTCCATATGAAAGCAGACCATTCATCCTAAGATAAAAATGGTCTTATATGCTCAATCATGCAGAGCGTATCATTTGTAAAGAACCCTCGAAGAACTCATTATAGAAGCAGAACTCCACAAGTACAAACTGTCAAAGAAGACTACGTTTGTAGCTCTGTCAAACTATCGTAGAGTGATCAATCCTGAAGATATTTATTTCTATGATCCAAGGAGGTTTAAATGATAGTGATGACTTTAGTCAGAAGGAGATATGCAAGGCTGCCTTCTAATTCACATGAATAAGAATAACTCACACTTCTATGAGAAGATAGTATCAACTATGGGGGAGCAGTGATCTGTTAAAGATCAAAAGCATTAAAAGTATTAGAAGTGAACTATGAAGTAATATACCGGTTACAAAGTTCCAAAACTTTATGGTTGATGAACCAAATAAAAATCCATAGTCAGTGGGAACGCCTCAAAACATGCCACTGATAACCTTGTTAACCACCCAACTAAAAATCATGGTGCGCCTACGATCAAACATCTGATCGTAGTGTAAGAGCAGGAGGACACCATGATTACAACCAATGCAAATGTCTAAGAGTGGGTAGAGGAACTCCCCAGCAGAAAAGGTCAAATGAGATATTAGTGCAAATCACTTCTAAAGTTTTTCATCTGGTAAGCGCCTCAGGGACAAACCTGACCCTTAGTTCACTCTAAGTGGTTGGCCCTTCCTGAACTACCTTAACCCAAAAGGAATGCTTAGTCAAGTTCATCTCAAGGACCAGGACAAACAACGTTCGTAGAGTAGATTCTAAAATGAACTCAACGATCGTAGTGCAACCTCAACGATCGTAGATCGGACTCGACGATCACAGTATTCCCAAAGGATACACTAGCTCATGGGGAGCTCAGCAAAAATTGGCACATGCTCAACTATTCAGATCGTGTGGAGATAAGTTCGAATACAGTTTGGAAAGATGCCCTGCAAACTCACCTAAGAATTTCAGTGCCCGACCTATCTCGGAGTACATCTCTCAGAAGTCGATCATTGAGTCGATAAAGAAAATCATAGAGTCCATAACTACCTCACCAAGCTACTCTACGAACTGAAAAGGTCAACGGTCAATCTACATCGGTAATGCTTATTTTCTTAAAAGAAAATTAAAACTAAAAAACTATTCCGTTTATGGGGAGTTACAATTTCTTACTGGGCATCGTGCAATAAATGACTGGTTAACACATCACAGCTTATGCAGAGTCAGAAGGAACTGTCATAAAGACAAATTTAAAATCTCTAAATAGCTATCAGAAGCTATCGAACCTCTCTCCCTCCCTTTTTGAAACGCTAAAATCCTCTTCAAAGCCTGAATCCATTAAACCTCTAGATTCACCCATATCGCATTCAACTATCTCTCATAAGAAGTCTGAAACTAAATACCCATATATTTTAAACCCTTAAAATGGAAGAATGGCGTGTTATAACAGGAATCCAACTCGGCTTCAAGAAGTTCGAGAGATTAGGAAAGAAGTTTAAGGATATACTTGAGCTTGTAAAGAATGCTAGGTTTTTTGAATGCTTGGAAGGTAACACTCCAGTCTATACAGAGCTAGTGAAGCAATTCTACTCCAATGCATCAATACATTCTGGGCTTTTGTCCACAAAGGTCAAAGGAGTAAGCCTGAAGTTAAGGGCATCATACATCAACCAATGTCTAGGGTTTCCCAACCAAGGTCTGATAAACCTCGAGGAAGTTGACATTGAAGAAGGCAAGAAGTTAATGCGTTATAAGAGGAACGTCAATTTGAAAGATATGAAGACGAAGGAGTTTTCTGAAGAGTTTGAATTTCTGGCTGAAATTACAGGAAAATACATGTTGTGCAAGGACACTACACATGATACTGTCAGTGATCTGCAATTGAGAGTTATGACTGCAATCCTCATGAAGCAGCAGATAAACTTTGGAGCCCTTATAATTGATTGGTTGGCCAAATGGGTGGAAAAGGCAGAGACGAAGAAGTCTACAGATAAACCCCTCACAAAGGTTTTTCATGGAAGACTCTTGAGCATTGTACTGAAGAAGAAATTGAAAAGTAAGATAAAGGATGATGAGGGAGAATCACTGAATGTTCATAAAGTAATGTCTCCATAGCTATTTGAAAATTGGAAGAAAAATCCTAAGGAAAACAAGAGGCTGATAACTTCTGGCAGCAGCAGCAAGGTCTCGGTAAAGAAGAGAAAGACACAAGTGATTTAAAACAAGCTATCTCAATTTGATGACTCTGTACCTATAGCAGCCACTCAAGCAAAGAAGAAGTATAAAAGTGTGAAGAATACATAGGCTCCACTAAGCAGTCTCGCCATTGACAAAAAGAGACATGAAGCAGGAGAAGAATAAGCATCAACTGCAGAAACCCCAAAAAGAAGGAGTAACAGATTACTCCAAGGGCCATCCAAGAAAAAAGCAAAGGTGATAAAGAAGTTAGTTCCAGTTCCCTAAAGAGGCCTATCCACTCAAGAAGAAAGAGAAAACGTAGAGTCAGAAAATGAGAAGGGAACTAAAAGCTTCAAGGACGAATCCTCAAAGAGCACGTCCAAAAATGAAGAAGAAGCTGAATCTATGAAAGAAATAGCTAAATCTGATGGTGGAGAAGAATGTACAAGTCCTGTGGCTAACACTTAGAGTAGCCACTCTGCTGATGAAGAAAGGATGAAAGATGAAACAATTTCATCTTCTACTGCTAATGCTCCAACAATTTTTTATGATGGCTCAAAAGATGTTGAGTCTGAGGAAGAAGGACCTGTTCCTACTTATACTGAACATCAAAGAAGCTTATCTAATGATTCAGAGGCATCAAAATCTGAAGATGATGAAAGGACTGACTCTCCTATAGCTGACCCTCCAAGGAGAAGAAAGAGCAACAAACTACTTACTAAATCTGTCCCAAAGAAGCAAGGAGAATCCTGTACTTCAATCATTAAATTGAGTGATGACAAGTATGAGTCCAAGGGAGAAGATGCTGAAGAAGGTACTAGTGATGAAAATCAGCATGAAGGATTCACTGATGAATCCGATGAAAGAATTCAGTATGATTCAAGCTCAAAAGGTGAAGAGATGGAAAAAGATTCTAGTTCTACAAATCAGGAATCAGAGGAATCAGCAAAGTATCCTATTCTCTCTCCAGCAAGAGTTTGCAAAAGAATAGTGGTGGAAGTCTTTGATGAACCACAAGATGCGCCTCCAGAAAGATGGGTAAGCTATGGAAACGAACAACTCAAAGTAGTAAGGATGACTACAGACGATGTGTTTAACAACTGGAAAAACATGGAGTTAGAATACACTATAATACTGTACAATCCTGATGACCTTCTGATGAGATTGTTCTTCCCATAGATGCCCTGGTTAAAGGCATATACTAAAAAAGGTGGAAGTTACTTCAGCTAGTGTTACTCACAGTTTCTGAACTCGGAGCTAGTGTCACATAACTTTATAAGGGTGAAGAAGTTTACAACCAAGATGATCAAAGACCAGTCTCACTTCAAAGTCTACCGACATGCTGGTAACCACTACAACCCCTACGATTGTAGAATGGGTTTTGATGGTAGAAGGGTTATGCCCAAGTGTATGATCGTAGAGTCCCTTCACTCTAATATTGAAGATGATCAAGTTTAGTTTGAGAAGCTTTCCTCTGTCCAAGCACAATTGTCTGATATTCCTTCATCCTCCAACAGCGACTGGCACTCAACGATTTATCAGATTCTCACTGCTTTCAAAAATCAACCCAAGAATGAAAATCGTGGAGTCCAATCTGGTGTTCGACAAGAGTTTGTCCAACCAAATGACCAAACTCCTATAGAGCAAGAGTTACTAAAGAATTCTGATGAGTTGGTTGAGAAGATTTCTATCATCGCTGAAGAGGTAAAGATGTTATCAGAAGAAGGAGGCAATGTGTTTCAAAACAGACTCCAAGCCATTATGTCTGATATATCTCTCAAAATCAAAGAGAGAGATCAACTCTATCTGAAGGCTATGAATGGTCAGAAGGAAGAAGCCCTACGAGCACAGAAGGTAAATGAAGAGAAAATTCTTTCTCTCTTTGATAAGATTGACAATCTGATTTAGTCTCTCTCTCTACTAATTGAGCTGAGCCAACAAGAACTCAAGATTGAGGTTGGGAACTAATCTTACCTCATGGAGCAACTTATGTCAAACATGAAGCAACTTTCACAAGTGATTAATGACAAAAGGGGGAGAAAAACAGACATAGAAAGAGGCACTCAAGGAGGAGCAAGGAGAATAGAAGAAAAGAAGGCCAAGAGAAAGGCAAAGGAATAGAAGAAGAAGATAGCAGCAGCAGAAGCAGAATCATCATCTGTGGGGGAGCCAAAGGATGATGATCCCATGAATACAAAGTCTGAGGGGGAGCCAGATAAAGAAGAAAAGCATGAATCTGAGGAGGAACAGAGAAATGAAATGAAGTCACCATCCTAAGGGCAGCAGGAGCAAAAAGATGAGTAGATAAGTAGCTGATCAACAGACATCTTGGAGACACACATGGAGCCAAAAAGGTACATCTCTATCTAGTTAGGTATGTTTTGGTTCCAGGATGTAAAGTGTCATAGTTTATGTAATTCCATATTATTATCAATGGCATTCATGATTATCTGTTTTAGAAATACAGCCGCTCACTGTATATAAGATTCATTCATCTCATGCATATGCACTAATTATTTTTGTCATAATCAAATAGGGGGAGATTGTTAGGAATAAACATGTGAATGATATTCCTATTTATATATGATTTGATTATGATATAAATGAATGAATATGTAAGTATGCTTGCATTAAGAAAAGTTGTAAAGTCCTTTGATAGATAATAAAAACATATGTAGAAGGACTTAGAATGAATTGATCAAATATGTTAGGTTGATCCTATATAAGCAAACCAACTTTGTAAAGTCCTTAAAAAGAAATGATGTACAAGGACAATAAATATAAAAAGCTCAAGCATGTTAGGTTGATCTTATAATGTAATAGATAGGCATGTCTAATCGTTGAGCACCGCACCAGAAATTGTAGTCTGCCATGAGAGTCAAGAAAAACTCGAGAACTATCAAGGAGGAATCGTAATCTATAAGATAGTAGATCTCGGAGTTCGTAGACTGCAAAGAGAGACGAGAAAATAATTAGTAGTGTGTCACATGTTTATTCCTAACAATCTCCTAACAATTGTAGAACTTCCTCAGAGTCGTAGTCTGCTGAGGAAGTCGACACACTACGAACTCCCCCTAACAATCTCCTAACAATCGTAGAACTATTTCTTACCCCTCTATAAATAGTGTGTCGAGTAGAACTTCCTCAGAGTCGTAGTCTGCTGAGGAAGTCATGTTCAAAATCGTAGAGGCAGCCTGTCTAAGAGCCGAACGAGCATCTGCCAAAGCTAAGTCAAGAATCGTAGGCCACATTTGGAGTCGTAGAGTCTACTGATCATATCAGAGGTAGAGATCGTAGTCAAGCTAGATCAAATGAAGACAACAATCTTAAGGATAGAAATCGTAGAGTGTCAAGATCTGATCTCGAAGTCGTAGTGTCTGCAGAACCAAAGCTAAATCGTAGAGTGCAGAACTAAGACTTCAATAGAGGTGCTCACAACGCCAAGGCAGAATCGTAGAGTAAATACAATTCTCAACAAATGAGCACTCCCAGAATATCCAAAGTATGAAGCCTCTAGTCTGAGCTGCAAAGATACATTTCACCATTAAAGAAAACTAGAGAGCACTCAACGAATGGCATGCAAGCTAACAGAAGATCCAAGCACCAACCCAATCAATATCCAGATTGAGTTGTGAAGCTATTCAAGACGAAGTCTTCCACAAGTTAATCAGAAGAAGACTTTACTAAAAGTGACTGACTAAGGAAAGTCAACAAGTGCAGTAGCTGTCAAGAGAATAGAAGACAACGATCTTGGGAGTAACTAGGATCGTAGTGTTTGCCAAACAAAGCAGGAACTGATGAAGTTTTCATAGAGATACTTGCCAGCTTCTGAAGAACAAGGCTAAAGTGATTAAGCATGGGTCAGTCCATTGATGATAAGTGAAAGACAGATCACAAGGAGAAAGCAAGCTGGGCATGCCACAAATTTGATGTGTGTTGCTATTCAGAAGATATCAGAATAAGAAGTCAAGCTATCAGTTCCTGAGATCAGTAAAGGCAAACAGAAGTGTTGAAGCACTGCACAAGAGAAGGAATAGATGTTCTACCTTGAAGATCAAATGAACACCTCTTCAGGATCGTATTGTTTTCTCAACCTATAAATGAGAAACATTCAACTAGACACACTACGATTAAGTCTAAGAACATATGCATCAGAATCGTAGAGTTAGATCATCTGAATATTGAAGCATTGGCAATGGTTCAATCTGAAGACTAATATTCGAACATTGCATATTGAGGGTGAAAGTAGTATGCACACAAGCTAATCATGTTTAATGATAAAGCATATACTTTGTAATAATCTTATTCATTTATTAATAAAAATTATTAATTTATTAAAGGCTTTTAATTATCTACATGATGCTCCTTCATAATATGTGATAAACCCATAGTTTTAAGCAATGCTTTTAGAATAATGATGATGATCATTCTAATGAGATCTAAATTCTTAGAGAGCTTAAAACTAAAATAGTTTCCAATCGTTGGATTACTGTCGACATCGAGATTTTTAGTTGTCCCTTTTCGTTACTTGTTCTTTGGTGTTCTCGTGTTAGGTGAGATTTGTTTGAAAAAATAAGTGAAAAAGGTCCGACATGTATAATGTCGACGATGGACTGTTAAGAGTCGCCAGTTGATTTTTTAACTGGTTGTACCAACACAATCGAGAAAAGGTTTGCACATTGACCCAGTGATATGACACTGATAAATGAGTCTGTGAAACCGAGATTCATTAGGGTCCGGAGACTTGCTTATGCGGAGGGAAGGTGTTAGGCACCCCCCAACATCCGTGTTGCCACGGTGACCGCCATTTTTCAAGAAACTATTATATAAATGTGTGTGTGTGTGTGTGTGTGTGGGTCAATGTGCTGTTATTTGAAAGTAGTGTGAGGCCTCGTTCACACCTATATACACAGGGTTTGAATTTATGTAAAAATTCAATTTTAAGCAAGATATAACAGTGATATTTTAAAAGAGGTTTTTCAAACCCTTGTGCTCAATAGTAATTGAGGCCTTTTGATACTTCCATTTTATTCAATGTTCGGCTTGATTACTTTTATTTTCGAGATGTGAAGCATCTTCGAGAAAAATAATGTACAAAGCGATGCCGAACTCCTCGTGGGCATGAAAATCATCTAAGGAAATTCGAACACCGTAAATAAATTTACAAGCTACTTACGGCTGAAAAGGTCCATCACGGGAACTGAATCTAGATTCAATAGACTGAATCTGTGATCACATGATTCCTAGGCTCACATGATGCCGCAATTGATATAAACGCAGTAAGCAGGTATATATATATATATATATATATATATATATATATATATATAAAAGCTGTAAATATATATATACAGACATGATCAACCACCACGAATCACCTCCATGGGGGATCAGAAACGTAAATAAAGCTATAAAAGAAATCAACCGCCACAGAGAAAATTCTAGGCGGGACGAGATGTACAAAAAATAGTAAAAACAGTCAACCATCACGAAGTAAACTCTAGGCGGGATGAAATTTAAATATATATATATATATATATATATATATATATATAAATATATATAATGATGAAACTGACTTAGACAAAAGAGTACCTCAAGAAACTACGACCGATAGTGCAGACACTACGAATAAAGTCGTCAAACTCAACACTACGATTGTAGTGCCAGATAGTGAAATCGTAGAGCATGAGAATGTGATCGTAGAGAGATCAATGCAAGACAGCGAGCCTCTACTCCAAGAAGAAGAAATAAACCTTGAAGATTTAAGACAGGAAGGCATCCGAACAGATGTTCCAACCGGTAGCAGATGAGCAAGAGATAACACTCAGGATCTAATCATTAGAGATCCAAGTGCAAGAGTCAAAACAAGAGCTGCTACTCAGAATGAATGTTTTTATCTAAGCTTCCTGTCACAAATAGAGCCAAAGAAGATAGAGGATGCTATGGAAGACTCCAGTTGGATAGAAGCCATGCAGGAAGAACTCAACCAATTCGAACGAAGCAAAGTGTGGAGACTGGTACCAAGGCCAGAAAGTCATCCTGTTATAGGAACCAAGTGGGTCTTCAGGAACAAAATAGATGAAGATGGAGTCATCACTAGAAACAAGGCAAGATTAGTGGCAAAGGGCTATTCTCAAGAAGAAGGCATTGACTATGATGAGACATTTGCACCTGTTGCCAGACTAGAAGCCATCAGAATCTTTCTTGCCTTTGCTGCCCATATGAAGTTCAAAGTCTTTCAGATGGATGTCAAGAGTGCATTTCTAAATGGAGAGCTTCAAGAAGAAGTCTACGTAGAACAACCTCCAGGTTTCATCAATCCATCTCTTTCCAATTATGTCTATAGATTAGATAAAGCGTTATATGGTCTTAAACAAGCACCTAGAACATGGTATGAAACACTGACTAACTTCTTAATAGAAAATGGGTGCACTAGAGGTAGAGTAGATACCACCCTATTTCTTAGAAAGCATAAAGACAAAGTCTTACTAGTTCAAATATATGTTGATGATATTATTTTTGGTTCTACTGACTAAAAGTTATGTAAGAGATTCTCTAAGCTAATGCAAAGCAAGTTTGAAATGAGCATGATGGGTGAGCTAAATTTCTTCTTTGGACTGCAAGTGAAGCAAACTGATGAAGGAATATTCATCAACCAAGCCAAATACATCAAAGACTTATTAAAGAAGTATGGCATAGAATCAGCCTCTCCCATGAAAACACCAATTGCTCCAGCAACCAAGCTTGACAAGGATGAGAATGGTAAATGTATTAATATAATTCAATACAGAGGTATGATAGGTTCTCTTTTATACTTAACTGCCAGTAGACCAGATATAATGCTTGCAACTTGCATATGTGCTAGATTTCAGGCTAATCCTAACGAGTTACATTTGTCTGCTGTGAAGAGGATCTTCAGATATCTCAAGGGTACACCCTACTTGGGGCTGTGGTATCCCAAGGAATTCTCATTTGAACTAATAGGATACACAGATGCTGATTTTGTAGGATGCAAAATAGATAGAAAAAGTACCAGTGGCACCTGTCAACTTCTTGGAAACAGACTTGTGTCCTGGTTTAGCAAAAAGAAAAACTCAGTGTCTACTTCAACTGCAGAAGCTGAATATATTGCTACTGGCAGCTGCTATGCTCAGATCCTATGGATGAGAAATCAGCTAGCTGACTATGGGTTCGATTTCAAATCTATTCCCATACACTGTGATAACACTAGTGCCATAGCAATAACTCATAATCCTGTCATGCATTCTAGGACCAAGCATATAGAAATAAGGTATCACTTTATTAGGGATCATGTGCAAAATGGAACTATATCTTTACAACATATCCCTACTGAAAATCAACTTGCTGATGTTTTTACAAAACCACTAGATGAATCCAGATTTAATAAGTTGATAAGTGAGTTAGGCATGCTAAATCTTCAACCATGAAATATATGCTCTAGATTGTGTTAACTATGACATGATAAAGGAAAGTTCACGATCGTAGAGCTGAACAAAAGACTACCTCAACGATCGTAGAAAAGACTCAACTATCATAGTGCAGACTCGACGATGACCAAAAGTTCCTTCAACAAGCAAAGTGAATCCTATGATGACAAGCTTCATAACAACGCAATCTCTCTAAGAGGTGCCTCAGGGACAAACCTAACCCTTGAATCATACCAAGAGGTTGGCCTTTCCTGAGTTACCTTAAAAAGAATGCTTAGTCAAAAACTCATCACAAGGATCCAGTCAGACTCGACGATCGTAGGACAGACTCTACGAATGCTGATCAGACTCAATGACTGCCGGACAGACTCGACAATCGCAGGACAGACTCAACGAACAGAAAACCACCTCTACGATCGTAGTCATCTTAAGGACACCTCAGTTTTGAAAAGACTCAAAGGGAAAATCAGTACATTCCTACACAGTCAAAATTGTAAGGCCAAGCAAAAGGCGACACCTGTCCCACTAAGCCAAAAAGAGAGAGGGAAGCTGCTAGTACAAATTGAAATCGTGTTTTTGAAATGTGAAGTTCAAAAGATTATCTCTCTCAAAGCAAAACCGTAAATCAGAAGAAAGCTCAGTTGTACCTCTCTTCTCAACTACAGAATCAATGACTGCTTCAAATGTAATTTCAGGCTACAGACTCTATTTCGATGAGTTCAAGGATGCTCCACCAAAATTTCATAAGACCTTAGCGCTACTTAAGAAGGCAGGTCTCGAAGAGGCTCTGAGCACCGACACCCTCATCTACCCCAAGCTAGTAAAAGAGTTCTACAAGAATGGAGTGTACGAAAACAACACCATCACTACACGGGTAAGAGGAGTTGAAATGAGTCTAAGGGAAGAAGACGTAAATCTGGCCCTAGGTTTCAAAAATGTAGGGCACCCATTTCTAGACAGCATAAGGTTTCAAGAGGGACTAAAGAAAATGCATCACAAGAAGAACCCCTCTATGAAAGGCTACAAAAAGAAGGAGTTTCCTCAGAGGTATGAATTTTTGGCTGACATTATTGGGAAATGCATCTGCTGCAAGAGCCAAGGTCATGACTCGGTAAATGAAGTTTAGCTCAAGCTCATGACGGCTATGGTGTATGGAACATAACTCAACTGTGGGGCTGTACTGCTCGAGTGGATCAGCAAGTGGATGATAAACTCGAAGAAATCAAATAGCACTCCGAAGATGCTGTACGGGAGATTCATTAGCATCGTTCTGCAATCTGCATTGGGTGACAAAATTGGAGATGATGAAGGAGAAGCCATCAACCCAAATAGGAGAATGACACAGCAGTTGTTTAAGAACTAGGAAAGGAATCCTGCTGAGTATGTTTGAATGATGACAGAGTCCAGTGGGAGATCTGAAGAACTAAAGAAAGCAGGCTTTCCAGGAGGAATGTCTGTTGTCAGAGAAGTTGAAGAAGAAAGAGAAGAAGATAAGGGAGAACCCTCTACTCTTGCCAGAAAAAGCAAGGGCAAGAGAAAGCTAAGGGCAAGATAAATTGAAGAGCCTCAAGGATCAACAACTGACATTCTTGTAGAGTCCTCTGACATTGAGACTCTAAGGAGGCTAAGGAAGATGCAACAGGAAAAAGAAGCTGAAGAGGATCAAGCAACCATTTCACAGATCCTGAAGAAGAACAAAACTGGTCGCAAGTCCAAATGACCAACATTTTCTTCAATCGTAGAGACTCTGCTTTTCTCTGAAACCAGGCCAAGTGTGGCAGAAATGGAAGAAGCAGCTTCAAGAAGAGTGGCTGTTCAAAAGGACAAGGCTAAGACTCAGGAGAATCCAGAAGTTATGGCTAAACCCACCAAAGCAAAAAGAAAGCTGGTCAAGAAGTATATTCTTGAAAATGAAAAGGTGCTAAAAAGGGAAGCCAAGAGTATGGCTGCAAAAGTGGAACTGCCCCAAGAAAACGAAGAGGAGAATGCTCCAGCTAAAGGGGAGAAACCTGAAATTCTCATGATTTAGTATACACCAGCTGAGGGGGAGAAGTCTATAGCTCAAGAAGATGATCCAGCTGAAGGGAACTTTCTAAACCTCCAAGAAGATGATCAAGCTGAGGGGGAGTTTCTAAACCTCCAAGAAGATGATCATGCTAAGGGGGAGCCTCATGATATCCCAGTGGCAGAAGAAGATGTTCCTGCCCAAGATAAAGTTGAAACAATGCCAAACCTTCCAGAGGCCATCGAGATAATGGAATCTTCAGAAGAAACCAAAGAAGAAGAAGATGATGATGATGAGCTTGAAATCACTGGTGTAGGGAAATATGGATATAGAAGCTATCTATACAACCAAATGTTTTCTTACCTACCCATGATGGCATACCATCAAGCTCAAATCTTGAACTCATGGGATCACATGTTCTGGAGCTTCAAGGAATATCCAGCAATCTCAGTTCTGGCTCATGGATTTCCAGGGACAATCATCTTTGCCAAGAGACTACTTACCAATCATTCCTCATCAAAGGATAAACCTGAGGTATTGTCTATCCCTACCAGCTTTAGAGTTAATCACATGCCATCATCTTCATTTAGCTATTTCTATGAATTCCCTAAATGGCTGGAAGTGATTCTCAACCCAGTAAATCAGTTTCCAGTTGCAGAATTCCAAAATTCTGTAACTGAAGAACCAGAAGAAATCAACCTTACCCTGCTCCCTCAAATCACCAACTCTACGATTCCAGACTCAAGTCACATCGTAGAGTCCAACATTGAAATCATAGAGTCACCCATCCCAGACATCCAAACCCAAGCACCTCCAGCTGATATACCTTCCTCCTCATCACATGCCTATTTCAGTCTTGATCTTGCTTTGTACAATTTCCAAGACCAATCTCAACCAAGAACCCCTCAAATGGACAATCCTCAATCAAATGATACATTTCCAAACCTGCCCACCAAGGATGACTTGAAAGAAACTACTGAGCAGATGATCAAGTCTATCGAGGCAAGGTTGGAATCTCACTCTGATCTCCTGAACATCCGGCTGAACCAAATGATACAAGCTGCAAACAAATTCCCTAGTACTATGAATACCTAGTTCACTACGAGGCTAAGGGAAATTATCAAAGAAATTCTGAAGAGTATGTCAGACAGAGATGAGATACATTTCTAGCTTGCTGCCAAACAAAGAGAGGCTGTGCTCGAAATGCAGAAACACCAAGAGCTTCAACATAAAATTATGCTGGACAACATCCTCAACTTGAAGGCTTCTGTGTACGACTTCCAGAAATATTATGCAAATCAGGAGAAGTATAATGATACGATTCTGACAGTCCTCCAAAATAAAGAAGTAAGATCTGAAAAATAGATCAAGGAGAATAGAGAGGACATTGCTCAAACCCAAAGCCAACTAAACGAGCTTGTTCAAGGAGTTAATAGGCTATCTGCAGATATTCGAACCCTTGATGTTGATATAAAGGGGGAGAATAAGAAAGGGAAAGGAGATCAAGGAAGCCAAGGCAGAGGTAGAGGAGGTCATGCTCATGCAATTCAAGAAAGGGGAATAAGTCCATTTCATGCTCAAACATCACGAAGCCCTCTTGCAAGACCATCACATCATCAGACTCAACGATCTGGTCAGCAGGCAATTATAACAGATATTCCTCTGAGTCATTAGGAGCCAACTCCTAGCTCACAAGACGTGACTACTGTACGCATAAGAATACCAATTGGAGATCCTGCATTCATGTACAGACATGAGCAGAATCCAGTTCTAAGTCTAAGCGAGCTGGAGGAGTTAGCAAGAAATGAGGAAGCTCAAAGGAAAAGAAGGGCTGAGGAGTACGCCAACCCACCCCCACGAAAGAAGCCAAGAAAATAGAGATAAGTTGAAATTTTAAATTTCTTATTGATGTAATGTTGAACTGTAATATCTTCTGATCATCAATAAATTCATGCTTATTCTCTAGAAATTTCAGCTGCTCATTGAAATACTAAGTTATGTTTAAATTTCCTGCAAATGCATCTAGTCACTAATAATCATGACAACAAATCTCCTTGGTTATGTCAACATCAAATAGGGGGAGATTGTTGGGAGAATGTATATTCTAATTTGATGTTTTATTGTATATGCTCATGATTATTTGTAAGGTCCTTAAATGAATATATGTACAAGGACTTAGTGATGGATCAAAATTGTTAGGTTGATCTAAGCTTTCAACGTATATCATTCTATTTAAAGAATGTATAGATAGAAAGATCAAAACTGTTAGGTTGATCTTGAGATGTAATAGATTAGTCTTGAAGAAATCGTAGTGCATCCATCTGATCAACATTACAGAAGTCAAGGCAGAAACGTAGAGCTTAATGGATCGTAGTGTGTGCCTGCCTTGAAAGGACTCTTCGAAAATCGTAGAATGGTTCCAACGTTTGTCGAGCCAACTCCACGATCGTAGTGTGCTCTCGGGAACGTAGAGTCAACAACACGAGCAAGTAAAGATCGTAGTGTGCAAGGATTTAAGAGAAATCGTAGTGCTCTCATATGACAGCATCAAATCAAGCACCAAGACAACAAGTCACTATGATCTAAATTGTAGTGTATCATGATCTGAATCGTAGAGCTTCATTCTGTCTTATGTCAGAAAACGTCGAGCCTCATGATTTATGTGAAGACTGATTCCAATATATGAGGAATGGATTCTAGACGTTACAGTGCTCATCAGTCACAAAGTATATGAAATATCCTTAGTATGCAACAAAGAAGCGTATTGAAGAAGCTAAGGATAGTACCATGGATAAGAGGGACAAAACACCTTTTCAGGTGTTAGGTGAAAAAGCAGTCTGCAATGTCAGTGGGCCAGAATGCAGAATTCAGAAGATATTCAGAAATGTCTCCATTCCATAACAGATAGATCCAACGGATAGTTTTTAACATCACATATATATAGATCAGACAGATGAGAGAAAATTAAGCAAGTATTAATCAAACAACGTGAACATCTCTCTCAAGCTCAACTCTACGATCTGAGATATTGCAAAGCTTGCTCAGCTACTCAGTTCTTAACGAATCAATGCTTACATAGCAACTGAGTAACAACCTTCAAGAACGCAACAACAACTTCCAATCAACTGAAGAAGAGTACCAAGTCTGCTGGACTTGAAGAGTTCGTAGTGAACTGTAAGAAAGCCAAGTTTGCTGGACCTCAAGAGTTCAAGAGTGAACTAGAGAAGTTCCTAGGCTACTGGTCTAGAAGGAATCTGTGTGATTCAGAAGATTGTAAAAGACATCCTTAGTGGATATCCTACTCGTTGAGTAGAAGAGTGGACTAGGAGCTTTGAGTGCTCTGAACCACTTAAAAATAACTATGTCGTTTACATTCATGCTATATCTGCTATAACTGCTATATCTGCTATAACTACCTTACTCGCTCATAACTCCATTGCTTGGTAAAGAAGATTAAAATAAATACTAATTCCGCTTAGTTTTAATCATTATCTAAGAACTAATTTAACGAGAAAAGATTTTCAAATATCTATTCAACCCCCCCTTCTAGATAACTTATGCCTACTAGGAACTAACATTTTCCACCATGTCAGAGAAGATAGCCATCATACATCTTTGGAATGTCACATGTGCGTTACATAACCCAAAAGACATTCTCCTGATTGCAAAGGTGCCGTATGTGTTAGGTTTGTAATATTCATGAACGAAATCAAATTGCATAAAGTAAGCAGAAACGTGTAAAAACAAAGTTTAAAATTTTATAAACCATATACCCGGATCGTCCTTTATTCATAATTATTAATTAAACGAAAATATGAAGAACAAAAATCATACCCTTGAAGGATCGAGCTTCCTCAAGTACAAGTTCACCTCCAATCCTTTTTCGCGTTCAACTTGAATCCACCGGGTTGGGTTCCTTCCTTTGATCAACGTTAGCCACCCAAGTGTTTGGTCTATAGAGGTGATCCACCAAGGAAGAAGGAAAATTCAAGAAGATGGGTATTTGGCAAAATTCTAATTTTTTTTATCTCTTATAGAAAAGGAGCGTACTCTCTAACAATTGGAATCACGTATGTTGTGAAAAAGTCAGCAACAACTCTATCACCCATAATAAGACTCTTATTTTTAGATGTGGGTAACCCTCCTTAACAATTAAGGAATTGAGTTTTGTTTTAATTAATTAAATTTTTTTAATTAATTATGCTCCCAATCTTATTAGGGATAATTAATTAAAATCTTTTAATTAATTTACATCCTAATCTTATTAGGAATATATGAGAGTACTTTTATTAATTAATTCTCAAACTCCTTTAGGAATTAAATAATAATAATAGTAATAATAATAATAAGACTCCTCTTATTAATTTATATTTAATATTTTCAAAGTATTAAATAATAAATATTAAGCTACTTAATTTATTCTATCACCATAGATTAAATTAAATATACTTAACTTATTATTACGATTATGCCATTAACTTTTTAAATAATTATTCTTCCTTATATGGTGTGACCCTTTAGGTTCTCCATATTAAACCGGTTGTGAATAAATCAATTAGAATAATTCTAATCTTATTTAAATAAATAAATTAAACTATTAATTTATTTAAATAAATAATATTTATTCAACAATAGGGATAAGCCTCCCTAGCGATCAACGATTTTCCAGATAATATAGATTTCAACATTAATCATAAAAGAACCTTTGAGTAAATAGTTACCGTACAATTCAATCCTTCTACCATACAATGTCCCAATTAAATATAAGACATGGAATTACTGTCAAGTTTTATTTTATTTAATTATATGTATTTCG
The DNA here is from genome assembly GCA_016801055.1 of Panax notoginseng. Classification (NCBI taxonomy): domain Eukaryota; kingdom Viridiplantae; phylum Streptophyta; class Magnoliopsida; order Apiales; family Araliaceae; genus Panax; species Panax notoginseng. Next base: position 163,442,012 of record CM029014.1, read on the forward strand.
ATTCTTAAATGCACAACTCCAAATAATGCAAATTAGAAACTCCTTTCTAATTTTATTCTGCCTTGGCCAAGGACTACTGGGTTGTCATTTATCGAATTACATAGGACATTTCTCTTTTTTTACTAGAAGTGGTAGATTCTTTATTGATCATACATTATCTCGATGTACAACTTATTATACCCAAGCATACCCTTTGATATACCCTAAGGGTCTTAAGGAATAAGTCAAAGTATAACTCATCATACACAAGATACTATAATGATCTCAAGTCCAAGGATCACTTGTACTACTATCACTAAAGGAATTCCTATTGGCACACAAGTAAAACTCCATTAGGTATTCCTTAGCGAGCCACGTTCAGTGAACTTATTCTCTAATAAGTACCTACATACTTGCTTTAGTGTCTCGACACAAATGATCATGAGATCAATCATCCTCATCCAATGTGTGACGCCCCCAAAATAGGTATACAACACCCATTCTGAGTCGCCAAAATACATGGTACAGAAACAACTACATCTTTATTATTACAACACAAGAACTGTGAGTTTAAATACAAATATTGTCATTTAGACAATATCCACACTCAAATAAGTCCTCATTACAATTATTGATACATTATTTCACAAAAATGGTGAGGACTACTAAAGTAACTTCTAGAACCATCATTCCATACCCCGACTAGTACTCGCTACATTCTCGCCTCTTGAGAAAAATGGAACAAAAAGGAAAAGGGTGAGCTCAACTAGCCCAGTAAAGAACATTATGACTAAGATAATACAGAACAAATTATCGTTAGTCTTCAACAGGGAAAAATCTAATAGAATACAATAGACAACAAGTTTTAAATCAATAACTGCAGCGGAAACAACAAACCATTAGAAGAGTCAAGTAGAGAATGAGTTCTACTATCTTCTAAGATTTAAAAGTCCATCATCAATATTTTATCCATGTAACAACAATCAATAACCATCTTTAATCAAATATTCATCTTTACACTACAGGCCAAAGATATTCATTTGTATCACCAGTCGGTTATGTTCATCTCAACACCTGTTCATCTTTGCACTACGGGCCAAAGATATTCATCAGTTAATCATTCATCTTTGCACTACGGCCAAAGATATTCAGTAATATCATCTTTTAGGACTGAGGATGATGAAAAATATCTTAAAGAAAACGAATCCAGTGAAACAAAATAACAAATATTAAGGATTCGTATTTCGATTTATCCATGTCCAAAAATACCTTATAATTATTCATAGTGAAATAGAATTCAAGAATGATCAAAATATGGATACAATCAAAGCTAGTACCCAGAATAGATATTTTGGACGAAAAGAAGAAAATTTTATTTTTCGGTGAATAGTAACTCGTGAATAGTAACTCATGAATAGTAACCCCGACGTGAAAAGTTTCAAATTTGATAAAAATTTCTAACCAATATTTCGGCATAATGATATTGAATAAATAATATCATTTTTGAATAAAATAACATCCCTTACCTCGCAAAGACAGTGCTTCTGGTCGGAATACCGGTATAAGGCTGAAAGACACTTGCTCTGATGAATAGAAACTCTTAAAGTATCTAAATACTCACAAAATACACTCAATAATCTAGAGAGAGAAAGAGAGAAAACTTGTTTCTGGTGTGATTTTCAATTCTAACTTAGCCCTCTATTTATAGGAAAATGTTAGCACGCCGAAACAGACTTAACCTGCAACCTGATGGCTTTACCTGCTACTATTCTCACCCACCACATTTGAATAAAAATCTCAGTACATTTCTTCACCAACCAAGAGTGGGGCCCACCAATTCTAGAATTTTCTACCAAAATGATTAACTCCAAAAATTCAACAATTTCTGAACCAGTCATCTCGTAAAATTCATAATAAATCATACGTTCATTTTTAACGGTTCAAAATTTGTGGACATATACTCAACTTATATATGTATAACATATCCAAAAATTATCACGATCCAACGGTCGGATTAAAAATTATAACCCCCGCAAAATATCTCAAAAAACCCTGATTTTTAATACCTCCATTCCGACAAAAATACTGATAAAAACCTCAACATTAACTCCTTCATTTTTAACCACAAAAATATATCCCTCATTTATATCCACAAAAATAAATATTTCTTTATCATATGAATCAATAATTAATTATTCACAAATAATATTACAGAATCACATTTATGACAACCAGGCCGTTCCCAGGAAAGAGGGGGCTTTCCAATAAGGATTTCTCCTTACTGGCGCGCAATTAGATGACCAAACATTTCCTTAGACAGAACTTTCTAGACATTGCCAATAATATTATCTAATAATATTATTCAAATAATATGAATTATTGATCTGATAATGGGAAATACTGTGTAGTGACAATTATTGAAACAACAGTAATATAAAATATCAACGCAGCAATTATTGAATCAATAAAATAAAATACTGAACAGTAATTACTGTAACCACTATTGAGTAGTGCCTTCTTACGTAAGAATTAATAATTGGTGCAATACAGTGTGCTACTGTGTAACAACGCGTATTACTGTGTTTTAACCACCGGGTATTCCAACAGTATTAACGGTAACAACTACGCCGTTATTAATAAAAAAACATATACTTGTCGTTTTCTTCATCCAATCACTTTCCGTTATGGGGCCCACAAAAGACTGCGCCGTCGTACGAATATTCCCCGACAGGAAGAATATTCCACGACCAAACGAATATTCCCCGACAACAATGAATATTTTTTAACCACCTGCTTATTTGAAATATTTGCACATTTTACCCATAACTAACCTCATTAATCAATTTAACACTTACTATTTCAAAATAATAAATAGAGGGAATTTAAATTTCATTTATTAATAATTTGGGGTCTTACACAATGAGCAAGCAACATATGTACCAATCTATCCGGATTCACTAATCCCCAATTTAGTAATCCAACGATTGGGAACTATTTTAGTTTTAAACTTTTTAAGAATTTAGATCTCATTAGAATGATCATCATCATTATGCTAAAAGTATTGCTTAAAACTATAGGTTTATCACATATTATAAAGCAGCATCATGTAGATAATTAAAAACCTTTAAAAAATTAATACTTTTTATTAATAAATGAATAAGATTGTTACAAAGTATATGATTTATCATCAAACATGATTGGCTTGTGTGCATACTACTTTCAATCTCCCACTTGCACTAAAGCCAATCGCCATGGTATCTCATACCCTTCTTCTCTAAGTGACAGTTATCCTGCTGTTGGATAAGCTTTAGTTAATGGATATGTAATGTTGTTCTTGAGAGTTCACTATCTCTATAGTGATTTCCCATCTTTCAATGATTCATATAATCAAATGAAACTACCACAACACATGTTTAGATCCAATATGAGACTTAGGAACTATTCCTAGTTCTGTAATGAACTTTTCATCCAAACAATCAACTTGCAGCTTCATTATAGCTATATACTTTGTCTTTATCACTAAACCAGCAACTCTTTGCTGTTTGAAACCTTTCCAATTCTACACCACTGTTCAAGGTAACACTTTACCTTCAAGTAGATTTTATGTCATCTTGGTCTGTTTGAAAAACTTGAGTCTGTTAAGCCCTCCAGTTTTAATTTAGACCCACCATGAATATGATTATATCCTTAGTGTCGATTAAGTACTTTAAGATATTTTTCACTGACTCATAGTGAACTTTCCCAGAATATAACTGATCAACATCAGGTCTCGTACATTTCATTGCATACATGATAGTCACTCATGCGATCTCTCTTTTCAGGAGTCTATGGGGTCTATTAAGAGAGATACACTCCATGACTCATTAACATGAGACATCTCTTGGAGTTTGCCATGCTAAATTACTTTAGCATCAAATGAGTATACGTTCCTTGGGTTAAGTCAAGCATCCTCTTGAATCTATCTATATAGATTTATATCCCCAATTAAGATACTCTTCCCAAATCATTCATGGAGGAATGTTTAGACAACTTTATCTTTACTGATTGTAGCATTGGTATGTCATTCCTTATCCGTAGTATATCAACATATAATACTAGGAATTTTGCGATGCTCCCACTGACCCTGTTGTATACACTAGGTTTATTCTTGTTTTTGATAAAATCAAACTCTTTTGATTATTTTATCAAAACAAATGTTCCATTTTTGAGAAGTTTGTATCAATCAATTTCTCTAAGTGCCTATAACTCTTACCTCATCGTATGTAACTGGATCATCATCTTTTATGATGTGTACCTCATCATTATCATCTATGATGAATCCATACTTCCTAGGTATCTTCGGTACTATTCCAAATTTACGATTCGGTTGTGGTACAATAAGTCTATCTACAAGTTCCTCTTATTTGACTTATTGTATTTTGTGGTTCTTGAACTTTTCAAGATTCTATTATCCTCCCTCTAGCCCCTTCAATGATAAACACCTTTATCTTAGAAGGCAGCGTGCTTCGCAACAAACACCTTTTGCTAAGTAGGATTATAGAACATTTACCCTAAACTTACTTTAGGATGTCCCACAAATCGACACTTGTCAAATCTTGTCCCATGCTTATCCTTTGAAACCTTTTCACATAAGTTGGCCAACCCCTTATCTTAACATACTTAAGATTAGAAATCCTCCCTGTCCATAACTTTTATGGAGTCTTGGGGTCGGAGTTTGAGGTTACCTTTTTCGTAGATATGCAGCCATTTCTAGGACATTACCCCAGAAGGATACTAGAATGCCGGTAAAATCATTATGGATCGTACCATGTCCAACAAGGTATGATTTTTTTATTTCAGATACATCAATCAATTATTACATATTAGAAGGCGTTCAATATGAGAAAACCATTTGAGATGTTCTAGAAACTTATTGCAGAAGTATTTATTCCTTGATCAGATTAAAGAATCCTAATACTTTGCCAATTTGTTTCACTTCTGAATTCTTTGAACATTTTAAATAATTCACACTTGTATTTCATCAAATACACACATTCAACTCTTGAATGATCATCTCCTTTTCTTATACTAGTTTGTTTAATTTGTAAAATTTATTTTCACGTAAGTCAATTACACAAAATCCATTAAGTAATATTTCAGTTCTATACAAAACATTATTATTATAAATAGAATAATAATTGTTCTTAATTATAATACCAAAGATTTCATTATCCAACAATAAAATAGAAATAATATTTATAACGAGAACTGGAATACAATTACAACTTATTGACTTAATAGACTTGCCCGTAGGTAATGCTAAACAATAAGTTCTTATGGCTAATGTAGCAACCTTTGCTTCATTTCCCACACATAGGATTACTTATCTTTGTTTAACTTTCTACTACTGCTTGGTTCCTTCATAAATCTATATTTATGAGAACCAAAGCCGGTATCTAATACCCAAGTAGAACCTTGACTTAAAGAAAAAAAATTAAATCATGAACAAAATTGTATTTGTAACCGAAACTTCACTAAGCTTCTTCTGGTTAGCCTCTACAAAATGCTTCTTGCAGTTTCTTTCTAGTGTCCAGGCTTATTGTAGTGGAAGCAAACTCTTTTGCTATCCGTATCAGTTTTGTTCTTATTATCCTTTGTTTTTACCTTTCTATTTACCTTCTTTGAATCGTTCTTCTTTGCAGAAGATCCTTTGGCCCCTACCAGTAAGACATAGTCTTTGTTAGTTGGAAAGTGACTCTCAACATTTTCAACATGTTAAGCAAATCAGCAAGGCTGATATCTAGCTTTTTTATATGAAAAATTCACAACAATTGTGAAAGGAGTCCGGGAGTGACTACAAGATCAAATCTTGGCTCAACTCTCCATCCATGACAAAACCTGTTGTCCTAATTGATCAATCAAATTGATAATGTTAAGGACTTTTATCTGTACTGTAGTGTCATCGGTCATTCTAGATCGGAAGAGCTCCTTAGATATCTGATATCTATTAGCCCTACTTTTCTCACCATCAACTACTTGATGTGCATGAATATAGTAGGAGCATCCATAGTTTTATGTTGACGCTAAAGCACGTTACTCATGGATGCGAGAATGATACATTGAGCCAACTGTACATCATCTTGTCATTTTCTAAAAGTAGCAATCTCTTCCTCATTCCTATTATACAATACTTATTCCATTGTATACCTCTTGAGTTTATTATTTAAATTGAATATCAGGTATTGTTGAACCTTGTAAGACTAGTGAACCCTTATTGATTCGACTAATCCATAGTTGATGAACATTCTAAATTTCAGAACCCTTGTTGAGTTTATCCAAACCAAACTTCCTTTGGTGCGGACTCTAATGTCAAACTGAGATGAACAACCCTGTTATATGAGATTACTTATGCTTTAGCGTTAAGATATTGTGCACAGTATGGTACTAAGGGCTGATCCCCCTAAGTACGAGAAGAAGAGTCCATAGTCTTATGACTATTAAAGGTTTCAAGTATAAACACTTGACAACCTAGGACATAGTTCAAGGTCTTATGAGCCTCAGAAGTTCTTTTGATTCTTTTTATTCATTCTTGATTCAAAAGTCAAGTTTCTTATTTCAGAAGTCTTTGATTCACTCGCATGTTATTATATTGTTGTTACATTATTATACTTGTGGGTAATCGTGCTCACTCTTGAGTAATAGTAACATTGTAGTTAAGAACGAAAGGTCCGACGAGCCTTCTACTAGCAAAGGCAAGGACAAGATTAATAAGTGATGAAGACTTGTTATTTATTTGTTATGTTATGTTTCAGACTTATGTTTAAATTGTGTAAGACTTAATATTTGTTTATGTTTCCGCATTTGAGATTTAAGGTTAGTATGACCTGGGATTGATATATTTATTTTCAGATGATGTAACTCCTTAAGGAGATGATTTATTTCTATCTATTTTATGGTTTAATTTATTATGGGTAGATAGACATATGATTTTTGTACAGTGAACAGCAAATCACGTGGGAATTGAAGTACCCGGATTTGGGGGTTTCACAGGTTGGTATCAAAGCTGTAGGTTATGAACCTTAGGTAGGGGAATAACCTTAGGTAGTAACCTTAAAGGAGATCGAGAACATAGTGGTGGTAAACTCTTATCGAGTTCTAAGAAATGAATTCATTGAAGATAATAAAAGACTTATTTGCTTATGTGGTAAATTTATGTGCTCACGAGTATCGATTAGTAACTAAAACTTAAAACTGTGTTGTCAGGATATCGGATGTTGGAAGATCTAGTCGAGCTAGGGAGGAGGAACCCTGAGTACCTACAGAGGAGGAGCCCCGAGACATTCATTTTGTCCGGGAGCAGTTGATACAGAGAGAGCCATCTCTGTTGATCACTGTTGTTGGTTAGGAGTACGAGCCTGAGTCTGACCCAGAGGAGGACCTTGAGGAAGAAGAGGAAGAAGAGGAGGAAGATGAGTTCCCACCGAACTCTATTAGTGTCGAGATTTACGAGGAGATATATGACCATAACACAGAGTTACGAGATACCGCTCATTGAGTTTATCTTCAACGTGAGCCTCTATTTCAGCTATTGGCTTTGACATTGGCTCGGTTATGGAGATTAACTTCTTCTTTACGATCTGAGGGTATCCTAATCCTTTTCCTCCTGACATCTACACAAAATTATCACGATTAGTATATAATATATATACACACAACAAATAATAGTTTTATATAAGTTATTTTTTATTTGGTTTGATGATGAATTTATTCAATTCATCTCCCTTAAAACTCTATATGAGTTATTTGTATTTACAACGTTTCCTCTGCCCTAAGGTTATAGCCTAAGGTCTATCCCACCTCCAGTTTCTAACCTTAAAGCTCTGATACCTACCTGTGACGCCCCCAAATTCAGGTACTTGAAACCTAAATTCAGTGCTTCATGATACCATTTCTTTGAGTGGAATAATAATAATAATGTCATAAATATCAAACTTAATTTACATATCAGAGTTATCTAAATCCCAAGTACGCGACCTTAAAACATTCATTGCATAATACTTAATAAATATTATCAGCTTATTTAAGTCTAGCTATTACATATGATAACACAACTTATTCTGATAGCTTTCCTTTCCCTCTGTTCCTGGCAGAGCCCTCTGGTTGGTCATACTTAACTGAAAACATTTAATTTAAGCAAGGATGAGCATTTGAGTCCCCAACAAGTAATAACAATTATAAAGATTAGCTGAAAGGATTAAATATTTTCTTTGTTCTACCCTTCTACAACAAATTAATGGTTGTGAAGTAATCTAAATCGATAATAATAACATAACAACTCTCTATCAAATTTTTGAAACTACGTACTGACGATAAATAGGGTTAAGGTGACATACTATAAATATTGTTCTCAATTTTTGAATAGGTTTAGTAGAACTTCATCCGTAAAATGTCATAACTTACGGGCACGGGGGGTGATCAGCCCGTTATGCCCTGTATTGATCAATACTACATGCAAGAACGATATTATCGTTCACTATGTCCGCCTTGGGCGCATAAAAGTCTTCCCTTAATCGGGATGTTCATACTTAGTCTTGAATCTAAACCAAAACAATTCTTTTTGATACAAAAAGGTTCTATCATATTCAAAAATACTTCTAAATCTGTGTCTATCTAGTCAAATAGCTTAAACGACTTTTTCTTAACGTACACATGGGGGATCAATATATATATATATATATATATATATATATATATGTGTGTGTGTGTGTGTGTGTGTGTGTGTGTGTGTGTGATTAAATACAATGGTTATCCAAGTGGGGACACTTGTATAACTATATTAACGAACAAAATATATATATGAATTACGATATAGTATCATGTTGATAATCAATGATTAGATATATATATATATATATATATATATATATATATATATATATATATAACAATAGGGTTAATAATCTGGTACAATAATATAATTCTGAAGCTTTCGTACTCATGTCCATTGCATAAAGAAAATGCAAAGGTAAAGATACTTGCTCAATAATAATTAGAATAAGTTTAGAGAACTTGCCTGGCCTACTGCTTACACAACTTAGTACTATCTTTAATTCAACGACATAACATTTACAAGACTATTCTATTAATTAGAAAACATATCATAACACATAGTACTGTTATTTACAGTCAACACATAACCTAATCACATTGTTACATAGTTATATCAGTTATTAAGACACAAACTTATACTTATACAGTCAAACTATATATGTTCAGATCAATTTCGATAATATTTCGATGTACCAACATCTTTATCGGGTAATTATCGAGTTTAAAACCCTATCATATAATTCAATATTATCCTGGATATTTTAAATACCAGTCACATTGTCTTTAAATGCCTTGTAATAATTTTTAAATAATTATTATAATTTATCTTGATTTTTTAAACTCTAGAATCATTATTAAATGATTTAAATATTAGATAATTCTATTATCATTAATATTTAAATAATATTAAAATATTAATGCAACCATTGCCCAAATATCAAAGTTATTTATAATAACTCAAAATATTTTTAAAGTATTAATATTACCCTTAAATGATTCTTAAAACATTTAAAATTATTTTTAAACAATTACCATTAATATTAAAATATTAAGGTATTATTCACTAAAATATTAAAAGTCATTTTTAATTACTTAAAATATTTTTAAACCATTTATATCCTTTTTAAATGATTTTTAAATCAATAAAATCATTTTTAATCTATTTATTTAATATAATTATTAAATGAATCTAATATCATTAATATTAAAAAATTAATAAAATTTACTTTAAAATATTGAAAGTTACATTTTATAACTTCAAATATTATTAAATACCTTATTATCATTTAAAATAATTTTTAATATAATGAAATTATTTTTAATTAATTTATTTAGTGCATTTATTAAATAAATAATATTCAAATAATTACTAATATTTATGGAAAATATGCCAAATTATTAAAAGTTAATTTTTATGATTTAAAATAATTTTTAAAACTAATTTTATAATTTTCAAAATTTATTTACTATTTTTAAATGATTTTTAGAATTTATTTCTATTTTTAAATTATTTTTCAGAAATTAGAAAATAAAAATAATAGAAACCGTCGCTATAGGCTATAGCGACAAAATATGTCGCCTTAGGTGTTCTTGAGCTCAAGAACACAAACAAGACAGTGTTCTAGGGTCCTACTTTGACTAAGTCTAATTCAATGCCTACTGTGTTTCTGGGCTAGCTATGACTTTGATTTTGTAGTACTAGTGTAACACTACATTTAACAACAACTAACAGGGTCAAACAATAATACAATCGAGAGATATAAGCCATCAAAGTGGCTGTCAGAGACTGTTCTTCATTTCTAGGTTACCCATAATGAAGAACAGCTCAAGGGTCTTACTTTGGGCCTCCACTACATGCTATGCTTGTAATGTTTTTGTGATATTAAGCTTCCAGTGTGTAGACAACATGTAGGTGTACAGATCTAGTACCTAACATCATTATAACAACAATACAAATGCTAGACCTAACCCGGTCAAACCATGTCAGAAGTCACGGTTTAAGTTTTCTGGGTTACCCAGAAAACTCATTTCGTGAACTTCTTTCTTAGTTTGACCGTCTACTGCCAGAAGCCTGTTTATTATTTTGGTGTTCTAAGAGCATGAATAAGTAGTCTACATACAAGAGTATAATCTTATAACACTAACACAAGCAAATAAATCAAAAACATGCAAGATCTGAAACCATGAAGTTCTTGTCAGACACTGAAAAACACATCCTGGGTTACCTAGAAAATAAAAGTCAATGCTGAGTAGGATACTTTGACCATCCACCACTTACAATCTATTGTCTGTTTGAGTGATTTAAAGGCCCGAATCTAGAGTATATCTGACAGGCTACAAACTCAATATAATAACATCTCCAAAACATTTAACACCTGACAGATACGAGCCTTGGGAAGGGTTGTCAGACACTGACTTTGAGTTTCTGGGTTGCCCTGAAACTCTTGGTCATTCTCGGTCAACTGAGTTTGACCATAAATATCTTTCATTCTAGACATGATCTAAGTATGATTTCAAGTTCAGATTAAAGTCCTTACAGCAAACTACAAGTCTAAACATTTAAACAACAAACATGTTAACCAGATAAAGATCTATGTTGTGAGACCCAAAATTTTATGAATAAAGATTTAAATTTCTCGAAATATTTTTTTTAATATTATGGTGTGGATTTGATATAATGTTATAGTTGTGGGTAATATTTATAAATTTTGCAAAGTATGCAAGTTGTTATATAATATTCGTTTGGTCAAGGAATATTCTTTTTGTCGGGAAATATTCGTACGACGACACAATCACCAGTGGACCTCACAACGGAAGTATTGTCGTAGTTAGAAAACGACAGAATTATCTTTTATTAAAAATAACGGCGAAAGTGTTACCGTTAAAACTGTTGAACTACCCAGTAGTAAAATTACAGTAATACGCGTGGTTGCATAGTAGCACACGGTATTGATTATTGATGCTTACGTAAGACGTCACTCAGTTATACTCAATTATTGCTACAGTAATTGCTGCATCATATCTCTCATATTATTGATTCAATTATTGCCACAGTATCATCTGCATAATATGTTATATTATTAAATCAATAATTGAGACGACAAAGTTATTCATATTATTATTTGCAATATTGACAATGTTTATAAGTTCTGTCAAGGAGAGGTTTGGTCACCTAATTGCACGCCAAGAAGGAGAAATCCTTATCGGAAAGCCCCCTCTTTCCTAGAAACGACCTCATTATTAAATATTGTGAGTTATAATATTAATGATGAATAAGTTCGTGTTGATTAAAGATAAAATTGATAGTTCTATTGTGTGAGAATTATTAGTGTTAGTAGAAATCGACATTTATTTCGATAATAATTGATGTCTGGACGTTATATTGTTCAATCGGGTATTCGGGGCACTTTTCGTGTCGGAGAACTATTCACGGGTTACTATTCACGAGTTACTATTCATGAGTTACTATTCATGGGGTACTATTCACCCGAAAAATATATTTCTTTACGGTCCAAATCATTTTTGGGTTCAATATTATTCCATGAGGAGATGTGCTAATTTTTCAGATCGTTGGTTGAAATTATAATAGTAAATCAATATGGATCGTTGATTTAAAGTTTTAATAGTAACTTTTCCCTTCAGTTTTCCAAGAGTTATTTGTCCCTTCAGTTTTACAAGAGTTATTTGCCCCTTTGGCGTTTCAAGAGTTAATTGCCCCTTCGTAAATAGTAGTTGTCTCTTCAATATTACCAAGAGTCATTTTGACCCTTCGTTAAGACCAAGAGTCACTTTCAGTTCTTCTATAAATAGAAGGTCATTCCTTCATTATTTCTTACGAATTCACTGAAACTCTAGAGAGAGAAACTATAGAGAGAAAGAAGAAAAGTATTTTGCTACTTCACTTTTCCAATATCAAGTTTCTTCTAAGGTAAGGGATATTTTTTGTTGTACTCGTAAGGGGTATTATTTCTTTTGTATTCATGAAGAGGACTTCTGTTATTCCATTCTTTATTATTCTGTTGGAATAACCTGTATACATGGACTACCGTATACATGGTGAAATTCTTCTGTTATTCCATTCCTTATTATTCTGTTGGAATAACCTGTTTATGCGATGTACCATATACATGGTGAAATTATTCTAATATTCCGTTCTTTATTATTATGTCAGAATATCCTGTCTGTGCGTTTACGCCGGACCTGGTTTCATTATTTATTATTCTATCGGAATATCCTGTCTGTGCGTTACGCATGACCTGGTTCCATTATTTATTATTCAGTTGGGAATAACCTGTCTGTGCAGTCTATCGCACGCATGGTGAATCCTTTTGTTATTCCATTCTTTATTATTCTATTGGAATAACATGTCTATGTGGATTACCACATGCATGGTGAATGATCTTTTGTATTCATTCCTTATTAAATTGTGGAAATGATCTGTATACGTGGATTACCGCATGGCGGGTGAAGATCCATTTGCAGTTTCATATATTCTATTATACTCAGTTGGTTAAAATTTTGGCTTCTATACTCTATAAAATTAGTAGACTATCCTGGATATTTGCGCTTCATTCAGTATCTTTTCATGTAAAGATTCTTCTGGGCATTCTTGAATTTTACTCTACAAAGCAGTATCATGTTGACAATTTGGACGTTATTGGTTCCTGGATAAATTAATTTATAAATCTTTAAAATTTATTCTTGAACTTGTTTAATTGAATAATTATGTCATTGTCATCATCCCAATGCTTATATTGTGATGAAAGTCATCTTTGGCTTACGTGCATAGATGGACTTGGTATGATTATGACCAGAGATTATTCGGTATAATCATGACCGTAATGTGACGAATGATATGGTAAAAGTCCTCATTGGCCTGTAGTTCATTAGTGGACAGTTGTTGGTATGATTATGACCAGGGATTATTCGGTATAGTCATGACCATTGATGATTACATGAATATCCTTGGCCGTGGTGTTGGGATGATTTGATTTTATTTATTAAGCTGAGTCTCAGCAATAAGGCTGATGAAAAACTTTTAAATCATAGAAGATAGTAGATTTTATGCTCTACTTGACTCTTCTAATGGATTGCTTATTCCGCTGTAGTTGTTGATCTCAAACTTGTTGTCTATTATATTCTATCAGTTTTTGTACTGTTAAAGGCTAAGGATAATTTATTCTGCATTATCTTAGTCATAATATTTCTTACTGGGCTAGTTAAGGTAACCCTTTCTTTCACTGTTTCCTTCATGAAATGAGAACGTAGCTGGGACTAGTCGGGGAACAGAGTGACGGTCCAGATATTTGCATTAGTAGTCCTCACTATTCTGTGAAATAGTGTGATAATAATTGTAATGAGGACTCCATTGAGTGTGAATATTGTCTAGATGACAATATTCTTATTAAAACTCTTAGATTATGTTTTGTCGTATTTTACACGACTGTTGTATAATTAAGTTGTATTTGAATTTTGTACCATGTATTTGGCGACCCAAGATGGGTGATGTATACCTGTTTTGGGGGCATCACAGTTGGTATTAGAGCTTAGGGATATGATCCCTGGCTGAGATGTGAGACAAGAACTAGGAGGGGAGAGACGGGAAATTCTTTCGCTAGTATGACCTACCTAAGTTTATTTGGTATTTAATTGGTCGGTCAGAGTATATGGATAATATGTGATATGTCAATTAACCCTTGTTTTGTGGCAGTGTTTGAAAATGGCATCTGAAAATGTCGAGATTAGCAAAGAAGCACATGAGACCGTTGAGTCACCAATGATCAATACCCATGATAATGTGAAACAGGAAGACAATAATCCTTACGTAAACAATAACACCGATGAAATGGTGAACGATGGGATGTTTAGAGGCTTTATGCAATTCATGCAACATCAGGCGAGAGCGACACCTGTTCAAAATGCAGGTGGAAACACTGGCAACTCCCAGATGGTCACAGCTAAGCAGTTCAAGGAGCTGGGACCGCCGGAGTTTTTGGAAAAGCCAGAACCACTTAAGGCAGAGACGTGGTTAAAGCAGATCACCAAGATATTTGATGTCTTGGGATGCTCCGAGGAGCAAAAGGTTCCCTTTGCCACCTTTATATTGTGTGCAGAGGCAGATTACTGGTGGGAATCTGTAAAGCTTACTCAACCTGTCGTACTGAAGATGTCTTGGGAGAAGTTCTAAGAACTGTTCAACGACAAGTACTTTTCCTAAAGTATTCGTCACATGAAGGAGGTGGAGTTTATCAAGTTGGAGTAAAACAATAAGACCGTGTCGCAATACAAGGATAAATTTGTAGAGTTATCCCGGTTTGCATCCCATTTGGTCGATAATGAGGAGCGAATGACGCGAATGTTTCTAAGAGGTTTGAAACCCGATATACGTCAATACCTCATTTCTCATAAACTTTGTTTATATTCAGATGTTATGAATATGGCTCAGTTATTGGAGCGCAACAATGAGTTAACACAACCAAAATGTAATGACCAGCAACACGATAATAATCATACCGGTGCCAACGGCCATCGGAATAATGATAACCATCGTGGGGGAAATTATCATGCCCAGAATGGTAACAACTTCGGTGGTAATCATGACCAAGATAATTGAAGTGGAAAATTCAAGAAGAGAAGATTTAACGATGATGGAAAGACGTCGGCAGCAGCACCAACACCAGCAACAAATTCTAGCGGAGGGGAACGACCGCCAGTTAGATGCCATAGATGCGAAGAGGAGGGACACATAAGTCTAAACTGTTCAAAGCCTTCCAAGGTATGTTTTAGTTATGGAAAAGACGGTCACATAGCTCGATTTTGTCCTGTAGTGAAATCAAGTCCAGCTGGGACGATGGCACCAAAGGCGGATACGGACAAAACAAAGTCAGTGGTTTCAGGAAGAGCATTTTTCATGACTTTTCAAAAAGCGAGTAACCCGAACGAAGTTAGCACGGGTTAGTTAATTATAAATTCTTGCGAAGTCTATACCTTATTAGATACCAGTTCTACCCATTCTTTTATCTCTCTTGCTTGCGCTCAACGTTTAAATTTGACTCCGGAGAGATTAGACTTTGACTTATCGGCTAAAACTCCGTTAGGAGAAACCTTCGTTACCTCCACTGTTTATAAATCTTATTTGATTCAAATCGACACTTTCACGTTACCTGTCGATCTTATCTCTTTAAAAATACTTGCATTTGATGTGATTTTAGTAATCGATTGGTTAACTACTCATCATGCTTTTCGTAAGGTTGTTAGCTTTCATATTCCTAACCAACCTGTTATGCGAATTTAAGCAACCAAACCACTAAAGTCAATCATTGTTATATCAAGCGATAAGTAAAGAGCCCCGAGCCTTTCGCTAGTGACTTCCTTTATGGAATGCACCGAAGCCGGACTTTTTGCAGGTGACGTTGTGAATGATGTGGCAAGTTGATACGTATTAATGTGACGTACTATCCAAGTCTTGGATGAGAGTCACAGTTTTGAATGATATTTCTATTGTTAATAAATTTCCTAACGTATTCTTGAAGACTTCTTAGCCTAACCCTAAAGCGTGAAATCGAATTTTGTATTGACCCCAGTACAAAACCCATTTCTAAAACCCTCAAATATTTCTGCAACAAAAACGAACGTATAATGTGCCAAAGATGTTGGCTCGAACTGTTAAGGATTATGATAATACCATTTAATACCATCGTAGAAAAGCGAACGTGGTAGCTGACGCGTTGAGTAGAAGATCATATGCGTTTACGAGTGCGGATATACGAACCTACGTGAAGATAACGAATATATGATTAGAACCGACTTTAGTAGATAATGTTAAAGCTGCTAAAGCTACAGACCTGGAGCTGATGAATATAAAGAAGAAGGTTCAAGAAGGCTTTATTCTAGAAGCAAGAATCAACGAAGAGAGGAAATCTCAACCCTTTATTTTATTGGTCTATTTGAAATCCTCGATGGAGTAGGAAATGTGGCATATAGACTCGTATTACCACAAAGTATGTCGCGTGTTCATAACGTTTTTCACGTATCGATGTTACATAAATATGTGGATGACCCGAACCACATTATTAAATTAGAACAAGACGAGATAGCAGAAGATTTAATGTATGAGGAGATACGTGTTAAAATCTTGGATAAGAAGGATCATATTCAACACTCAAAGGTTATACCTCAAGAGTTAGAATCTGAAATGAAGTCAAGGTATCCTCATCATTTCGGCATACCAGGTACGTACGTAAATTTCGAGGGCAAAATTTCATAAGGAGGGGAGATTGTGAGACCCCAAATTTTATGAATAAAGATTTAAATTTCTCGAAATATTTTTTTAAATATTATGGTGTGGATTTGATATAATGTTATAGTTGTGGGTAATATTTATAAATTTTGCAAAGTATGCAAGTTGTTATAAAATATTCGTTTGGTCAGGAAATATTCTTTTTGTCGGGGAATATCCGTACGACGGCACAATCACTGATGGATCCCACAACAAAAGTATTGTCGTAGTTAGAAAATGACAAAATTATCTTTTATTAAAAATAACGGCGAAAGTGTTACCGTTAAAACTATTGAACTACCCGGTAGTAAAAGTACAGTAATACGCGTGGTTGCATAGTAGCACACGGTATTGATTACTGATGCTTACGTAAGAAGTCACTCAGTTATACTCAATTATTGCTATAGTAATTGCTGCATCATATCTCTTATATTATTAATTCAATTATTGTCATAGTATTATCTGCATAATATGTTATATTATTAAATTAATAATTGAGACGGCAAAGTTATTCATATTATTATTTACAATATTGACAATGTCTAGAAGTTTTCTCATAAAGAGGTTTGGTCACCTAATTGTGCGCCAATAAGGAGAAATCCTTATCGAAAAGCCCCCTCTTTCCTGGGAACGACCTCGTTGTTAAATATTGTGAGTTATAATATTAATGATGAATAAGTTTGTGTTGATTAAAGATGAAATTGATAGTTCTATTGTGTGGGAATTATTAGTGTTAGTAGAAATCGACATTTGTTTCGATAATAATTGATGTATGGAGGTTATATTGTTAAATTGGGTATTCGGGGCACTTTTCGTGTCGGAGTACTATTCACGGGTTACTATTCACGGGGTACTATTCACCTAAAAAATATATTTTTTTTCGGTCCAAATCATTTTTGGGTACAATATTATTTCGTGAGGAGATGTGCTAATTTTTCAGACCGTTGGTTGAAATTATAATAGCAAATCAATATGGATCGTTGATTTAAAGTTTTAATAGTAACTTTTCCCTTCAGTTTTCCAAGAGTTATTTGTCCCTTCAGTTTTCCAAGAGTTATTTGTCCATTCAGTGTTCCAAGAGTTATTTGCCCCTTCGGTGTTTCAAGAGTTAATTGCCCCTTCGCAAATAGTAGTTGTCTCTTCAATATTACCAAGAGTCATTTTGACCCATCGTTAAGACCAAGAGCCACTTTTAGTTCTTCTATAAATAGAATCTTATTCCTTCATTATTTCTTACGAATTCACTGAAACTCTAGAGAGAGAAACTATAGTGAGAAGGAAGAAAAGTATTATGCTACTTCACTTTTTCAATATCTAGTTTCTTCTAAGGTAAGGGAAATTATTTGTTGTACTCGTAAGGGGTATTATTTCTTTCGTATTCATGAAGAGAACTTCTAGTATTCCATTCTTTATTATTCTGTTGGAATAACCTGTATACGTGGACTACAGTATATATGGTGAAATTCTTCTGTTATTCCTTTCCTTATTATTCTGTTGGAATAACCTGTTTATGCGAAGTACCGCATACATGGTGATATTCTTCTAATATTCCGTTCTTTATTATTATGTCAGAATATCCTGTATGTGTGTTTACGCCGGACCTGGTTCCATTATTTATTATTCTTTCAGAATGTCATGTCTGTGCGTTTACGCCGGACCTGGTTCCATTATTTATTATTCTGTCGGAATATCCTGTCTGTGCATTACGCATGACCTGATTCCATTATTTATTATTTTGTTCGGAATAACCTATCTGTGCAATCTATCGCACGCATGGTGAATCCTTCTGTTATTCCATTCTTTATTATTCTGTTGGAATAACCTGTCTGTATGGATTACCACATGCATGGTGAATGATCCTTTGTGTTCATTCCTTATTAAATTGTGAAAATGATCTGTATACGTGGATTATTGCATGGCGGGTGAAGATCCATTTGCAGTTTCATATATTCTATTATACTCAGTTGGTTAAAGTTTTGGCTTCTATACTTCATGAAATTAGTAGAATATCCTGGATATTTGCACTTCATCCAGTATATTTTCATGGAAATATTCTTCTGAACATTCTTGAATTTTACTCTACAAAGCAGTACCATGTTGACAATTTGGACGTTATTGGTTCCTGGATAAATTAATTTATAAATCTTTAAAATTTATTCTTGAACTTGTTTAATTGAATAATTATGTCATTGCCATCATCCCCATGCTTATATTGTGATGAAAGTCATCTTTGGCTTACGTGCATAGATGGACTTGGTATGATCATGACCAGGGATTATTCGGTATAATCATGATCGTAATGTGACAAATGATGTGGTAAAAGTCCTCATTGGCCTGTAGTTTATTGGTGGACAGTTGTTGGTATGATTATGAAAAGGGATTATTCGGTATAGTCATTACCATTGATGATTACATGAATATCCTTGGCCGTGGTACAGGGATGATTTGATTTTATTTATTAAGCTGAGTCTCAGCAATAAGGTTGATGAAAAACTTTTTAAATCATAGAAGATAGTAGATTTTATGCTCTACTTTACTCTTCTAATGGATTTCTTATTCCGCTGCAGTTGTTGATCTCAAACTTGTTGTCCATTATATTCTATCAGTTTTTATACTGTTGAAGGCTAAGGATAATTTATTCTGCATTATCTTAGTCATAATATTTCTTACTGGGCTAGTTGAGCTCACCCTTTCTTTCACTGTTCTCTTCATGAAATGAGAACGTAGTTGGGACTAGTCAGGGAACAGAGTGACGATCCAGATGTTTGCATTAGTAGTCCTCACTATTCTGTGAAATTATGTGATAATAATTGCAATGAGGACTCCATTGAGTGTGGATATTGTCTAAATGATAATATTCTTATTAAAACTCTTAGATTATGTTTTGTCGTATTTTTCACGACTGTTGTATAATTAAGTTGTATTTTAATTTTGTACCATGTATCTGGCGACCCAATATGGGTGATGTATACCTGTTTTGGGGGTGTCACATATGTGGTCTGACATTCGGTTGTCAGACCACTTTTGAAAATTTCCCAAATTTTGTCAAAAACATAAATTCGAGCATATAAATGTTATGGATTCACTAAATACCATACCAGATCATGGATTAACACAACATATAACATGTTTAAACACAGAAACAATAATCCATCATAGCATACTAGATCAAGTTTTATTGGCTTAGGGTTTACCTTTAAGCTTTGATTTTTGATTCTGACCTTCTGATCTGGTAATGGTAAATGTGGGGCTTGTTTATGGGACTGAAATGCTCAAACAATTCGTGGGTTAGAGAGAGAAGCTTGGTGGTGTGTTTGTGAACAATTTGGACAAAATTATGAACTTCCCTCTCTCTCAATCTATATATAATTTGATGCAAGGACCATGGCTGATCAAGGGGGCAGGTTTTGGGCTGATTAAAGGCTAGTACTAGACCACATGGCTAGCTAAGGTTGGTCACCAACCACCTACTAGGTCTAGATCTACACTCCACCTTAATAAAATATTGAAAAGGGTAATTTGGTCATTTGGTTTTTACTTTTAGTGGCAACGTTGGCATTTCATCTCACCCATTAGGGTTTAACCCTAAAGTTCCAAAAGTCCAAGCTTTAGGATTTTGAGATTAGGGCTAAAATGGGAATCTTAGTTTCTAAAATGTGAATTAGGGTTCCTTAACTAAATTAAGTATACTAATCATCTAGGATTTGTAAATGAGACTTTATAATATACTAATTACCATTAACCTTGCTAAAATAATAATTAGCCTTTACAACTTAGCAAGTAGGGTTCTAATTTAGTAATTAGGATTTCTATATATGAATTAGGGTTTACCTAATTAACATTCAATATAATAATTTTCATAAATTACATTACACAATAACTTAACAAATCTTATAGTCATAATTGACTCATGCATTATAGTTTATCAGCAACGCTAGGGTTTTGTACGGTTTTACTATAATTGTTCCGCATATTAATATTACACACATATCAAGCATGTTTATATTACTGAAATATAAATAATATTATATTATTATTCTCATTCCTTATTCAAAATCCAGACTTAGGGTTTTGAATTTATATTTGACATAACCTTCACACATAACATTATTAATTAAGTTAAAATAATTAACTTAACTAATATAATAAAATACATATTTTAATAATCATATCATATATAATAATCATATTTTTCATGGAAAATAAATAATAAATATTTTTATTACAAAATTAATTTATAATAAGAATATAACCTATAATGATCAATAATTCTTAAAAGAATTTATTTATAATTATTCATATAATAAATAAGTTTTATTTATCACATAAATACATATACTTTTCTTTGCACATAATCCCACCTTTATAAAAAAAAATTAAATGAAAAATTTATCATTTACTTATATTAAAAATATTGGGTTATTACCGTCCTAGCTCCTTGAACTGTTTAGCGGTGACCGTTCGAGAGTTTTTAATGTTTTCACCTACATTTTGGACAGGAGTCGCTCTCGCCTGATGTTGAATGAATTGCATAAAGCCTCTAAACATTCCACTGTTCATCATTTGATCGTTGTTGTTTACCTGAAGATTATTATTTTCCTGTTGCATATTATCCTGGGTATTGATCTGTGGTGACTCAATGGTCTCCTGTGCTCCGTTGCTATTCTCAGTATTCTCGAATGTCATTTTCAAATACTACCACAAAATAAGGGTTAATTGACATGCAGCATAATATCCCTATACTTTGACCGACCAATTAAATACCAAAGAACTTAGGTAGGTCATACTAGTGAAGGAATTCACCGTCTCTCCCCTCCTAGTTCTTGTCTTACATCTCAGCCAGGGATCATATCCCTAAGCTTTGATACCAACTGTGACGCCCCCAAAATAGGTATACATCACCCATCTTGAGTCGCCAAATACATGGTACAAAATTCAAATACAACTTAATAATACAACTGTAGTGTAAAATACGACAAAACATAAACTGAGAGTTTTAAAACGAATATTGTCTTCTAGACAGTATTCAACTCAAATGGAATCCTCAATACAATTATTATCACACTATTTCGTAGAATAGTGAGGACTACTAATGCTATCACCTAGACCGTCGCTCCGTTTCCTGACTAGTCCCGGCTACGTTCTCATTTCCTGGAGAGGACAATGAAAGCAAAAGGTGAGCTCACCTATCTTCTATGATTTAAAAGGGTTTTCATCACTTTTATCGTTGAGACTCAGCTTAATAAATAATCCACATCATCTCTGCACTATGGCCAAGGATATTCATTAGTATCACGACCACAAATTATTCATGCACTACGGGCCAATGATATTCGTGCATTCATCAATGGGTATGATAATGCAAACAACTGTCCATCAATGCACTATGGGCCAATGAGGACTTTTACCACATCATTTATAATATTACGGTCATGATTATACCGAATAACCCCTGGTCATAATCATACCAAGTCCATCTATGCACTACAGGTCACAGATGACTTTCAACATAATATAAACACGAGGATGATGACAATGATATAAGAATTCAATAAAACAAGTTCAAGGATAAATTTTTAAAGATTTATAATTTAATTTATCCAGAAATCAATAACGTCCAAATTGTCAACATGATACTGCTTTGTGGAGTAAATTTCAAGAATAATATTGTACCAAAAATAATTTGGACCGAAAACGAATCAATTTTTATCATGAATAGTACCCCGGGTGAATAGTACTAGAGTGAATAGTTCCTCGTAAATAGTACTTCAGGAATAGTAATCCTGTGAATAGTACTCAGGCATTAAAAAGTTAAAACTTATCAAGAATGCTCAGAATAATATTTTAATAAAAAGATACTAGATAAAACACAAATATCAAGAATATTCTACTAATTTCATGGAGTATAGAAGACAAAATTTTAACAAACGAGTATAGAATTCGAAATCTAAAATGAAATAATATTACTTACATACTATAGAGTATGGAAGAAAATATTATTTCAAGCGAATATTGAACAAAAATAACATACCTTACGAATACAAAAGAAATAATACCCCTTACGAATACGAAAGAAATAATACCCTTACGAATACGAACGAAATAATACCTCTTACTAATATGAAAGAAACAATACCCCTTACCTTAGTAGGAGATTAGATACTGAAATAGTGTAGTAACAGAATACTCTTCTTCTTCCTCTCTGATTTTCTCTCTATAGAATTCTCTTGTGAGTCGTAGTGAATTGGTGAGAATGAAAGAAGAATTAAGCTTCTATTTATAGAAGATTTCTAGCTTAGCCCTTGCAATATGAAGAGGCAAGTGGCTTGACGACTGGTGATGTGAAAAGAAAAGTGGTTTGACGCCTATAATGTAAAACGACAATTGGTTCGACGCCTGTAATATGAAACGGCAAGTGGTTTGACGTCTGGTAAAGGCAATTACTATTGGCAAAAGTGACTCTTAGATGATGACATATGGGCCCCCATAGAATAAACCAAACTTACCACAAACGTCTCATAATAGACTTCTTATTTATATCAAAGATTGAATAAATATTATCACAAATCATTTTATCTTCAATCAACACATATTTAATCTTCTAATAATTATTCATCATTAATATTATAACTCACAATATTTAACAACCAGATTATTTCCAGGAAAGAGGGGGCTTTTCGATAAGGATTTCTCCCTATTGGCGCGCAATTAGGTGACCAAACCTCTCATCGACAGAACTTTCTAGACATTGCCAATATTGCAAATAATAATATGAATAACTTTATCGTCTCAATTATTGATTTAATAATATAACATATTATGCAGATGATACTGTGACAATAATTAAATCAATAATATGAGAGATATGATGCAGCAATTACTGTAGCAATAATTGAGTATAACTGAGTGACTTCTTACGTAAGCATCAATAATCAATACCGTGTGCTACTATGCAACCACGCGTATTACTGTAATTTTACTACCGGGTAGTTCAACAGTTTTAACGGTAAAACTTTCGCCGTTATTTTTATAAAAAGATAATTTTATCGTTTTCTAACTCCAACAATAATTCTGTTGTGGGGTCCACCAATGATTGTACCATCATACGAATATTTCCGGACAAAAAGAATATTCCCCGACCAAACGAATATTTTATAACAACTTGCTTTACTTTGCAAAATTTTCACATACCACCCTTAACTTTAATCCTTTTATCAATCTAACCATTTACTAAATAAAATAATAATTATAAGAAAATTGAATACTTTCATTTCATAAAATTCGGGGTCTTACAATCTCCCCTCCTTATAAAATTTTGCCCTCGAAATTGGGGTACGTATCTGGTATGCCGAAGAGGTGATGATACCTTGACTTCATTTCAGATTCTAACTCCCAGGTCATTTCCTCAATATCGTAATTTTTCCACAAAACTTTGACTTGAGGTATAACTTGGAGCGTAGAATATGTCCCTTATTATCTAAGATTTTAACAGGAACCTCTTCATACGTTAAATCTTCCATTATCTCATCTGGTTCTAATTCAATAATGTGGCTCGGGTCGTCCATATATTTACGTAACATCAATTCGAAAAAAACGTTATGAACACGCGACATACTTGGCATTAAAATGAGTCTATAGGCCACAATTCCTACTCGATCGAGGATTTCAAATAGAATAATTAAATCAAGGGTTGAGATTTCCTCTCTTAGTCAATTCTTGCTTCTAGAATAACGCCCTCTTGAACCTTCTTCTTCACATTCATCAGCTCTGAGTCTGTAGCCTAAGCGGCTTTAACTTTATCAATTAAAGTTAGTTCTAATCGTATATTTAACATCATCACATGGGTCTCTAGAGTAAGTCATACGAAATGGGTCTTTGTGCTAACAACGTTGCACTCGTAACTGTATACGATCTTCTACTCAACGCGTCAGCTACGACGTTCGCTCTTCTACGATGGTATTGAATGGTATGGTCGTAATCTTCAACAGCTCAAGCCAACGTCTTTGGCGCATGTTACGTTCGTTTTGGGTGAAGAAATATTTGAGGGTTTTAGAAATGGGTTTTGTACTTAGGTTAAATTTAAACGTTGAGCGCAAGTAGGAGAAATAAAAGAATGGGTAGAACCGATATCGAATAAGGTATAGACTTTACAAGAGTTTATGATTAACTTACTCGTGATAGCTTTCTTCCGGTTCCTTGACAAACGCTCTCACTTAACTACCGACTCTGACTTGTCTAAGACATCCTTTGGCGTCACTATCCCAGCTGGACTTGACTTCACTACACGATAAAATCGAGCTAAGTGACCTTCTCTCCCGTAATTGAAACACGCTTTGGGTTGCTGCGTACAGTTTGGACGGATGTGTCCCTCCTATCCGCATTTGAAACATACGACCAGTGGTCGTTCTTCTTCCTTGAAAACGGGTGCCGCTGTCTTTCCATCATTATTGAACCTTCTCTTCTTGAAGTTATTCTCACTTAGTTCACCTTTCCTATTATCCTGACCATGATTACCACCGAAGTGGTTACCATTTCTGGCATATTGATTCCCTCCACGTTTGTTGTCACCGCTTCGATGACTGCTACCACTGGTATTATCGATTTGTCGGCTGCTTTCCCTTTGTTGGGTTGACTCGTTATCACGCTCCAATAACTGAGCCTTATTTACAACATCTGAATACAAACACAGTTTATGAGAAATTAGGTATTGACGTATCTCGGGTTTCAAACCACTTAGAAACATCCGCGTCATTCTCTCCTCATTATCAACCAAGTGAGACGCAAACCGGGACAACTCGGCAAACTTAGCTTCGTACTGCGACACGGTCATGTTGTTCTGCTCCAACTTGATGAACTATACCTCTTTCATGTGACGAATACTTTCGAGAAAGTACTTGTCATTGAACAGTTCTTGGAACTTCTCCCAAGACATTTTGAGTGCGTCGGGCTGGGTACATTTTAAAGATTCCCACCAGCGATCTGCTTCTTCACGCAACATAAAGGTGGCGAATGGAACCTTTTGTTCCTCTGAGCATTCCAAGACATCAAATATCTTGGTGATCTGCTTTATCCATGTCTCTACCTTAAGTGATTTTGGCTCTCCAATAAACTCCGGTGGTCCCAGCTCCTTGAACTGTTTAGTGCTGACCGTCCAAGAGTTTTCAGTATTTCGACCTACATTTTGGACAGGAGCCACTCTCGCTTGATGTTGTATGGATTACATAAAGCCTCTGAACATTCCATCGTTCATCATTTGATCGTTGTTGTTTACTGGAGGATTATTGTCTTCCTGTTGCACATTATCCTGGGTATTGATCTGTGGTGACTCAACGGTCTCCTGTGCTCAATGAACTACGGGCCAATGAGGACTTTTACCACGTCATTTGTAACATTACGGTCATTATTATACCGAATAATCCCTGGTCATAATCATACCAAGTTCATCTATGCACTACAGGCCACAAATGACTTTCAACATAATATAAACATGAGGATGATGATAATGATATAAGAATTTAATAAAACAGGTTCCCGGATAAATTTTTAAAGATTTATAATTTAATTTATCTAGAAATCAATAATGTCCAAATTGTCAATATGATACTGCTTTGTGGAGTAAAATTCAAGAATAATATTGTACCAAAAATAATTTGGACCGAAAAAGAATCAATTTTTATCATGAATGGTACCTCGGGTGAATAGTACTCGAGTGAATAGTACTTCGGGAATAGTAACCCCGTGTATAGTACTCCGGCATGAAAAAGTTAAAACTTATCATGAATGCTCAGAATAATATTTTCATGAAAAGATACTGGATGAAGCGCAAATATCAAGAATATTCTACTAATTTAATAGAGTATAGAGGCCAAAATTTTAACAAACGAGTATAGAATTCGAAATCTTAAATGAAATAATATTACTTACATACTAAAGAGTATGGAAGAAAATATTATTTCAAGCGAATATTGAACAAAAATAACATCCCTTACGAATACGAAAGAAATAATACCCCTTACGAATACGAAAGAAATAATACCCCTTACGAATACGAAAAAAAATACCCCTTAAGAAAACGAAATAAATAATACCCTTTACCTTAGTAAGAGATTGGATACTGAAATAGTGTAGTAACATAATACTCTTCTTCTTTCTCTCTAATTCTCTCTCTCTATAGAATTCTCTTGTGAGTCGTAGTGAATTGGTGAGAATGAAAGAAGAATTAAGCTTCTATTTATAGAAGATTTCTAGCTTAGTCCTTACAATATGAAGAGGCAAGTGGCTTGACGACTGGTGATGTGAAAAGAAAACTGGTTTAACGCCTGTAATGTGAAACAACAAGTGGTTTGACGCCTGTAATATGAAACAACAAGTTGTTTGACGCCTGTAATGTGAAGCGACAATTGGTCGACGCCTATAATGTGAAATGACAATTGGTCGACTCCTGTAATGTGAAACGACAATTGGTTTGATGCCTGTAATGTGAAACGACAATTGGTTCGATGCCTGTAATGTGAAACGACAATAGAGGTAAAGGCTCCAAGTACCCACATGATAATATCAAACATACGAGTAGAACTAACTTTAATCGATAAAGCTAAAATTGCTCAAGCTACGGGCATAGAGCTAATGCGTATGAAGAAGAAAGTGCAAGAAGGTGCTATTCCAGAAGCAAAAATCGATGAAGAAGGAATACTGTGAGTCAACTCCAGACTTTGTGTTCCTAACGATTCTGACTTGAAGCATAGAATCATGATGGAGGCATACAACACACCGTTTGCAATCCATCCTGGGAGTACCGTAGTGTATCATGATATTTGACATACATTTTGGTGGAACAATATGAATAGAGATATCGCGGAGTTTATCTCGAGGTGTTTAACTTGTCAACGTGTAAAGGAGAAGCATCAAGTGCCAAAGGGCCCATTGCAACCACTTGAGATTCTGAAATGGAAGTGGGAACACATTGCTATGGATTTCGTTACGGGTCTTCCCAAGGTTTCTCAAGGCATAGATGCGATTTGGGTCATTGTTGATAGATTAACCAAGTCTGCTCATTTTTTGCCGATACGGGAGACTTATTCCCTTGAACGTCTTGCTCGTATGTACGTGAATGAGATTGTGAGATTACATGGCATGCCAGTATCCATAGTTTCGGATCGTGACCCAAGATTTACTTCATGATTTTGGGTTAGCTTGTAGAAAGCTATGGGCACGGATTTATGATTCAGTTCGGCATACCATCCTCAAACGGACGAGCAATCAGAGAGGACTATTCAAACTATTGAAGATCTATTAAGACTCTGTGTCCTAGAATTCAAAGAGAGTTGGGATAAGTACCTACCATTGGTGGAATTTATTGGAAGAGTGCATATTTTGATTAGATGTTTTAATGTAAATGCTCATGATTATATGTAAAGTCATTCGAGAGATATATGTATAAGGACTTAGTGATAGATCAAATTTGTTAGGTTGATCTAAGCTCTTGATGTGTATCATTCTGCAACTGAATGTATAGATAGAGAGATCAAAGTTGTTAGGTTGATCTTGAGATGTAATAGATAGACTTTGAAGAATTCATTGTGTGTCAATCTGATCAAGATTGTAGAAGTCAAGGCAGAAACGTACAGCTTTGAGGATCGTAGTGTGTCTGCCTTGAAGGGACTCTTCGAAAATCGTAGAGTGGTCCCAACATTTTCCGAGCCAACTCAGAGATCGTAGTGTGCTCTCGGAACGTGGAGTTTATAACTCAAACAAGCGAAGATCGTAGTGTCCAAGTATTCTAGAGAAATCGTAGTGCTCTCATAGCATCAGACCAAACACCAAGGCGACAAGTCACCGTGATCTGAATCGTAGAGTATCATCTGCCTTATGTTAGAAGCATCAAGCCTCATGTTTCGTGTGGAAACAAACTCCAACAAATGTGGAATGGGTTCTAAACATTGTAGTACTCACCAGTCCCAAAGGCATAAAAGATATCCTTAGTATGCAACAAAGAAGCGTATTGAAGAAGCTAAGGAAAGTACCATTGGTAAGAGAAAAAACACCTTTTCAGGTGTTAGGTGAGAAAGCAACCTGCTGTGTCAGTGGGCCAGAATGCAATTTAGAAGATGTGCAAAAAAGTCTCCATCAAAGAACAAAAATGTCAAACGCATTTAATGCTTCAACGGATGGATCCAACGGATAGTTTTCAAGATAACATATATGCAAATGAAGCAGATGAGAAAAAA
The DNA here is from genome assembly GCA_016801055.1 of Panax notoginseng. Lineage (NCBI taxonomy): Eukaryota > Viridiplantae > Streptophyta > Magnoliopsida > Apiales > Araliaceae > Panax > Panax notoginseng. Next base: position 163,471,085 of record CM029014.1, read on the forward strand.
AGCAAGCATTGAACAAAAACGTACAAGAAATCTCAACGCTCAACTCTACGATCTAAGAAAAAGAGAAAGCTTGCTCAGCTACTTAGTTCTTTCGAACAAGTGCTTAACAGCAACTGAGTGGCAACCATCAAGAACTCAAAAACTACCAATCAACTGAAGTAAGAATTCCAATTCTGAAGGACTTGAAGAGTTCTAAGTGAATTATGAAGAGCCAAGTCTGCTGGACTTGAAGAGTTCGAGAGTGAACTAAGAAGTTCCTAGGCTGCTGGTCTAGAAGGAATCTGAGTGATTCAGAAAAGTGTAAAAGACATCCTTAGTGGATTCCCTGCTCGAGGAGTAGAAGAGTGGACTAGGAGCTTTAAGTGCTCTGAACCACTTAAAACGACTGTGTTTATTACATTCTTGCTATAACTACCATATCTGCCATAACTGCTATAACTGCCTCACTCTCATAAACTCACTATCTTAAGGGAGATTAAAACAAATACTAATTCTGCTAAGTTTTAATCATTATCAATTAACAAGTTAAAACGAAAAGATTTTTAAATATCTATTTAACCCCCCCTTCTAGATAACTCTTGTGCCTCCGAGAACTAACAATTGGTATCAGAGCAGGTTCTATTATACAACCTACAAAGCTTTAGTCGATCCAATGGCACACTTACCAAGTTAATCGAGAACTGGAGGAGGCAGCAAGCCACTAATGTGCAACAAAGATAAATTTGCAAACTGGAAAGTTAGGATGCAAGCATACATGGACTCAATAGATGAAGATCTATTTGAGACTGTTCAAAATGGGCCCTATATTCCAACAAAGCTTGTACCAACTACAGACGATCCAAACAGAGTACAAATCAAAGTCAAAGAAGAATGGACTGACAACGAGAAGAGAGCTGTCCAACTTGACAAGAAGGCCAACAACATTTTATTTCAATCCCTAGAAGACGATCTGTTCGAAAATGTTCTCAACAGCAAAACAGCGAAGGAGGTTTGGGAAGCTCTACTCATCATGCACGAAGGAACAGAAGAAGTAAGAGAAACCAAACAATCTCTCCTGACACAGCAGTATGAAATGTTTGCTCATGGTCAAGGAGAAAATGTCACTGCCACCTATGAGAGATTCAACGTTCTGCTCAACTCTCTACGAGCCTATGGGAAGATCTATCCAAACAAAGATCTAATCATAAAGTTCATGAGAGCCCTACCAAGCAGGTGGGATGCCAAAACCACTGCTATTAGAGAATCAAAGAATCAGCATGAGATGACAGTTCAACAGCTATATGACAATCTTTTGAGATACGAACTGGACATGACTCAACGAGCTGAAACCCTCTCAGAAGGAAGAAAGAAGGATAAGGGCGTTGCTCTCAAAGCAATTGAAAGTGCAACTAAGGTCAACACTAAGATTGACTCTGACTATGATGAAGATGATGACGAGGACTTTGCCATGCTGGTAAAAAGACTAAGAAGGTTCATGCGACAAGGCAAAACCAGCAAGCCAAAGAAGGTCAGCAGCTACAACAGCCAGGAGCAAATGAATGATCTATGCTACAACTGCAAGAAGACTGGCCATTTCATTGCCAACTTCAACAAACTTCTCATAGAAGAACTAAAGAATAAATCACATGCAAAGAAGGAATATAAAGGCAATAAAAGTCCTCAAAAGAGAGACAAAGGACTTGTAGCTGGAGGATCGTGGAGTGATTCAGACAATGACTCAACTCCCGAATCTGGAGATGATGAAGATCCTCAAATGGCTAATATGTGCTTAATGGCCAAACATGCAAAAGACAAACTGAACTCCAACATACATGAAGTAAGTATCGATGAGGTATTTGACTTCAACTCACCTGATGTAGACATTAATGATTTGAGAACTGCATTATATGGAAAAACAACTGATCTACATCAATACATGAAGTGGTTCAGAGTTCTGTCAAAGGATTATTCACTTCTTCAAGAGGAGAAAAAGAAAGTTCAAAAAGAGCTAGAAACGACTCTTCTAAGTACTAACTTTCTCTCCAAGCTTGAGGCTGAGAATGAAATCTTAAAACAGACTAATGAGCTCAACGCACAAAGAGAGTCCAATCTAACCTCTAAAGTTGAGGAACTAGAAAAGACTATCTCTACATAGAACAAATACTCATCATTCATGGACTCCCTCCTCTCTAGTTAGAGCAGTACTCTTGACAGAACAGGCTTAGGCTTTGGGGAATTCACCTCAGAGCCATGTGTGGTAAAGATAAAGGAAACTAGCACTAGTAATGCTTCAAGCTTGAGTAGAGGCATTACAATTGTGAAATCCTTACAGAAGGAAGAACCAGCCCAACCCTGTTCTACTGTTTCCATCCATACTCAAAGGAGTAAAGGATCTCATGCTGGCCTGGGCTTCATAAAAGAGAAGAGTAACCCATCCACTATTCACCAACCTCAAAGGATAGTAGAGTCAAGTAAGACAAACTTTACGAATCAACTAGGAAGGTACAGTAGAGGAAAGGTACACTCCTCACAATTTATGAAACCTAAGGACACATGGAAGAAGGAAAATAAGTTTAACAGAAGAATGACTAAAGAACCACACAAGTCTAAATGGAGGATGAATTATCACACACACACAGGCATGCATCATACTAGATATTTTGTGTGCAATAAAGTTGGCCACAAGACTGCAAAGTGCTATTATAATTGAATGCATATGAGACCCAAGATCAAATAGATTTGGGTCCCCAAAGGCACTAACAAAATAGCACCCATGCAAATATGGGTACCAAAATGAAGATTTAATATTATGACAGGAAAAGAGCTCCACGGTCACAACCTGGTATCTGGACAGTGGATGCTCAAGACACATGACTGGAAACAAAGCCCTTCTGTCTAACTATATAGAGAAGGAGGGTCCCTCAGTCATCTTTGGAGATAATGGCTCGGGAAAGACAAGAGGATATGGCTTAGCTGGTAATGGTGCAATGTCTTTCAGTAAAGTGGTATATGTGGAAGGTCTCTAACACAACCTTTTAAGCATTAGCCAATTCTGTGACAAGGGTCATCAAGTAACATTCCTCAACAACCAGTGTCAAGTCAGAGATTTGAAGACATCTGCTGTGAAGCTAACCGGGATAAGAGAAAGAAATGTCTACACAGTGAATCTTGGACAATTAAGCTCAAACGAGACAATATGCTTTCTGGCTAAAGCATATGAAAAAATGCGCTGGCTATAGCATAGATGGTTGTCTCACTTAAACTTCAAAAGCATGTCCAAACTAGTATCAAAAGACCTCGTTGCAGGCCTACCCAAGTTCAAATTTGTCAAAGAAAGGCCATGCAATGCCTGTCAGCTTGGAAAGCAAACTAGAAGCTCATTCAAGAGCAAAACTGCCAACTCAATCGACAAGCCCCTGCAGTTGCTTCACATGGATCTATTTGAGCCAATTCCAACACAAGTCTTGGAGGGAAAAGATACTCACTAGTTATAGTCGATGACTCACCAGGTTCACATGGGTATTCTTTTTAACCTCAAAGGATGAAACAAGCTCCCAACTGATCAAGATGTTCAGGTTGGTAATGAACGAGAAAGGAGAGAAAATCAAGGCTATAAGGAGTGATCATGGCAGAGAATTTAACTTCTCAGAAATGGACCAGTTCTGCATAGACAATGGCATCAGTCATAACTTCTCAGCTCCACAAACTCCTCAACAAAATGAAGTAGCTGAAAGAAAGAACCGAACTTTGATAGAGGCTAGAAGAACTCTACTAGCAGCAGCCCATCTGCCTAAATACTTCTGGGCAGAAGCTGTCAACACTGCATGCTACACACAGAATAAGTCATTGATACACTCTACGATCAAAAAGACACCCTACGAACTATGGAAAGGAATAAAGCCAAGTGTCAGCTACTTCCATGTTTTCGGCTGTGCATGCTACATTCTCAATAATGGAAAGTAGTACCTGACAAAATTTCAACCCAAGTCAGACGAAGGAATCTTTCTTGGATATGCCATAGACAGTAAGGCCTACCGAGTGTTCAACAAGAAGACACTGAGTGTTGAAGTCTCGATTTATATTATCTTTGATGAAATAGACTTAGACAAAACAGTGCTTCAAGACACTAAGACTGATGGTGCAGATACTATGAATGAAGTCATCGAACTCAACACTAAGATCGTAGTGCCAGATAGTGAAATCGTTGAGCAAGAAAATGAGATCGTAGAGAGGCATATGCAAGACAACGAACCTCTACACCAATAAGAAGAAATAGATCTTGAAGACTTAAGACAAGAAGGCATCAGGATAGATGTCCCAATCGGAAACAGATGGGCTAGAGATCACACTCAAGATCTAATCATTGGAGATTCGAGTGCAAGAGTCAAAACAAGAGCTGCCACCCAAAATGAATGCTTTTATCTAAGCTTTCTGTCACAAATGGAACCAAAGAAGATAAAGGATGCTATGGAAGACTCCAGCTGGATAGAAGCTATGCAGGAATAACTCAACTAATTTGAACGAAGCAAAGTATGGAAATTAGTACCAAGACCAAAGAGTTATCCTGTCATTGGAACCAAATGGGTCTTCAGAAACAAAATGGATGAAGATGGAGTTATAACCAGAAATAAGGCAAGACTGGTGGCCAAGGGTTACTCTCAAGAAGAAGGCATTGATTATGATGAGACATTTGCACTGGTTGCCAAACTAGAAGCCATCAAAATATTCCTTGCCTTTGCTGCTCACATAAAGTTCAAAGTCTTCCAGATGGATGTCAAAAGTGCATTCCTAAATGGAGAACTCCAAGAAGAAGTCTATGTAGAGTAACCTCCAGGTTTCGTCAATCCATCTCTTTCTAATTATATTTATAGATTAGACAAAGCCTTATATGGTCTTAAACAAGCACCAAGAGCATGGTATGAAACACTGACTAACTTCCTTATTGAAAATGGGTTAACTAGAGGTAGAGTAGATACCACATTATTTCTTAGAAAGAATAAAGACAAAGTCTTAGTGGTTCAAATATATGTTGATGATATTATTTTTGGTTCTACTAATGAAAAGTATTGCAAGAGATTCTCCAAGCTTATGCACAACAAATTTGAGATGAGCATGATGGGTGAGCTAAATTTCTTCCTTGGACTGCAAGTAAAGCAGACTGATGAAGGAATCTTCATAAACCAAGCTAAGTACATCAAAGACTTACTCAAGAAGTATGGCATGGAATCAGCCTCTCCCATGAAAACCCCAATTGCTCCTACAACCAAGCTTGAAAAGGATGAAAAAGGTAAAAGTATTGATATAACTCAATACAGAGGTATGATAGGCTCTCTTCTATATCTAACTGCCAGTAGACCAGACATAATGTTTGCAACATGCATATGTGCTAGATTTTAGGCTAATCCTAAAGAATCACATTTATCTGTTGTAAAGAGGATTTTCAGGTATCTCAATGGTACACCTTACTTGGGGCTTTGGTAGCCTAAGGAGTCCTCATTTAAACTAACAGGATACACATATGCTAATTTTGCAGGCTACAAAATAGATAAAAAGAGTACAAGTGGCACATGTCAATTGCTAGGAAATAGACTTGTGTCCTGGTTTACCAAAAAGTAAAACTCAGTATCTACCTCTACTGCAGAAGCTAAATATATTGCTGCTGGCAGCTGCTGTGCTCATATCCTATGGATGAAAAATCAACTAGATGACTATGGGTTTGAATTCAAATCCATACGCATTCACTATGATAACACAAGTGCAATAGCAATTACTCATAATCATGTCATGCATTCTAGGACCAAGCATATAGAAATTAGGTATCACTTCATTAGGGATCATGTACAAAATGGAACTATTTCTTTACAATATATCCCTACTGAAAATCAACTTGCTGATGTCTTTACAAAACCTTTAGATGAATCCAGGTTTAACAAGCTAATAAGTGAGCTAGGCATGCTTAATTTACAACCATAAAATATATGCTCTAGTATGTGCTAACCATATGATATAAAAGGCTAAGTTCAAAATCGTAGACATGATCAAAGGAAGTCCACAATCGTAAAGCTGAAGTGACAAAAGACAATGATCGTAGTGCTGACTCAACGATGGCAGAGCCTCATCAAAACAAAGAAGGATCCCGTAATGATAAAGCTCAAAACAAAGCAATCTCTCCGAATAAACACCTCAGGAATAAACCTAACCCTTGAGTCAATCTATGAGGTTGGCCCTTCTTGAGTTACCTTATAATCAAGAAGAATGCTAAGTCAAGAATTCATCACAAGGATCTGGACAGACTCGATGATCGTAGTTCAGACACGACGACTGCTGGACAGACTCGACGATCGTAGTTCAGACACGACTAATGAAGTTCAGACTCAACGGTCACAAAGGCTACCTCAACAATCGTAGTCCTCCCTAAGGACGCATCAGCTATGCAGGAGCTAAGGGCAAATCAGTACAATCCATCTCAGTTAAATTCGTAGAGCCAAGCAGAATTCGACACCTGTCCCATTAAGCAAAATGGAGAGAGGGAAGTTACTTGTACCATTTGAAGGCGCCTTTTTGAAATTAAAAGTTCAAAAGCTTATCTCTCTCCTTATCTCTGCAAGCAAAAACCCTAACTCCAAAGAAAGCTCAAGCAATAATACTCCTTTCAACGATAGAAATGGCAGCCTCCAACGTCGTCTCTGGCTACAGACTCTGCTTTGACGAGTTCAAAATAGCTGAACCCAAATTTCACAAGACTCTGTCGTTATTGAAGAAAGCGGGTCTCGAAGAAGCTTTGGGTACAGACATATTAATCTACCCCAAGCTAGTGAAAGATTTCTACAGGAATGGTGTGTTTGAAAATGACGCCATCACTACGAAAGTAAGGGAAGTGGAAATCAGACTGAAGGCTGAAGACATCAACCTAGCCCTAGGTCTCAAATCTGAAGGGTATTCATTCATAAATGGCATAGACTTTCACGAGTGACTTAAGAAAATGCATCACAATAAATCCCCCACTGTCAAAAAATACAAGAAGAAGGAGTTTCTTCAAAGGTATGAATTTTTAGTTGATATTGTTGAAAAATGCATATGTTGCAAGAGTTTTGTGACAACCCCAAAACCGGGTCCTCTGACCCCGATTCGGTCATGACGATAAACTACAAACATCCACCTCTAAACAACATACGATAACTAAGATGCGAAAAATAATAAACGTACGTAGTTCATTCAAAAGGTGTTACTAGTCCCAAGATTCGATAACCTTAATAAAGTCTACCAAACATACCCTATAATAGTAATTATGTTTCATATTACATAACAGTAATTTAAACTAAGCACAAAGTAAAATTTGCTCCTGACAACAATTCTACATCTTTCCTTTACCCTTGTCCTTTCCTGAGGTCTCGGGCTTAGCTGCAATATAATTTATGATATAGCAAGGATGAGCAACAAGTTTGCCCAACAAGTTTAAATACAACAATAAGGATATATCATGATGAAAGGAAAATATCTGACAAAGAATTCAACAATATGAATATCTGAAGGATTCAACAATATGAATATTAGAAGCAAAGATAATGATTGCTTTTAGAATAACTGCTAGTCAAGTAGACTTTGAACTATAACACTCCAATAGAATCAATCGTCAATTGACCCTTTGGTTACTAGCTACAGAATAAGTACCTGAGGGGATCAGCCTCGCGTACACCATATATATGCATAACATTTAAATCTGCTCTTTATATGTTATATTAGATACCTGGGGTACTCCCCTATCATAGAAGGTGTGTTCTTCAGTCTAAGAATCCTTACCATCAATTGGTTTGGATAACTTTTATAAAACTTCGTATACTTGTCTGACCGAACAAAGGTTCAGACTCTATCTGACATAGTTCAAGAATTATAGAACTTTAAATGAAGTACAAGTCCAAGACTGTACGAACTCAAGTGCACTAAGTGCGAATATCAATAATGTCGATGTGGAATAATTGTAAGGTAATTAAACCACTTAATAGCATGCTTGTAAATAAAGTTCAAGCTTAAATAAATAACTTTCAATTCAACAATAACCTGCTCAATTCAATATGAGAAGGATAGGAAACTTTCACAGTCAAATAGTGAAGTTCAAGGAAACTTGCTCAATAAAGGTAGGGTTCAAGGAACTTGCATAAACATATACCTATTTGCACAAAATAAAGATAGTGCGTACGGTTTAGATACTTGCTTACGATATGCGTCGAATAAAGTAATGCAAGGGTTTAGGACACTTGCTTGTTTGCTCAACTACAATAAAATATTAGCTTTAACTAACTCGCGTTGAAATGACCTAACATTAACAAGTCGGTCTTTCAATTAATATGTGTAAACTAGTACGAGTCTACACTTATAAGAATCAAGTAATCACATAGCATGCTTCTCAACACATTATATGGCATATTAGTCATATATTATAAGGTAAAGTGACCATATAAGCATGCCTTGAAAGTCGGAATAAAAAATAGATCCTCTTGGCAAGACTGCAGGACGGCGCAGTTGCGCCTAGTCTAGGCCTAGGGATGGCGCAGCTGCGCTGGCCCCTGACCAGACCAGGTTTAGGTTGTGCTCTCCTGACTTCAGTCCAACTCTAACACACTAATCACACATACCATTTAACATACATACATGCTAGAGTTTCATATATAACACATGATCATACTTGAGTTCATTACATCAAGTTTTAACTTGCAAGTTATATGTCATTAAAACATAAAAATAATGCAATCATCAAGTTTAATACATATGAATCATGTTTAGGAGTAATATATCTATAACATGACATCTTACTACTCTAGTAGCTAAGTACTCACATAATATGCACTTATGTTGAAAATACGTCCAAGGTTGTCTTTGAAATCTTTTTAGCATGAATAATGCAATATACACATATAAGACAACTTTAGAACTCATACCATGTGTGATTAAGTTATGATTAACATCTTTAAACATTAGAACCTACATCATGTAGTATTCATGTATATTAATACAACAAACTTTTCCTTTAAAACATTCTCTAACACAAAGCTAACAAGTTTAAATAATGGTAAAGACACTATGCATCATATATCATGCTCACTTAGGTTCCACATCAATCACGTATATGGTCTCATAAGTTCAGAACTTGTAAGACATATATTACTTCAAAGTTGGTTTTCTAAACTTAAGTTTTCATTACAAATCTCTTACTAAAGTGTGTTGATCACTTCATACCACACAAGAAAACCTTATATAACATGCTATACTCATTTATAGGTATGTATCTAAGTCATGATACTAAGTTAGCAACACATAACACAAACAAAACTAGCAACTGGATCTGAGGTACGGCGCAGCTGCGCTGTACCCTAGTACAAATAGGGTGTATCTGCGCCATGCTGGAGACAGAACAGATTTTAAGTTACGGCGCAGCTGCGCTGCACCCTAGTACAAATAGGGCGCAGCTGCGCCATGCCTGCATCAAAGACAGTAAGCAGACTCGATTTTTAGAGCCTTAACCCTTAACCATTCTCCTTGAATTAAACATGATTCATACCAACATTTAAGAGTTCAAACATGTAAGGCTACTCCCTAAACACATTATAGCATGCTAATTCACTTTTATTAACAAAGAATTTCAAGTAATTTCATGAATTTGACAAAACTCATTTCAAGAACATAAGTTAAGATTTTATACCTCTTGAAGCTAAATGAACTTAGTTTCTTCCCTCTGAACTTACTAGCCTCTTCTATGGACAAGCCACACTCAAAGTAAAATTATCAGTGTTTCAAGAATCAAAACAAACAACGTAAACTGAAGATTGGGCTACTATTTATAGAAGGAGCTTGAACTGGGAATTAGCTTTGCATGAAAGGTTGAGACTGGAATGTAGAAGAAGAATACATTGGTTCTTAAGGGGTTGCTCGACCACCCACCATCAGCTACCTTCCTAGCCAATAATCACAGACTTGGAAGTTACGTATATAAGGTTTAGGTTACTGTTCATGTACCTTTGTGACACTCATTTTTGGACAAGAGATAAATCTCAGCATTCTTGATCAACTAAGGCTTGGTTTGGAAACTATAATTCCCATAATTTAATATAAATGTGTAAATGTTACAACACAAGGAAATTTGGGATTTATTTATGTACTCACATTATATAACCCATGTACATTAAATACACGAAATAAAATAACGCAGTTAAGTATTATTGTCCGGGTAGTTTCATAACTATCTATACTACTCGCATAGGCGTATTATTTTTTAATATTATATATCAAGTTTACACACATAACTTCTTTTCCGATTTCTGGAATGCACAGATATTAATTTATTTATGTTTAACAATCACTTATGATTTTATTGCACTACTTGGTACTTCATATCATTAGAATGTATTATTATTATATGATTCTAAGCATGTCACACATTATACTAATGTTCCAATTCATTTTCTATAGCAGAACTAATTTTTCTATGTTTGGACACTGGCGCAGCTGTGCCATTTTGTACTGCTGGGAGGGCGCAGCTGCGCTGGTCCCTGGCAGCGCCAAAATGGGTTAGCTTCAAGCCAGTTCAAAATTCTATTACCACATAAGTCTTATATGAGATAATTTAACTTCTACAATGGTAATATACCTACAATTGACAAGACAGCACACCAGATAGAATTTCAAGACATGAAGATCTGGGCATGGACATCATCTTCCTAGCTTTGTACAACCTCATATCCAATGTCATTGTGTAGCTCTCGACAACAACACTCCAAAAAGGTATTATACGCCTCAATCGGATGTCCGGATTGAAAGTTATGAAGGTTCAAACGAACAAGTTCGTTGCATGCGTGCACGTACTTCGAGACGTTGGGGCCCACGGAGCCCGAAGTTTACTTCGTGGCACTTGATCGTTTATATATATACATATCTATATATATATATATATATATATATATATATAGAGTCCGGATCCAGTCCAGGATCCCGGACTTTATAAAATACGGACCTTTTTTTTTTTGCTTTTTTTTTTGAAACAACTAAAAAAAATTATGGAACTGAAATTTTTTCATAATACAGTGTTTTGGGTGTGATTTGGGCACGTATAACAAAACATGTATGTACAGTCTATGCAGACTGTACCACCACTTTTTGGTATAGGTATTCAAAACACGTCCAAAACATTGTATTATGGAAAAATTTCAGTTCCATAAAATATTAAATATTTTTTTAGTTGTTTAAAAAAAAGCAAAAAAATAAAAATAAAAAATAGGGTCCGTATTTTAGGATATGTCCGGGAGTCCGGACAGGATCCTGTGTGTGTGTGTGTGTGTGTGTGTGTATATATATATATATATATATATATATATATATATGTACAGCTTTTATATATGTATAACTGTTTACAGCTTTCATGCATACTGCATTATCATGTGAGCCAAGGAATCATGTGATCACAGATTCAGTTCATGAATCTAGATTCGGTTCCCGTGATGGACATTTTCAATTGCAACCAGCTTCTAAATTATTCACGGTGTTTGAATTTCCTTTGACAGCTCTCATGCCCACAAGGAGTTTGACACTGCTATATATCTTATTTTCTCGAAGATGCTTCGCATCTCGAAAATAAAAGCAAACAAGTCGAACACATAATAAAATGGAAGTATCAAAGGCCTCAATTACTATTGAGCACTAGGGTTTGAAAAACCTATTTTACAAAACATCACTACCATATCTCGTTAAAACTGAACTTTTACACAAAATTTAAACCCTTTGTATGTAGGTGCAAACGAGGCATAGCACTACTTCCAGACAACTGCACATGGACTTATATACACACACACACACACACTATAACACCCGAGAAAATCAGATTTTTATGTGAATTAATTTTTATTTGATTATTTGAATAAAATGAATTTAAGTGTTTAATTAAGTGAGTAAGTTGCTTAAAGGTCATTCTGTGACCTAGAATGTGCGGATGTGGTAAGGATTCTGGCTATGTGCTACGATTAATTGTTATGAATTTTTAAGACAAAAACGGAAGTTTTTTGAGAAGTTTCCGTAAAAATACTATTCATCCGTTTCTGCTCGGAGATTAAGTTTGAATTTCTGAGAAACGCGTAATGATAGAATGCTAAGGCGTAATGGAATATCCAATAATATTTTAGTTATGTCAAATGAAGTTTTCACATGTGGACTTAAAACCTAAGGGTTGGAAAAAGTGAGTTTCGAGAATTTAATGGCTACGTATAATGATTAGGGTTATTATACGTGAGAAATATGAGTATGATACTAGTTACTATACGAGTATAGTATGAAAATTATTACGACGTATAATACGAATATCGTACGAATAGAATACGAAGAGAATACGAGAATTGTATGAGTAGAATACGAATAGTCCTTAATGGACTTTAGTTATTGGACTTTGTAAAATCCAATTGAACTTGGATTATGGCAAGCCCAAAGTTATGTAAGTTAAGCCCAAAAAGATATTAATGCAACCCCAAGGTAAACCCAAGATGAATTTATTCTAAGGCCCAATATGATTTATGCTAAGGCCCAAATTAAGAAACTAAACCGTTGATCGAACTAATGGGTCACCGGATAGTTAAAATCCATGGGGCAACCCATGGGTAACCTAAGAAGCTAGGTGGGTCGGCCACTTGGTGGCCAAGTAAACTGCAATTACTTGGTGGCTACACAAATGAATAGTAAGGATGTGAATATTAAGGAGGTTAGCATTTTGACCATTTTACCCTCTATTTAGAAATTTTCTTATAGATTAAGGGTCGGCGCCGCCCAAGAACAAAACACCCACGCCACAGCGCCGGGGCAAAGGGAATGGCCACTGTAGAGTCGCGCCGCAGCGTCACTCGTAGGCATGAGTCTCGCGGTGCAGCGTCGAGACCGGAGGTTGGGTACTGTGAAGTAGCGCCGCAGCGCCACTGTTGTACTAGAGATTGGCGCCGCAGTGCCGGTAATGGAAAATTGTTGACCATGGTGATTATGAACCCAATGGGTTGCAAGATAAGTATGAGACATGTATATACTTAATGAACATGGTAAGACCATTCCTAAATCGCATATACAATGATGACTTTAGGAATTTAATGTTGTTTAATGGGTAATTGAACGAAGAATGTAAACCATAATCAATTACAATGATACTTAACCAATGTTACTAAATGTTGGTTTAGTGACGTAAGAATGTTAACAAGCCACAAAGAAAGATAAGTAACTCGAAACGAGTTGTATTATTAAAATAAATTCAGTTAAGTTATAGAAGAGAAAGAAGTTAGTATAAACAATGTGATTAAATTGTTTGGTAAGCTAATTTCAGTGTGCTATGTGGAAATATCATGTAGATACGGTAAAGACCAAGAATGGTTGAATATTTATTTGAAGACGCTTGAAGGCAAGTTTTCTTAACACTTGTCTAACCTTCGTGTTAGCCAAGTTCTCTGTGATTCATAATATGAGATGCATAAATTATTTTATGAAAGGGTCGATGCCAGTTTTACCTCGGCTAGACTAATCATGAAGAGTTAATTGATTTATTTACAAGTCTTTTGATATAGAATTGATAACGCTATCCTACGCTAATTGTTTGGTATAGATTCAAGGTAAGCCTGAGTATGAATAAACAAATGTATTTTACATCGATTATTTGATGGGCACGCGAGTTTGCCAAAACTTAAATGTAAATACATTTAATGGATAAGTGTTGATCAACATAGAGTACTATAGGCTGATCACTTAGATGTGCTCGTAAGATATATCGGACTTACGGACTTAGTGTCGAGTTGTCCTTTTTATGAATGGAAATAAAAGAGAATGTTCATGGTCTTTTAACCTACTCAGAATTTATAAGTCACTATATGTACTTCGAAATTATTTTATGATATGAGAAGTGCTATTCAATGTTTCATAGTACTTCATAACTACTTATTTAATTATTGAAGAATAATCATATGATTCTCGACGTGGTATTTATATTATACATTGTTAGACTTGCTAAGCTAGTTATGCTCACTTATTGCTTCAATTATATGATTGCAGCTAAAGTCGAGCGAACCGAGGGTTCTAGTAAAGATAAAGACAAGGCAAAGATGAATAATTAGTTTATCCTGTAATAGACTAGTATGTTTGTATAAATTATATTATGGTAAGCAAATAATGTATTGGTTAACAGAACCTGAGAAAGGATTTATTACTATTGTAATAAGAATGTAGTAAATACAATCATTTTGATGTTGTTTCAATGAAATGAATGTATAGCGTGTAGTACTGTGTAGTACCATCTGTCGGGTTAGAAGATACCCAGATTTGGGGGCGTCACAGGTTAGTATCAAAGCATTAGGTTATAAAACATAAGGGGAGAAGAACCTTAGGCTAATAACCTCGTTAGTAATTGAGAAGTAGGAGCGAATGAACTATAGTAGAATAAGTTAATTAAGTATTGAGGAAACTCAGTACCGAAAGATTTAAAAGATGGAAATTAACCCTAAATAAATTAAATGTGATTTGTGCTTATACTATTGTGTATTATGTACTAATCAACATGTTATGTGTTATTATAGATGTCCATTGATAGCTTCATGTTTAGGGATATGTTGGTCAATGTGGATGAGGAGATGGAGACATCATCGTTTAATACGGTGGTACTTGCACTAGAGCCAACACCTCCAGAGGCAATGAGGGCATTGTATCTGACAGTGCTTGACTAGAATGCACAACTGCGCATTATTGTACAAAACCATAGGGAGGAGATTAGTGATCTCCATAAAGCTAAGGAGTCTGCAGAAGCATATTTCAAGAAAGAGCATGATGAGAAAGTGCTCACGAAGCATAAGGCGACGGATTTTAAGAATGAGGCCGATGAGCTTCGTAAAGAATTGGGGCAGAAGAACTAGAAGATTTCACGAATGTCTTACATCCATGAGAGTGCTCATAAGGATTTCAAGCTGAAAGTTGCTTGTTATTCTATTGAGTCAGGAGAAACCCGTCATATGATTAGTCAGTATATTGTGTCGATTCTTGCGAATGAGAAGCAAGAGGATGCTATTATGCATTATTAGAAGTCTAGAACGGTAAATATGTGTGTAGTGACGTAAAACCCTCTTTTGTATAATTAAAGGGTAGTCTTTTTGTAAATCCCAATTTTTGTGAAGTTCAATTGCGGGATAGAAATGTAATAGCTTTTGGCTATGGAAATGAATTGTAAATAGTGTCAAACTATGAAGAAGCATATAAATATAATAAAGTTTTAATTAAATGTGCTTTGTATGATATGAGTTGTTGTTGACGAGCAATAACTAAGTAAGCAAATAAGTAATAATGAAACTTTATTTATTTAATCAGAGAAATGCTGCCAAGGAGACAACGTAATTAGGAGGCTGAGTCCCATAATGATAAGCAAGGGGGTCAGAACAATCCTATGCAAGAGTTCGTTAATTTATTAACGGCTACATTTAACCATACTAGGGGTAGAGCACCCGCAGTACCTAGCATAACCAGAATGATTACCTTTAAAGAATTTAAAAGCGTAGGTCTGCCGGAGTTCAAGGGAACTACGGACCCAATAGAGGCCCAGATATGGGTAAAGGAAATTGATAAGGCATTTGTAATTAAAAACGTAGGGGAGGCGCAAAAGACTTCTTTTGTGACCTATATGATGAAGGGAAAAGCCAACTTTTGGTGGGAGGCTCACCAGGGTGGGGCTAGGACAGATGCGGTAACGTGGGAACAGCTCAATAAGGTTTTCTTTGAGAACTATATCCCTACAAGCATGCACGAGAGGATGGAGATTAAGTTCTTAGAACTTAAACAAGAGGACATGACGGTTCCCCAGAATGCGACTAAATACATTGAATTAGAAAGATTTGCTCCACATCAAGTGGACACTGAGGAAAGGAAGGCTCGTAGGTTTGAGCAGGGTTTGAAACCCTGGCTCTATAGTAGGATTTCAGTGTTCCAGAGTGTTTCGTATGGAACCATTATGGAGAAAGCAATTATTCCTGAGAGTGGTAATGAGGCTTTAAGCTAATACCATTAAGAGAGAAAGAATAAGAGTATAGGAGAAGAGTACCCAAGGCGGAGGGAGCTAGTGGCAGTGGAAGTATGCCCAAGAGGAAGAGTTTTAACTCCGGGAGTATTGGAGTGGAACAAGGGGATCCTAAGCATAGGATTAAGGCATGCAAGACATCAGGAAAGACTCGTATAGGAGTCTGTCTGAAGGGGAAGTCAGTTTGTTATAACTGTGGCAGGAGGGGCATATATCACCCAATTGTCCTAATCCTAAGAAGAACTAAGGTTGTTTTGTTTGTGGATCGATGGACCACATGGCAAGAAATTGCCCAAAGAAAGGGTCAGAGGGTAGCAAGGGTACTAGTAGTGGTAAGTTAGCCATTACTGGACCAACACCACCTGGTAGACCTATGGCCCATACTTTTAATATGACTGTCCAAGATGCGGTTGCATCAGCTGATGTAGTAATATATATCATTCTGGTTAATAAAATGAATGCTTATGTGTTATTTGATTCGGGTACTACTTGTTTTGTTATAACATGTGAATTTGTTAAGGGATTGGGATTTATTCTCGAAAAGATTAGAACTACCTTTAGACGTTAAGGTAGCGAACTAAGAGATAATTTTCGTTGAACATATGCATAAGAATTGTTTCATAGATAATGGATGTAATAAATTATCGGTAGATCTTATACCGATGAGGTTGAGAGAATTTGAAGTAATTCTCGGTATGGATTGGTTAATTAACCATGAAGCTATAATAAATTGTCATAGGAAAAGTGTGAACCTTCAGATTTCTAAGAAACCTAGGGTAATGTTTTACGGTAGTAACTCACGGGACGCTCTTGTTGTCTAACCATGACGCAGGCTAAGAAGATGTTGAGGGAGGGTTATGGGATATCAGTGTCATGTTGTGGATACCCAGAGAGTGGTAGCACCAATATTATTCATAAAGAAGAAGGGTGGATCGTTACGATTGTGTATCGACTATCGTGAGTGAATTAAGTTAAACTGTTAATAATAAATAACCATTACCTAGGATCGATAATCTATTTGATCAGTTAAAAGGGGCAACGTATTTTTCTAAGATAGATTTGCATACGGGGTATCATCGGTTGAAAGTAAGGAAGGAGGAGGAACCTAAGATGACGTTCAGAACTCGTTATGGTCATTATGAGTTTCTGGTTATGTCATTTTGGTTGACTTATGCGTGGAAGCCAGACTTTTCGTAAGGGGCACCGAGTAAGTCGGTGGAAAATTGATAGGTACTCTTGTGAGGTGCTATGGTTGAAAGTACCATTAGCGTCACAGAGTGTTCAAATAATATTTGGGCAAAGTTGTCGTAATGATCATTGTTGATATGGAAGAGACCATTTGGTCTATCAAAGGGATTGGAGCACACATGAGTGTTTCATATTCAGACCTTTGCATCTTCCCTAGAGTTCATTATCTAGAAAAGTTTAAGACTCCCAATTTTCAAAAGTATGATGGGTTTGGAGATCCTTACACACATTTAAAAGTATTCATCGGAGAGCTCGGATCTTATGCCGAGGACGAAAAGCTCATAATGTAGCTGTTTTAGAAAAGTCTAACTGGAGAATCCAGAGTATGGTACACCAGATTAAATAACTCCAAGATTCATAGCTGGGAGGAGCTAGCTCATGCTTTCCTTAATCAGTACAGTTTCCAAACTCAGATGGCTCCAGACCGGTACCAAATTTACAAGGTCAGGAAACAAGCCAATGAGTCTTTCAGAGGGTATGCCCAAAGATGGAGGCGTATGACTACTCAAGTTATTCCATCTCTGACTGAGTCTGAAAGGGCGATGACCTTCATAGATATTCAAGAAGCTCCCTTCTATGAGAGAGTTTTAGCTGGCATTGGCAAACCATTCTCTGAAATGATCAAACACAGAGAAATGGTCGAGATGGGATTAAAATCTCAGAAGATTCAAGACATTGTCACTCTAAAAGCTGTAGCTGAGCACATCCAGTCTAGAAGTTATGGAAACAACCCCCGGAGGGTCCATAAGAAGAAAGAGGAGGATGTTTCTTGATACTACAAGGACAAAAAGGCAATCAGAACATGCCTATTCAGAGGAGAAACTATTCCCCTTTTCAAACTCAGTCTTTAAACCCTCCATTGCCAAAAAGTGGAGAAGTTAGACGTACCCGAGTGTTTACACCCTTAGGGGACTCACTCGACAGCATTCTCAAACTTCTGACAGCTCAGAAGAAAATTACCCATCTTCTTCCACCAGCCAACCCGAGTGGAAAAGGTGTTAATGCAAGCAAGACATGTGTTTATCATGCTGGATCTCTAGGACATGATACTCAAGATTGTTGGGCTCTGAAGTATAAAATCCAGGATTTAATCGACAATGGTGAGATTATGGTGACCAAACCCGACCAGCCTCACGTTCAAGACAACCCTCTTCCTCAACACAAAGAAGAGGAGGTTAACATGATTAACTGGAGCAGTGGACAAAGCTCCAATGATGTTGGTGGTTCATCCCAAACCAGCAAGGATAGTTCTGACAGATGGGATTATGCTCAGTTCCAATTTATGATGGAACGGAAAATGAAGGCTCTGAGCGAGTAAGTAAATCAATTGGCAGAACTGGTGGTTTATCCACACCAAGTCACACATCAATTATTCAGTCAGGAGCAGGCTAGCCTCCTTTCTCTTATTCCAAGTACCCCACCACTTACTCCAGAAAGTGAAACACTGGAGGATAAAATTATAAAAAGGGCAAAAGCTAAAGCCCGTCGGGATTTAGCCAACGAAAAGGAATTCACCTATTTAGGCCAACCGATTGAAGAGATATTGTAGATGCTGATCAATGAGGGAAGAATTACAGCTCTACTACCTCTAATCAGCCAACACTCAAGACGATTTAATTTTAATGTAGTATGTCAATACCACTCCCACTCTCGCAGTCACATCACTGAAGAATGTTGGGCACTTCGCCACCTTATTCAGAACCTGATTGACAGCGGGGTCCTACAAATGACAAGTAATGGCGCTGTATTACTAGGGAGTAGGGACACATTACCTATAAAATGGAAGGAAGTCGTAGCAGTTATATCTTCTCAGGGAGACTTGGCTACCACACCACATACAATTAAACCTATTTAACTCAAAGGTGTTGAAAATCCTTTGAAAGTGGTTGCGCCGAAGCCAATCATATTTCCATTCATGCCACAGTATCCTGTTATCAGCCTACAAAAAGTACCATGGAATTATGGAGAGGCTGAAGGATCCACATCCGATATAACTGCTACAGTGTTGAAAGAGAATCCATTATATCTTCCCCAACGGGTGATGAAGCCTACCATCAGGTCAAAGGGGAAAGTTCTCATGGAGAAGATTGAAGAATTCCTCCGTTCTAAGCCAAGGTGGTTTTAAGCTTGAAAGAATCTCCATAATAGATTTCTATACAAGACTTGGTCTTCTCCTCAAAGGATCACTGGAAGGTCTTACTTATAGTCTTAGAAGAAGCCCACTTGCCAAAATTAGTGGATGTTGAAAAGTTCCATCATCTGGTTGATCACATCTTCAATAGCAATGTGATATCCTTCACCAATGATGACATTCCTCCCGAATGGACCGGTCATTGAAAATTGTTGCACATAGCGATTATGTCCTCCGGATATATGGTGGGAGGAGTTCTGATAGACGGGGAATCATCCTTAAACATCTGCCCTTATGCCACCTTGGAGAAAATGAATATCAATCTTAACAGGATCCGAAGCAGCCATACAATTATCAAAACTTTTGATAGATCCCGACGAAGTGTTGTCGGAGAGATTAAACTACCAGGGGAGATTGGTCCATATACATTCTGCGTATCCTTTCACGTACTCAAGATAGATACATGATACAACCTACTCTTGGGAAGACCATGGATTCATATGGCTGGAGTCGTCCCTTCCACCCTTCATCAGCAGCTCAAATACATCATTAACGGTAGCTTAGTAACTGTTAATGTTGAGCTAGAATGTCCTGAACAAGGTGAAATACCACTCATCAATTTCAATGTAGAAGTTAATCCTGTCAGCTTCTAGGCCCTTGAGGTGAGCAACACACACTATCAACCCATTTGGGTGCCACCTCTGATACACAGAGTTTCTGCCGAGGTAATGTCGGTAAGACAAGAGATGATATCCTTGGGTTTTTAATCTGGACAAGGGTTAGGAAAGGATCATCCAGGCATCAAGCGCCCAATTTAAGTTCCCAGTCATACAAGGACAACCGAACTAGGTTATTCTCCTTGGTCCCATTACGGGAACCCTTACAAGCACAAACAGGTTCCTTCATCTTCAAGGCGATTGCCTACACTTACAGAAGCTAAGCCTATACGACCTTCATTAAAGTTCCCTGCCCATGTGATTGCTATGCTATTTCCTAAGTCGATACTAGTTAAAGGAAAGAAAGTCCTAATTCTAGACCCCGAAGTAGAGGAAAAGGAGCGTAGGCGTAAACAAGACATTACAAGGTGGTTATCAATTATGCGCGTCCTAGTACATACTGAGGGTATGAACAGAGACATTCTAGATGATGATTGTCCAGACATTATGGTCATCATTCAGGAGAAGGAGGACGACAATAGCCCCTTCATCACAGCCGTCCACTAGGACTTCGCCCTTGGCAATTAGAGTAGCACTCATTGCATTTACCGACGAGGGTAAAAAGGGCATAAACTACCTCTGCCCTGTAGATAGCAATAACTACTTGCTTTTTCTGTATAATATTAGCAGTTATTTTGTCATTACATGCTAACACTTTGTATGATTAAACAGTTTCATATATTAAGTGAAAGCATTTTGTTTAAGGACTCTAAAGTTAGATGTGCCTAAACTTGCTGATGAGGTGCTTATTCTCCACAAGGACTGTAAGACCCCAACTTTTATAAATAAAGATGAATTTTTTATAGATATTATTTTTGAATATTATGGAGTTAATTTGATATAATATTATAGTTGTGGGTAATATTTATAAATTTTACAAAGTACGCAAGTTGTTATATAATATTCGATTGGTCGGGGAATATTCGTTTTAACAGGAAATATTCGTACGACGGCACAATCATTGGTGGACCCCACAACGGAATTATTGTCAGATTAAAAAAACGACAAAAATATTTTATTAAAAATAACGGCGGAAGTTTTACCATTGTTACTATTGAACTACTCGGTAGTAAAAGTACAGTAATATGTGTGGTTGCATAGTAACACATTGTATTAATTATTAATGCTTATGTGAGAAGTCACTCAGTTTATTCAATTATTGTCAGTTAATAGTATGAATTATTTAGCGATAATGAAGTTTTGTTTTATTCGTATTATTAACGTAATAAAACAGAAACATCTTTTTATATAAAACATAATACTTTATTAAAGTTATTCTATAAATAGAATATATTATATTTTATTTAAAAGATTTTTTTTTAAATATGGACCGTCAGATTAAAGTAATCAATCTGGACCGTTCATGGATTAGTTACTATGCATTCCATTTTTCTATAAATAGCAGCTCATTCCTTCATTATTTCTTACGAATTCATTGAACTCTAAAGAGAGAAACTATAGAGAGAAACTATAGAGAGAGAAAAAAAAAGTATTCTGCTACTTAACTACTTCCTTATTTCAGTTCTTTTTTAAAACGGTAAGGGGTGTTATTCTTTCTTATTCATGAAGAGAACTGTTGTTATTCTATTTCTTATTATTCTGTTGGAATAACATGTATACGCGGTCTACCCTATACTTGGTGACATTCTTCTGTTATTCTGTTGGAACATCCTGTCTGTGTGTTTTACACCGGACCTGGTTCTGTTTTTTTTATTATTCTGTTGGAACATCCTGTCTGTGTGTTTTACACCGGACCTGGTTCCATTATTTATTATTCTGTCGGAATATCATGTCTGTGCATTTACGCCGGACCTGGATCCATTATTTATTATTCTGTCAGAATATCATGTCTGTGCGTTTACGCCGGACCTGGTTCTATTATTTATTATTCTGTCGGACTATCCTGTCTGTGCGTTTACGCCGGACCTGGTTCCATTATTTATTATTCTGTTAGAATAACCTGTCTGTGCGGTCTATCGCATGTCGGGTGATTTCTTTTGTTATTTCATTCTTTATTATACTCAGTTGGTTAAGTTTTAACTTCTATACTCCATGAAATTAGTTGAATATCCTTGATAATTGCGGTTCATCCAGTATCTTTTCATGAAAATATTCTTCTAAGCATTCTTGAATTTTACTCCACAAAGCAGTATCATGTTGACAATTTGGACGTTGTTAATTCTTGGATAAATTCCTGGATAAATTAATTCTTGAACTTGTTTTATTGAATTCTTATGTCATTGTCATCATCCTCATGTTTATAAAATGTTGAAAGTCATCTATGGTATGTAATGCATAGATGGACATGGTATGATTATGACCAGGGATTATTCGGTGTAATCATGACCGTAATGTTACAAATGAAGTGGTAAAAGTCCTCATTGGCCCGTAGTGCATTGATGGACAATTGTTGGCATGATAATGACCATTAATGAATACACGAATATCCTTGATCGTAGTGCAGGGGTGATTCGATGATGTGGATTATTTTATTAAGATGAGTCCCAGCGATAACAGTGTTGAAAAACCTTTTAAATCACAAAAGATAGTAGAGTTTATTTTCTACTTGACTCTTTTAATGGATTGCTTGTTCCGCTGTAGTTAAACTTGATGTCTATTATATTTTATCAGTTTAACATTGTTGAAGGCTAATGATAATTTATTCTGCATTATCTTAGTCATAATATTTCTTACTGGGCTAGTTGAGCTCACCCTTTCTTTCACTGTTCTCTTCAGGAAATGATAACGTAGCTGCGGCAAGTCGGGGAACGGGGTGATGGTCCGAATGATAGTATTAATTAGTAGTCCTCACTATTCTATGTAATAGTGTGTTAATAAATGTAATGAGGATTCCTTTTGAGTATGGATACTCTCTAGTAGACAATATTTGTATTCAAACTCACAGTTTATGTTTTGTCATATTGTATACGACAGTTGTATTATTAAGTTGTATTTGAATTCTGTACCATGTATCTGACGACCCAAGATGGGTGATGTATACCTAATTTTGGGGGCGTCACAGTTGGTATCAGAGCTTAGGGATATGATCCCTGGCTAAGATGTGAGAATAAAACTAGGAGGGGAGAGACGGGGAATTCCTTCGCTAGTATGGCCTACCTAAGTTTATTTGCATGGTATTTAATTGGTCGGTCAGAATATAAGGATAATATATGGCATATCAATTAAATTTTATTTTGTGGCAGTATCTGAAAATGGCATCCGAGAATGTTGAGAATAGCAATGGAGCACAGGCGACTATGGATTCACCACATATCAATAATTGGGATAATGTGCATCAGGAAGGCGACAATCCTCATGCAAACAACAATACTAACCAAATGATGAATGATGGAATGTTCAGATATTTTATGCAGTTCATGTAACAGCAGGCGAGAGCGGCTCCTGTTCAAAATGTAGGTGGAAACACTGAAAACTCTCGAACGGTCACCGCTAAACAGTTCAAGGAGCTGGGACCACCGGAGTTTAAGGGAGAGCCAAAACCACTTATAGCAGAAACATGGATAAAACAGATCACCAAGATATTTGATGTCTTGGGATGCTCCGAGGAGCAAAAGGTTCCCTTTGCCGCCTTTATGTTGCGAGGAAAGGAAGATTACTGGTGGGAATCGATTAAGCGTACTCAACCTGCCGCACTGAAGATGTCTTGGGAGAAGTTCCAAGAGCTGTTCAATGACAAATACTTTCCCGAAAGTGTTCGTCACATGAAGGAGGTGGAGTTCATCAAATTGGAGCAGAATAATATGACCGTGTCGCAGTATGAGGCTAAATTTGCTGAGTTATCCCAGTTTGCGTCCCACTTAGTGGATAATGAAGAGCGAATGACGCGAATATTTTTGCGAGGTTTGAAACCTGAGATACGTCAACATCTTATTTCTCATAAACTGTGTTTGTATTCAGATGTTGTGAATATGGCTCAGTTAGTGGAGCGCGATAACGAGTCAACGCAACCAAAAGAAATCAGTCGGCAAAATGATAATACCAGTGAGAGCAGTCATTGAAGCGGTGACAACAAGCATGTAGGGAATCAACAGGCCAGAAATGGTAACCACTTCGGTGGTAATCAGAACCAAAACAATAAGAATGGTCATTTCAAGAAGAGGAGATTCAACAATGATGGAAAGACATCAGCACCAGCACCCGTTGTTAAGGAAGGAGAACGACCACCTATCATATATTTCAAATGCGGAGGGGAGGGGCACATCAGTCCAAACTGCGCGATGCCGTCTAAAGCATGTTATAATTGTGGAAGAGAAGGTCATTTAGCTCGATTTTATCGTTTACCAAAAATAAGTTCAGCCAAGATGGAGACACCAAAGGCCGTCCCAGAAAAGTCAAAACCGGTAGTGCAAGGGAGAGCGTTTGTTGTGACCTCCCAGAAAGCAAGGAACCCGAATGAGATCATCACGGGTAAGCTTATCATAAACTCTAACGAAGTCTATACTTTATTTGATACCGGTTCTACCCATTCTTTTATTTCTCCTAGTTGCGCTCATCGATTAAATTTAATTTCGGAGAAATTAGACTTTGACTTATCTGTTGAAACTCCATTGGGAGAAACCTTTATTTCATCCACGGTTTATAAGTCTTGTTTGGTTCAAGTTGGTACCCACACATTACCTGTCGATCTTATTTCATTAAAAATACTTGCATTTACCGTGATTCTAAGGATTGATTGGTTAACTACTCATCATGCAAAAATTGATTATTTTCGTAAGGTTGTTAGCTTTCATATTCCTAATCGACCTATTATGCGAATTCAAGCAACCAAACCATTAAAATCAATCATTGTCATCTCAAGCCATAAAGCTATTCGTTTATTGAAAAACGGATGTCAAGCTTTCTTAGCTCATGTCACGGATCTAAACAAAAATACGTCAGTTTTGAATGATATTTCTATTGTTAATAAATTCCCTGACGTATTCTCTGAAGAACTTCCTGGCCTACCCCATAGCGTGAAATTAAATTTTGTATCGACCTTGAACCCGGTACAAAACCCATTTCTAAAGCCCCATATCGAATGGCTCCTATTAAACTTCAGGAGTTAAAGATCCAACTGCAAGAATTGTTAGACATTGGCTTTATTCGTCCTAGTACTTCTCCTTGTGGTGCTCCTGTTCTATTCGTGAAGAAGAAAGATGGAAGTATGCGACTTTGTATTGATTATCGGGAGTTGAATCATGTCACCATCAAAAACAGGTACCCATTGCCACGTATTGATGACATGTTTGACCAGTTGCAAGGAGCACAATTCTTTTCAAAGATCGATCTTCATTCTGGATATCATCAGCTGAAGGTTAGAACTGAGGATATTCCAAAGACGACTTTCAGAACTCGGTACGGGCATTATGAATTTCTAGTCATATCCTTTGGATTGATTAATGATCCTGCTGCCTTCATGGATATGATGAACCGGGTATTCAAGGAATATTTGGATCACTTTGTGGTCGTCTTTATTGATGACATCCTTATTTATTCCAAAAGTCGTGAAGATCATGAGCAACACTTGAGGCCGGTACTCCAAAAGCTTCGTGAATACAAGCTTTATGCCAAGTTGAAGAAATGCGAGTTCTGGCTTGAGGAAGTAGCATTCCTTGGGCGCGTGGTATCAAGATATGGAATATCTGTTGACCCGGCAAAGATTGAAGCTATTCAAAGCTGGGAGCAACCTAAATCAGTGACTGAAGTACGTAGCTTTCTTGGTTTAGCTGGTTATTATCGGAGATTCGTGGAAGGATTTTCTCGAATCGCTACTCCATTAACTCAGCTAACTCGGAAAGATACAAAGTTCGGTTGGAGCGAAGAATGTGAGAAGAGTTTTCAAGAACTCAAGAGGAGACTCATTTCAGCACCTATTCTAACAATACCATCTGGCTCGGAGGGATTTGTCATCTACAGTGATGCTTCGAGCAAAGGGTTGGGATGCGTTCTCATGCAATATGGAAAAGTCATAGCCTATGCATCAAGACAACTCAAGGAATATGAGAGGAATTATCCTACTCATGATCTAGAGTTGGCAGCTGTTGTCTTTGCACTTAAAATTTGGAGGCATTACTTGTATGGGGAGAATGTGGAGATCTTTACGAATCATAAAAGCCTCAAATATTTCTTCACTCAAAAGGAACTCAACATGCAACAACAACGTTGGCTTGAACTGTTTAAAGATTATGATTATACCATTCAATACCATCCTAGAAAAGCGAACGTGGTAGCTGACATATTGAGTAGAAGATCATATTCAAGTACGAGTGCGGCATTGTCAACACAAAGGCCCATTTTATGTGATTTGCAAAGGATAGAGATAGAGTTAAAGACTCCAGGGACCCATGTGATGATGGCGAATATACGAGTAGAATCGACTTTAATCGATAAAGTTAAAGCTGCTCAAGCTATAGACCTGGAGCTGATGCGTATGAGGAAGAAAGTGCAAAAAGGTGCTATGCCGGAAGCAAGAATCGATGAAAAAGGAATACTTCGAGTCAACTCCAGACTTTGTGTTCCTAACAACCCTGATTTAAAGTATGAAATTATGATGGAGGCGCACAACACACCGTTTGCAATCCATCCTGGATGTACCAAAATGTATCATGATCTTCGTCATACATTTTAGTGGAGCAATATGAAGAGAGCGATAGCGCTGTTTATCTCAAGGTGTCTAACTTGTCAACGAGTCAAAGCGAAGCATCAAGTACCAAAAGGTCCATTGCAACCACTTAAAATTCTAGAATGGAAGTGGGAGCACATTACCATGGATTTCGTTACCGGTCTTCCTAGGGTTTCTCAAGGTATTGATGCGATTTGGGTCATTGTTGATAGATTGACCAAGTCTGCTCATTTCTTACCGATACGAGAAACTTATACACTTGAACGTCTTGCTCGTATGTACATAAACGAGATTGTAAGACTACATGGTATGCCAGTATCCATAGTTTCTGACCGAGACCCAAGATTCACTTCACGATTAGTTTACAAAAAGCTATGGGCACGGATTTACGATTTAGTTCAGCATATCATCCTCAGACGGACGGACAATCAGAGAGGACTATTCAAACTCTTGAAGATCTATTAAGACTCTGTGTCCTTGATTTTAAGGGAAGTTGGGACAAGTTCTTACCATTGGTGGAGTTTTCCTACAACAGTTATCAAACAAGTATTGGCATGGCTCCATTCGAAGCATTGTGTGGAAGAAAATGTCGTTCTCCAGTATGCTGAGATGAGGTGGGTGAAGCAACGTTGTTGGGACCGGAGTTGGTACGTATGACTACAGAAAAGATTCAAACGATCCGACAACGTATAAAAACCTCACAAGATCGACAAAAGAGTTATGTTGATCTTCATCGAAAGGACGTAGAATTTGATATAGGAGATCATGTGTTCTTACGTGTTGCTCCATGGAAAGGAGTTACAAGATTTGGAAAGAGAGGAAAGCTTAATCCTCGATTTATCGGTCCATTTTTAATCCTCGATCGAGTAGGAACTGTGGCTTATAGACTCGTTTTACCGCCAAGTATGTCTCGTGTTCATAATGTTTTTCACATATCCATGTTACGTAAATATGTGGAAGACCTGAACCACATTATTGAGTTAGAACCAGACGAAATAGCAGAAGATTTGACGTATGAAGAAGTTCCTGTTCAAATCTTGGATAAGAAGGAACATATTCTACGCTCCAAGGTTATACCTCAAGTCAAAGTTTTGTAGAGAAACCACGATGTTGAGGAAATGACTTGGGAGTTAGAATCTGAAATGAAATCAAGGTATCCTTACCTCTTCGACATACCAGGTACGTGTCCTAATTTTGAGGGCGAAATTTCATAAGAAGGGGAGGTTGTAAGACCCCAACTTTTATAAATAAAGATGAATTTTCTATAAATATCATTTTTGAATATTATGGAGTTAATTTGATATAATGTTATAGTTGTGGGTAATATTTATAAATTTTACAAAGTACGCAAGTTGTTATATAATATTCGATTGGTAGGGGAATATTCGTTTTAACAGGGAATATTCGTACGACGACACAATCATTGGTGGACCCTACAACGGAATTATTGTCGGATTGAGAAAATGACAAAAATATTTTATTAAAAATAACGGCGGAAGTTTTACCATTTTTACTGTTGAACTACTCGGTAGTAAAAGTACAGTAATACGTGTGGTTGCATAGTAACACACGGTATTGATTTTTAATGCTTATGTGAGAAGTCACCCAGTTTGATTCAATTATTGTCAGTTAATAATATGAATTATTTAGCGATAATGAAGTTTTATTTTATTCGTATTATTAACGTAATAAAACAGAAACATCTTTTTATATAAAATAAAATACTTTATTAAAGTTATTCTATAAATAGAATATATTATATTTTATTTAAAAGATTTTTTTTTAACTATGGACCGTCAGATTAAAATAATCAATCTGGACCGTTCATGGATTAGTTACTATGTATTCCATTTTTCTATAAATAGCAGCTCATTCGTTCATTATTTCTTACGAATTCACTGAACTCTAAAGAGAGAAACTATCAAGAGAAACTATAGAGAGAGAAAAGAAAAGTATTCTGCTACTTAACTACTTCCTTATTTTAGTTCTTCTTTAAAATGGTAAGGGGTGTTATTCTTTCTTATTCATAAAGAGAACTGTTGTTATTCCATTTCTTATTATTCTGTTGGAATAACCTGTATATGCGGTCTACCCTATACTTGGTGACATTCTTCTGTTATTCTGTTGGAACATCCTGTCTGTGTGTTTTACACCGGACCTAGTTCTGTTTTTGTTATTATTCTGTTGGAACATCCTGTCTGTGTGTTTTACACCGGGCATGGTTCCATTATTTATTACTCTGTCGGAATATCATGTCTGTGCATTTACGCCGGACCTAGTTCCATTATTTATTATTCTGTTGTAATATCTTATCTGTGCGTTTACGCCGGACCTGGTTTCATTATTTATTATTCTGTCGGAATATCGTGTTTGTGCGTTTACGCCGGTCCTGGTTCCATTATTTATTATTTTGTTAGAATAACCTGTCTGTGCGGTCTATCGCATACCGGGTGATTTCTTTTGTTATTCTATTCTTTATTATACTCAGTTGGTTAAGTTTTAACTTCTATACTCCATGAAATTAGTGGAATATCCTTGATAATTACGATTCATCCAGTATCTTTTCATGAAAATATTCTTCTAAGCATTCTTGAATTTTACTCCACAAAACAGTATCATTTTGACAATTTGGACGTTGTTAATTCTTGGATAAATTAATTCTTGAACTTGTTTAATTGAATTCTTATATCATTGTCATCATCCTCATGTTTATAAAATGTTGAAAGTCATCTATGGCATGTAATGCATAGATGGACTTGGTATGATTATAACCAGGGATTATTCGGTGTAACCATGGCCGTAATGTTACAAATGAAGTGGTAAAAGTCCTCATTGGCCCGTAGTGCATTGATGGACAGTTGTTGGCATGATCATGACCATTAATGAATACACGAATATCCTTAGTCGTAGTGCATGGGTGATTCGATGATGTGGATTATTTTATTAAGCTGAGTCCCAGCGATAACAGTGCTGAAAAATCTTTTAAATCATAAAAGATAGTAGAGTTTATTTTCTACTTGACTTTTTTAATGGATTGCTTGTTCCGCTGCAGTTAAACTTGATGTCTATTATATTTTATCAGTTTAACATTGTTGAAGGCTAATGATAATTTATTCTGCATTATCTTAGTCATAATATTTCTTACTGGGCTAGTTGAGTTCACCCTTTCTTTCACTGTTCTCTTCAGGAAATGAGAACGTAGCTGCGGCAAGTCGGGGAACGGAGTGATGGTCCGAATGATAGTATTAGTTAGTAGTCCTCACTATTCTATGTAATAGTGTGTTAATAAATGTAATGAGGACTCCTTTTGAGTATGGATACACTCTCTAGTAGACAATATTTGTATTCAAACTCACAATTTATGTTTTGTCATATTGTATACGACAGTTGTATTATTAAGTTGTATTTGAATTCTGTACCATGTATCTGACGACCCAAGATGGGTGATGTATACCTAATTTTGGGAGCGTCACAAGGACTGTAACTTTGATGTAAAGTTGGACTCAGACTTGATGGAAATACAAGAGGACTATGAGATACCTCAAGAGATCAAAGAATGGATCAAAGACAAACCCAAGCCAAATCTTGATCAAACCACCTCTTTCAACCTCTGAACCTCAGAAAACCCCAAAAAAATCCATATTGGTATGGACCTTACTCCAAACCAAAGGAATGACATGGTTATTCTATTGACCCAATTCTAGGATGAGTTTTCATGGTCTCATGAAGACATGGTCACTTTGTCCACTGACATTGTCATTCAATGCCTCCCCATCAAAGAGGGATTCAAGTCAGTCAGGTAGAAGCTCAGGCGATTAAAACCTGAGTGGAGTTTAAAAGTTAAAGAAGAAATTGTGAAATAATTTCAAGCCGACATCATCATGGTATCAACATACCCTGAATGGCTATCCAACATAGTCCCCATTCCTAAACCCAGTGGAAAGGTGCGAGTTTGCGTGGATTACAGGGATTTGAATAAAGCTTATCTTAAAGATAGCTTTCCCGTGCCATTCATCCACATACTCATTGACAATACAGCTCAGTATGACATGTACTCCTTTGATGATTGCTTTGTGAGGTACCATCAAATCATGGTTGTTGAAGAGGATCGTGAGAAAACTGCCTTCATCACTCCTTGGGGAACCTTTTACTACAGACGGTTGTCGTTCGACCACATCAATGCCAGAACTACCTATCAGCGAGCCATGATGGCTCTTTTCCATGATCTAGTGCACAAAAAGATAGAAATCTACGTGGATGATATTATTGTCAAGTCCCGAAGGGAGGAAGACAACCTATATCATCTCAAAAAGCTCTTCAACAGGTTACGTAAGTGCAACTTGAAGTTGAATCCAGCCAAGTGCGCCTTTGGCGTTAAATCAAGCAAGTTGCTAGGATTCCTAGTCAGCCACAAAGGGATTGAGCTGGATTCCACAACAATCCAGGCCATCACAGAAATGCCCATACCTCAGACAGAGAAGGAAATACAGGGACTTTTGGGAAAAATTAACTTTATCAGCCGATTCATTTCTCAACTCACAGCAACCTGTGAGCCGATCTTCAATTGTTAAGGGAAAACTCCTCCATGAAATGGAATGATGAGTGTTAGGAAACCTTCCTTACAATCAAAGAGCAGCTAGTCAATGCTCCTATTTTAGTACCTCCTAGGGATGGTGTTCCCCTGTTCATGTACCTGTCCATCATGACAACGCCATGGGCTGCATGATGGGATAGGAAGATGATATGGGCCAAGAAAGAGCTATCTATTACCTCAGGAAAAGATTTAGCAGTAGTGAACACTAGTACACTCTAATTGAGAAAACTTGTTATGCTTTAGCATGGGCTTCCATGAGGTTACATCATTACCTCCATGGTCACACAATCCATCTCATGTCCCGCGTGGATCCTCTCAAGTATATGTCCAAATGGCAGTTGATCCTACATCAATTTGACATTCTCTACGTGACACAAAAGTCTATTAAAGGTTAAGGAATTGCGGATCAACTGGCCGCCGCACCTGCAGGGGATTTCAAACCTTTGGAGACATACTTCCCCGATGAATGGGTAATGACAGTTCAACAACACCATCAAGATGATACACACCAACCATGGAAGATGTATTTTGATGGAGCTGTAAACATGGAAGGTGCT
Source organism: Panax notoginseng (assembly GCA_016801055.1). NCBI lineage: Eukaryota > Viridiplantae > Streptophyta > Magnoliopsida > Apiales > Araliaceae > Panax > Panax notoginseng. The sequence goes on from CM029014.1 coordinate 163,502,998, forward strand.
AGAGTTAGAGCAGTTCTAGTATCCATGACGGAGGAGCAGCATCCCGTCGCCGTCAAATTACAGTTTCCCAGCACCAACAACACAGCTGAGTATAAAGGTTGTATCATTGAGCTAAAACTAGCCCAATTAATGGGCATCAGACAGTTAACTGTCTTTGGGGATTTCGAATTGGTAATCAGACAAACCACTGGAATCTATCACACCTAAGAGCTACATTTGTAGCTTTACCATCTGCAGGTTTTACAGATGGCTTCAAAGTTTGAAGAAATATCCTTCCTCCACATTCCTCAGAATAGGAATGACATTGCGGATGCACTAGCAACTTTGGCCTCCTTAATCAACATACTTGACAAGGAAAACATGCAAAACATCACATTTGCCCTGCAGAAGGCTCGGTTGGAAAAGTATGGGAACTACATTGGAAAAGTATCGGTTGAGCTACCTCCAATCTAACACCCTTGGTATCAGCATATCAAGGAGTATCTGCGAGATGGATCTATACCCACTGAGGTGAGTCCAGCTGAAAGAAAGCGGATCCATCGAATGCCTATAAAATTCTACCTGAGCGGAGATGCACTCTATAAAAGAGATGCAGGACTAGGTCTCCTCAGATGTCTAGACAGGGACCAAGCTTAGAGGCTCGTGGATAAAATCCATGGTGGAGTATGTGGCCCACACATGAGCGGCCCTCTACTTGTAAAGAAAATCCTAAGAACAGGGCATTATTGGCTCTCTCTCTCTCAAGGCTGACGATGATGATCACGTCAAGAGATGTTACCAATGCCAAATTCATGGGAATGCTATCCACGTCCCTCCAAAGGAGTTCCAAAATATGAGTTCGCCCTGGCCCTTCTCAATGTGAGGATTGGACGTGATCAAGCCCATCGCGCCCAAAGGCAGTAATGGTCATCGATTTATCTTCACCATGATCGACTACTTCACCAATTGGGTAGAAGCAGCCTCCTTCCCCATGGTTACTAAAGAAGTTATCATTGCTTTCATCAGAAATAATGTCATTGCTCGATATGGACAACCAGAGGTGATTGTGTCAGACAATGCTAAAAACCTCAACAATCAAATGATGGATGAGTTATGCAGTAAATTCCGCATCAAACATCTCAACTCTGTCATCTATCTTCAAAATATGAATGGTGCTGTTGAAGCGGCTAATAAGAATGTCAAAAAGATCATTCAAAAGATGTGTGCCAATCACAAGGGATAGCCTGACTTATTGCTTATGACTCTATTAGCCTACAAAGCATCAATGCACATTTCCACTAGGGCAACCCCCTACTCATTAACCTATGGGATGGAAGCAATGCTACCCATAGAAGTGGAAATGGAATCCCTCAGAGTGTTGATAGACACTCAGCTGGATGAGGACCAATGGTTGCAAGATATGTATCACCAATTGTCTCTAATAGACGAAAGCTGAGTCGCTGCCATCTTCCATTGTCAGTTATACGAACAGAGGATTGCCAGATCCTACAACATAAAAGTCCGGCTATGGCAATTCAAGGAGCATGATTTGGTCTTGAAGAAAATTCTTGACAGTCAAGATCAATCTAAAGGAAAATTCACCCCAAACTGGGAAGGTCCGTTTGTTGTCAAGGAGGTATTGATAAGAGGAGCTCTCAGATTATAGAAAATGGATGGCGATGAATTTCCACAACCCATCATCTCGGACACCGTGAAATGATACTACTATGTATAAAGTTACCAGCAAAATAGCATCCTGAGTTTGGATCACCAGATCCCTAGTCAGTTAAGGTTTTCTAAACCTTTCTCACTACATACAACCTTTCTTCACATCCGTTTGCCCCATCAGGGACAAACATGTTAGGTTTTGTGAAAATCAAAGTAGCAATCAAATTGCAAAAATAGCGGAAGCAAAATAAAATCAGATTTTAAAATTTTTCAAAAATCAATTATCCGGATCATCCTTTATGCATATTATTAATTAAACGAAGAATAAGAAGTTATGAAATCATACCCTTGTAGAAACGAGCTTCCTCAGGTACGAGTTCATCTCCTACTTCTCCACGATCTCCTTGAATCTCCGGGTAGATTCCTTCCTTTGATCAATGTAAGCCACCCAAGTGTATGACCTCTAAAGGTGATCCACCAAAGAAGAAGAATTTTCAAGAAGGGTGTATTGGCTCAAACCCTAGTTTTTCCTATCTCTATAGAAAAAGGGGCGTACTCTCCTACAATTGGAATTATGTATATATTTGATATCTGATATAAGACTCCTCTTATAAAGATATCAGGTAACCCTATTTAATTAAAATAAGGTATTATTTATTTAATTAAACTCTTTTAATTAAATGGGCTCCCTAATCTTGTTAGGGATAATTAATTAAACTCCTTTAACTAAATTTTTCTCCTAATCCTATTAGAAATAAATGAGAGTACTTATATTAAATTAATTCCTAAACTCTCTTCGAAATTAAAATAATAATAATTGTAATAATATTAATAAGACTCCTCTTATTAATTTATAATTAATATTTCTAAAATATTAAATAATGAATATTAAGCTATTTAATTTATTCTATCACCATAGATTAAATTCAATATACTTAACATATTATTACGATTATGCCATTAACTTCTTAAATAATTATTCTTCCTGTTATGGTGTGACCCTTTAGGTTCTCCATATTAAACCGGTTGTGAATAAATCAAATAGAACAATTCTTATCTTATTTAAATAAATAAATTAAACGATTAATTTATTTAAATAAATAATATTTATTCTACAATAGGGATAAGCCTCCCTAGCGATCAAAGACTTTCCAGATAATATAGATTTCAACATTAATCATTAAAGAACCTTTGAGTTAATAGTTATCGTACAATTCAATCCTTCTACCATACAATGTCCCAATTAAATATAAGACATAGAATTATTGTTAAGTCTTCTTTTATTTAATTATATGTATTTCGATTCCTAAATGTACAACTCCTAATGAATGTAAATTAGAAACTACTTTCTAATTTCATTCCACCTTGGCTAAGGATTCCTAGGTTGTCATTTATCGAATCACATAGGACATTTCTCTTTTTTTACTAGAAGTGGTAGATTCTTTATTGATCATTCACTATCTTCATATATAACTTATTACATCCAAGCATACCCTTCGATATGCTCTAAGAGTCTTAAGGAATAAGTCAAAGTGTAATTCATTATATATAAGATACTATGATGATCTCAAATCTAAGGATCATTTGTACTACTATCACTACAGGAATTTCCATTGACAGACAAGTAAAACTCCATTAGGTATTCCTTAGCGAGTCACGTTCAGTGAACTTATTCTCTAATAAGCACCTACATACTTGCTTTAGTGTCTCCACACAAATGATTATGAGATCAATCATCCTCATCCAATGAGCAAGCAACGTACGTACCAATCTATCAGGATTCACTAATCCCCTTTTTAGTAATCCATTGATTGGAAACATTTTAGTTTTAAGCTATCTAAGAGTTTAGATCTCATTAGCATGATCTCATCGTGATTCTAAAAGCATTGCTTAAAACTATGAGTTTATCGCATATTATTAAAACAGCACCATGTAGATAATAAATGCCTTTAATAAATAGTTCTTTTATTAATAAATAAATAAGATTGATTACAAAGTATATAATTTATCATCATACATGATTGACTTGTATGCATACTACTTTCAATCTCCTACTTGCACTAAAGCCAATCACCATGGTATCTCATACTCATCTTCTCTAAGTGACGATCGAACTGCTGTTGTGTTAATGCTTTAGTAAATAGATCTGCAATATTGTCTTGAGAGTCCACACGCTCCAAGGCGACGTCTCCTCTTTCAATGATCTCTCTGATCAAATGAAACCATCGCAACACGTGTTTGGATTTCTAATGAGACCTGGGTTCCTTAGCCTGCGCAACAGCTCCGGTGTTGTCACAGAATAAAGGCACTGGTCCTGTAATGCTAGGAACCACACCAAGTTCGGTAATGAACTTCTTCATCCAAAAAGCTTTATTTGTAGCTTCACTTGCAGCTATGTACTCTACCTCTGTCACTGAATCAGCAACTGTTTGCTGTTTGGAACTCTTCCAACTCACTACGTCACCGTTTAAGGTAAACACATATCCCGAAATGGATTTACTGTCATCTTGGTCTGTTTAAAAACTTGAGTCTGTGAAGCCCTCTAGTTTCAATTCAGACCCACCGTAGACAAGAAATACATCCTTAGTTCTTCTTAAGTACTTTAGGATATTTTTAACTGCCTTCCAGTGTTCTTCTCGTGGATTCGACTGATATCTGCTTGTTACACTAAGTGCATGAGTGACATCTGGTCTAGTACATATCATATCGTACATGATAGATCCTATTGCTGAAGCATAAGGAATCTTTCTCATACGGTCTCTCTCCTCAGGTGTCTTTGGGGCCTATTTCTTAGAGAGATGTATTCCATGGTTCATCGGCATGAGACCTCTTTTGGAATCTTCCATGCTAAACCTCTTTAGCATCGAGTCAATGTACGTTCCTTGGGACAAGCCAAGCATCCTTTTAGATCTATCTCTATAGATCTTTATCCCCAAAATATATGATGCATCTCCCAAGTCCTTCATAGAGAAGTGTTTAGATAATCCGATTTTAATTGATTGTAGCATAGGAATATCATTCTCTATCAGTAATATATCATCAACATACAATACAAGGAATGAAACAGCGCTCCCACTAACCTTCTTGTACACACATGGTTCATCCTCATTTTTAATAAAATCAAACTCTTTGATTGTCTCATCAAAACGGATGTTCCACCTATGAGAAGCTTGCTTCAATCCATAAATGGATCGTTGTAGCTTACAGACTTAATTTGTTCCAACCTTTGAAATAAATCCATCTAGCTGTGTCATATACACATCCTCCTCAAGTTTCCCATTGAGGAAGGTCGTTTTCACGTCCATCTGCCAAATTTCGTAGTCATGGTAAGCTACAATCGCAAGCAAAATCCGAATGGACTTGAGCATTGCTACTGGTGAGAAGATTTCGTCATAGTCAACTCCTTGTCTTTGTTTGAAACCTTTTGCGACCAGTCGGGCCTTATAGGTCTCTACCTTGCCGTCTACTCCAGTCTTTATTTTAAAGACCCATTTACACCCAATAGGCTTAATGCCTTCAGGTGGTGAAACAAAAGTCCATACTTGGTTTTCATACATGGAGTCCATCTCAGATTTTATGGCTTATTGCCACTTCTCTGAGTCTTTATTACTCATAGCATGTTCATAATTCAATGGATCATCATCATCTATGATACATACCTCATCGTCATCCTCCATGACAAGTCCATACCTATCATGTATCTTTGGTACTCTTCCAGATTTATGAATAGGGTGTGGTACAGAAGGAATCTCTACTTAGACAGGTTCATCCATTTGATCTGTAGTGCTTTGTGGTTCTTGAATTTCTTCAAGATCTATTTTTCTCCCACTGACCCCTTCAAGGATAAACTCCTTTTCCAAGAAGGCAGCATATTTGGCAACAAACACCTTTTTTTCAGTAGGATTGTAGAAATAATATCCTAAACTTTCTTTAGGATATCCCACAAAAGTACACTTATCAGATCTTGTTCCAAGCTTATCATTTTGAAACCTTTTCATATAAGCTGGACATCCCCAAATTTTAACATGCTTAAGACTAGGCTTCCTCCCTGTCCACATCTCATATGGAGTCTTAGGGACGGATTTTGAGGAAACCTTATTTAGTAGATATGTAGCCGCTTCTAGGCATTTCCCCAGAATGATACCGAAAGATCGATAAAACTCATCATGGAACGAACCATGTCCAACAGTATTCGATTTCTCCTTTCAGACACACCATTCAGCTGTTGCGTCCTTGGTGGAGTCCATTGTGAGATTATACCATTTTCTTTGAGACAATTGAGAAACTCACTGCTTAAGTATTCACCACCTCGATCTGATCGAAGAATCTTAATACTTTTGCCCGTTTGTTTCTCTACTTCACTTCTGAACTCTTTTAACTTTTCAAATGATTCAGATTTGTATTTCATGAAATACACATATCCAAATCTTGAGTGATCATCAGTGAATGTAATAAAATAAGAATACCCTCCTCGTGCAGTTGTTGTCATAGGTCCACATACATCTGTGTGTACCAATGCTAACAACTCTGTAACTCTTTCTCCTTTTCCACTAAAAGGAGATTTAGTCATTTTGCCCATGAGACAAGATTCACAAGTTGGATATGATTCATAATCTGATAGCTCTAGGAGCCCATCTTTATGCAACTTAGATAATCTTGTTTCATTAATATGACCGAGTCTACAGTGCCATATGAAGGTATAATTAACATCATCTCTTTTACTTTTCTTAGTTTGTTCAATTTGAAGTATATTTTCATGCAAGTCAAGTATATAAAGTCCATTTTGCAAATTACCAACACCATATAAAACATTATCATTATAAATAAAACAACTGTTGTTCTTTATTATAATATTAAAATCGTCCATATCCAATACAGAGATATAAATAATGTTTCTAATGATATTTGGAACAAAATAACAATTATTTAAATTAATCAACTTGCCCGTAGGCAGTGCTAAACAATAAGTCCCTATAGCTGATGCAACAACCTTTGCTCCATTTCCCACTCGTAGGACGACCTCATCCTTGCTCAGCTTTCTACTTCTAACCAGTCCCTGCATATTATTACATATGTGAGAACCATAACCGGTATTCAATACCCAAGTAGAAGATTGACTTTTAGAAAAATTATTTTCAATCATAAACACACCTTGATTAGGATTCGAAGCTTCTCCAAGCTTCTTCTGCTTTTGTTCCGCAATATAATCCTTGCAGTTCCTTTTCCAGTGACCCAGCTTGTTGTAATGGAAGCAAATTCCTTTGCTAGCTGGATCAGGTTTCTTTTGATCCTTCACTTTCGTCTTTCCCTTAGCCTTCTTGGATTTCTTCTTTTCAGAAAATACCTTGGGCCTCTTCCTTTTCTTGGAAGAATCATCCACCAGTAAGACATGGTTCTTCTTGGATGGGAAGTGATCTTTAGCAGTTTTCAACATGTTAAGTAATTCAGGCAAGCTAACATCTAATTATTCATGTGAAAAATCAAAACAAATTGTGAGAAGGTGTCCGAAAGTGACTGCAAGACTAAATCTTGACTGAACTCCCCATCCATGACGAACCCAAGCTGTCCAAGACGTTCAATCAGATTGATCATCTTTAAGATATGAGTCTCAACGGTAGTGCCCTCGGTCATCCGAGATCGGAAGAGCTCTTTAGATATTTCATATCTAGCAGTTCTTGTGAGGGCCCCGAATCAAGGTCCTAAATCACCTCGGATCCGGTTCGATCATTCTATCACTATTATTATATTTGCGGAAGATATAAACATAAATTGTTTATACATTAAACTTACACACTTTTTCCCAAGGTCGAGCAACCTTAACTTAATACACATTACATAACTTACTTAACACATAATCTTAAAATACAACACTTATACAATTTAGCTGCACACATATCCTAACGCTGAAACTGTCTTTAACATTTCCTTGTATTCGACGCGTTCGTCTTAATCTGCAATGTTTTATCATGATATAGCAAGGGTGAGCATAAGGATTGCCCAACAAGTTTTAGTTCAATAATATAACGATATATCATGATTGAAATAGTATGAACAATAAGCTGGCTATAATTCATCAATATAATTGAGAACTAGCAGGAACAAACTTTTGACTAAACAAGTATTAAACATGAACAAAAATATCTGGACCAACTGGTAATAAAGGTGATCAGCCTTTCATACCTGACTTATACATGCAATATGTACAGAGTACAATTCATGGCAATCAGCAATGATTAACCATAAGCTTATCCAAATGAAACAACTCTTAGTAGAGTTAAGTAAAAATAAACCTGCCTGAACCGTTGACTACCACTACGCAATTTATATCGCTTTATCCGAAGACCTAATATTAGTAATATAGATCTCCAATATTAGAATAATATCATCACAGTATAATACTATTATATATATAAACATAGAATAACCTAAACACATAACACATAACCCTATCAGTCTATAACACACATAAGACTCGGTATCAGATTAAACTATTACAGTCTATCTTGATTTTGACACAATTCTAACATTCCGACGGTCTAGTCGGACTTTTATCGAGTCTAAGTTCAATTAAACTCTGCCTAAACACTTAACAATTAACTCAGATAATTTTAATAACAGTCAAAATATTTTTCATAAGTCTCATAATAATTTTCAAATAATTATTATCATTTATCGCAAATTTTTAATCATTAAACACGTATTTAACTAAATTAAATACCACATAATTTTTCTATCATTAATATTTATTTATTATCAAATATTAATGAAATACATGACATAATATTATAATATATTTATAATATCACAAAGTATTTTTAATACCTTAAAATCATAATTATATGATTTTTAAACACTTAAATCCATTATCCAATAATTACTTTTAATATCAAAATATTAATATTTTTATGACAAAATATCAAAAGTTATATTTTATAACTTAAGAAATTTTTATAACCCTTAAATCATTTTCAGATGATTTTTAAATCATTTATTCTATTTTTCATAATTTATTTAATATATTTATTAAATAAACTAATTATCATTAATATTGATTAATTAATGAATTTCATCACAAAATATTAAAAGTCATCAAAAATAACTTAAAATATTTTCTAATATCATAATATAATTTTTCATGATTTTTCATGAATTAAAACTATTTTAAAACAATTTATTGAATATTATAAATAAACAAATTAAATACCATTTATATTCCAAAAATATTAAATATTTATGAAATATACTCAAAATAGTTAAAAACTATTTTTCAGACTTTAAAAAAAATTTAGATTTTATTTAGTATTTTTTAATAATTAAAAACAATTTTTCTCTATTTTTAATTAATTTTCGAAAAATCATAATAATAAACTGTCGCTAAAGAGCCCTATAGCGACAGACCCGTCGCTATAAGTGTTCTTAGGTTGTTCTTGAGTGTACTTGAGCTTCATCGACAGCTAACGAGGTTGGTGCTTTGACCGAGTCTAGATTCGTGGTTATAAGGTTTATGGGAACATTATTAAGTTAATGTTTTAGTACTGATGTAGTACTACAACCATAAACAAGTTGCAAGACCAAAATCTAACACAACAGGGAGATTAAGGCTGCAGAAATCGTTGTCAGAAGCTGTTCTTCATTTTCTGGGTTACCAAGAAATGAAGAACAGTCCAAGTGACTACCTTTCGATCACTACTAGAAAACAGTAAATAGACAACGCAGAAAAAACGTTGTGGTATCAGTCAGAAAAACGTCGTGGTTAAAGGTGTCATCTATTTGACACCCTCACACAACGTTTTAAAAACGTTGTAGTTAAGCACAATACACAACGTTTTTTAGAAAAAAAACGTTGTAGATTTATTTTTCAAAAATTAACAGATGCTTAAAAACGTTGTAGTAAGTATGATTCCACAACGTTTTCTGAATAAAAACGTTGTAGTTTAGTATATCAGACAACGTTTTTAACCAATTTATACAACATTTTTAAAATGTTGTAGATAAAGAAAAAAAAAGAAAAAAAATATTGTGATTCACCTATATTACCAATGCACCTGCAATGCCATGATATATAACTAAAAAGTCTAAATTCTCATTTAAATTTAAAACCAAAATGTATCAACCATTCAAAATACATCCCAATAATACCATTTGTTTACAGGTTCAAATATCTCAAGCATTGATTATGAAATAACATGAATTAAAAAAATACAAGTGAAACTAAATTAGTGATATGGCAACACTGAACCTCCTCTTCAATTAGTGATATGGCAACACTGAACCTCCTCTTCATACCTCCACTGTACTTTCCAACCTGCTTGTCAGCAACTCCTCCATTGAAAAGATTAACACTCCTAATAGATTCTTCCACCGCCTGCAATAACATAACAAAAAGCAAGACATTTTATGTTGAGTACCCTTCCCAAGAATGCCACTCGATCAGCAGCAGAAATGAGTAAATAGGAGACGCATTCAATAGAATGTAGCCAAGAAGCACATCCAGTCCACGAAGATTATGGAAATTAAGTACATTTTTAGACAGCACGAAAGAACACGTATTATCTAGATAATGGCGACAAAAATCCAATGCAAACTACTACCCTCAAATGCATGCTGGATGTTTGAAAGGCAATAAAATAACACACCTGTAAGCATGGAAGTATAGCAGGTGTGACAGCTGTTGTAAGAAATGAATGCACATTAAAACGTATCTGCAAAAGGATCAAAATAATTAGCTAACAACTGAGATAAGTAAAGAACATAATTATCTGCCATTTGATTGCTCAAACCAACTCACGCATAGCTAGACAGGGTCCCCTAGTAAGTCTCATTGACTCCTCTCAACTTCTCCCAGTGTTTCACAATGAATGCCAACTGTCGTAGTCCTGCATCTATATGTGCATAATCTTGAAGTAACTTTGTATTTATAACAGCCAAAAAGTTGTTAACACATATGTCACAGGACATTTCAGTCACTGGATCCATAAGCTTCACTATGGGCACCCTAGCACGCGTCAGCGCCTATAGACATAATTAAATTATAATCAACGATTAATAGAAAATTACAATTGATGATGAAACTAATCGACAATTTTGTTGAGTATTAAGAAAAGTCCCAGAATAGCATTATTACACAAATGGAGCAAATACAAATATGATAACTCGCTGACAAAGTCATGATAATAAACAAAGAATAAGGCAGTTCACAATCTCAATTAATATATCATCTGCAAGGTCTTAACGCAACCCCAAGAGGAAAAGGTTAGTCTATCCAAGTCTTGGAAATAATCTGTTCAGACATACACGCCGATTCAATTAGCATGATGTTTCAAAACAGTGCAACAGGTGTGCAACATGAGTCTAGTTAAGAGTGAACTTCCTATCCATGTTCAGTAATGTGATTGTAAATATTTTTTTAACGAGTATTAGATTGCACATAATACATAAATCTTATAAGAACTAATGTAAAAAAGGATACTTATCAAAAAGCACAAATAGTACTTACTTGTCCTTGTACAAACTGAAAAGGCCATTGGCATGAATAAGGTCATATGTCCTTGGGTAAGTTGAGAAACCTTCACACCTGAACACAAAGAGAATAGCAACTGAACATATATCTAATTTATAGGGTTAAAAAGGAAAAAGAAAATATTAAGAAATTAAAGGCTTAGGCACATGTGATTTTCATCCCACTAATTACAGTAGCTGCTAATATAAAGCATGCAAATAAAGCAAAGATGGCTATTGCAATACAAAAACCTTAATATTTGATAATAATAATACACTCTAATTTCTAGACTCTGTAATATTTAAGGTGCCAAACAAGTATTTCGACCCAATATTGAAAAAAACGTAGCAAAGAGTTTCAAGAAACTGTCCAAACAAGCCTAATTTATTTAAATAATTATTTTCTGAAAATGCATCGTCTCCGGCAGTTAAGAGTAGAAGGAACAAAGTTCAGAATTTATACCAGTCATGATAGATGCTAATCAGTCCTCGCTCGTATATAACACCGAGAATATTTTTAGCCAAAGTGGGTACAACATTCTTGTGTGTACGTTAATCCACATGCCTTATCCCACTGAAATAAAAGAACGACAAATTTAGTAGACATGAAGATTGTTTGGCATGTTTGACTGACGTGGTACGGAAGTAGTAATAGGAAACATTGTAAGAGCATGTCACTTCACAAATGTATTCACGATTGGCAATAATCAATTGTATGGTTCTTGGGAGAAATTAATTAAAGAGCAAAAATAAATATATAATTAGCCCGTGTGAGTGTGAAAGGGAGCAACTTGAAAGTGATCAGGTGTATACATTAACAGATATTACTTGAAGTTACCTGACCAAAATGCCACAACATGTCAGTTAAAGCATTATAAAAGGCAGATGCTGTTAAAGAGCTTGGATCTAAACTTTTTCTCTATGCCCCACTAGAAGTCCATGTGCCACACCATATACTTGATTATCAAATAATCAAAGTTCCTCCGATAACAGCGAAGCTTCTTTAAATGAACTGCAACAGCTGCAACCAGAGGCAAAACAAAACAACTGAGATTACCCATTATTTAGTGAGAATTGTTAGACGCACATGCGACCAACAAAGTTTCTGTATTAAAAATAGGCAAACAGAACGATAGAAGCAAAAGTTAAATGCCATTCTATAGATTAAAGAAAAATATTCAGTTAATTATTTTGACATTGAATCCCCATGACAACAATAACTTTTAACTGGAAAGTGCCTAAATTTTGACCATGTCTAGAAAGCCTGTCAAGATATGTTTCACGGTTTAGTGGTAGCCATTTAGGGAACTGATCCAATATCCAGGATACTGCAAACCAAATCTCACAAATTACAGATAACAGCCACAATGGATAGGCATTTTTCACAGGATTTGTTATCCGGTAATGCAAGAATATACAAAGAACATATAGATCACAGCAACATATTTATTTTTAATAATCATTTTCAAGGTTCAATCAGTAAGTTATCCTGAAGTGTCTATGTTCCTTTTACAGCCTAAAAGAGAATGAAAATGAGAGAATGCATGCATATATTAGTGAAATAGATGACAAAAATAGAAGAGAAAAGTTCCAGTAGAATTTAGAAAATTAAAACACAAATGAGAGAGCTTTCCAGAACAGACCTTGTGGACTTCAGTTGGGAGCATCAATGGTTGAGGAAGCCACCATTGATTCAACCATGGATACATGATCGTGTACAAGGCCCAGAAAAACTTTCGCAGTAGAAGAGCATGAGGAACAGCTAGCGATGCCTTTGGCATGTCGTATTCCAAACTTTGGAGTAGTGGGCGTAAAAATTCAAAAGTTTTTACTGGTGACCCATTTAATTAAAGATCAATCATTCAACAACAGTATGACAAGGTAGAGCTCAGTAAGCAATAGGATTTTAATGAGATAAGTTGCTCTATTTAATCCATTATACTTCTGTGTAGTTAGCGGCGAACAGAAGTCAAAGTATATAAAGTTAAACTTCTGCTCAAATAATAAAAATAAGAATGAGCATCATAAAAATTTTACCATCTGATATGAAGTATGGTTGACCAGCAGCAACTGGCTGACTTCTTTTTCCTGAAATGCCATCCAAAAGTCCCATACTCGCCATTATGAGGGCCAGTACCAGGTTATCTTTTTCAAAATGACCTGTTAGAGCCAAACCCAAATCTTAGTAGCACAACAGAGTTTTATTTTTTCAAAATAAGCAACTTCCAAAACAGAAAAATTGATAAAAGGAATAAAAATGAAAGGTCCAACGCTAGTGACAGTTCCAGTAATATGGTCAAATTTTCTACATATCATTACAAGTCTAGAGAATAATAAGGCAGAGAAGAAACAGGTGTCTCCTTGATCAATGTGAGAAACTAGTGTGCTAGGAGAGATCTTCTGCTCAAATATACAGTAAAGGTCTCAGCACCTGTGAAAAAATTCCAATTTCCCCCCTAATAATGGTCCAATACTGCTTTATTGACACGAGGAACACAAATCAAATCTCCAGGCAGCAGGAATAGAATACAAAACTTATTACTTCAATTAGTAGACCAATTAAACGATCAAGGGTCATTTGCAAGATAATATCAATCAAAATCTAATGAGCTACTTTTCAGGGAAAAAAAAAGTAACAACCATCCTTCAAAGTTGGAATAGTATATAAAAGATTTGAAGTCATTATAAAAAAAAAAGTTAAAATATAAAATAGTCAATTAACACAAGACCATTCCAAAGCTAATACATATAGTTCTCTCTAGCAAGTAGCAAGACTCAAAAATTGAAGATATCAAACATTTTTATGTTTCCAGGACACAAGTAAATTATAATTGAGGACTCAATTTTACTTTTCAATATCATTAAATAGTATTTATCTCATGCAAATTTAAGGTAATCTCAGTCCAGACTCCATATTTGGGTTTTATGACGTGTCTTCTTGGATTAATTAGTTCAACTAAATATGTTTTCTACAAAACCAGAAGATTTAAATTGAATAAATAGACCAATATTACAATATTCACTAGATGTCTATTTAAAACTATCAGTAAATTGCCCAAACATTATCAACCAATAATCTTACGAAAAATCACCCGAAAAAGAATTTTAGCTTTATAGAGAGATGGTCTCTGCCTAGACTTATCATATTGCTTACATTATCTAAAGAATTAATAAAAACATTAACACGACCGATTTTTTATCTCACCTCAAGCAACCTTCAAAAAAGAGTGCAATTTTGTTGCTTTTCTTTCTTAACTACGGATTAAGAATTACCTACATTCAAAGAGAAAGATATCTTATGAAGGAAACTTTTGTTGAATTTAAATTAAATAGTTTCGATTTGATGTTCACATACCAAGAGATCAAAAGGGTGCCTATCCTGTTCTTCAGTCTCTTCCCTTGGAGCATAACCAATATATTCTTTAGTGTCTTCCAAAACAATTATATGTCATAATGGAAAGGGCAAAGATACATTCATATAGCATAAAGCTTGCTTCGCCCTATCTGATAAAAAGTTACAGAAAAAAATTCAGCACTGAAATATCAAGCCTCAATAGTTCATAAAACTGATTTAAAAATGTTAACTACATTTTATCAACAAATAATTAAATTTTTTAGCACACTTAAATGTTTCCAACTTTGAATACGTTATTAATATATACTTGCCACCAATTTTTTTGTAACCTATTTTCCAAATTTTCTTTCAATTTCTCTTCAGTAATAAATCTGTATATATTTTTCTTTGAAAAAGCTAACATTTAGACGAAAAGAATGAAAATAACAGCAATCAGTTTTACCTTAATGATAATATCGGCTGAAATCAAACGTAAAAGTCCGCCACCGCTGCGTGATTTCCAAATCATGATCGAGCTCCCGGGCACGGTAGGCGGCGGAATCGACAACGGCGGATAGCCGACGAGAGATAGAGTATCAACGGTCGAATAGATGACACCACTTGTGAAGAAGTCCAATGGGTGAAAACCCATATATCCAATTTAACACTGCTAACTATGAGGGGAAGTAAGTAAAGAATAAGAATAATAGGCGGTACTACCAATAAAAAAAAGGGGGAGACAGAAACAGAGAAACAGATTCCAGAGATGAGAGATAGGAATCAGATGTTATCCTCAAAGCGTGACCCATAACAAACCTGCCGTTGGACAGAAGGTAGAGATCTAGAAGTAGCTGAGAGTTGAGATACAGAAGATTCAGATGGGTCAGGCGGGTTTTGTGGTGTGAACCCTAGATTATCAGAGACGCTCATAAAAGCCCTAGATTTATCCAAATTTCTCAAACCAAAACCTCGAATTCCATGCTTGAAACCCGTGAAACAAACCGAATTAAAGCTCCTCAGCGATTCTGAAGCTTCAAAAATGGCGAGATTTTGAGGAGAAATGGAAGGGAAAAGGAAAGAGGAACTCATCTGCATAAAACAAACATCGTAGAACGAGAAAGTACATAGATAGAAAGCTTGTTTTAATTTGAAATTTTAGCTTCCGTGTTTTTTTTTTCTCCGTGTTTTTTAGAATAACAACGTTTTTTTAAAAAAACGTTATCAAGTTAAAACAAAAAAAATGTCATTTGAAATAGATAACATTTTTACATATATATCTACAACGTTTTACTTAAAAACGTTGTAGTTTAAGCGTTGTCTATTTAGTACTTTGTAGTAGTTGATCCTTATACCTTGCATTCTGTAGCTTGTTCGTGTGAACTAAAGGTTCTATTTTGTAGAACACATGTCAGGGTACAACTACATAATCTCATATCAGTCTAATAAATATCACAGGTGTGAGATTAAAGCCGATCAAAGTGATGTCAGGAGCTGTTCTTCACGATTTTTGGGTTTTTCAAATTTCGTCAAGAACAATTGGTCAACGATACTTTGACCATCATTATTTTTGATTCTGTTAAGGATCTAGGTGATCTAAATGCATGAGTGTGTAGTCCTTATACCAGTCTACCACATTTCAACAACAACTTGGCCAAACTAACAAACAACAGAAAGATTCATGGCTTGCAAAAACGCTGTCAGTGACTTCTGGGTTTCTGGGTAACTCAGAAATCAGATTTCGTGGCTGGTCAACGCAATTTGACTGCTTATATCTTGAAATATACACATTATCTAGCTCTGTTTTCAGTTCCAGATCATAGACAACATGGCATATTACAAATCTATAACATCAAACACAAAAGATCATTAACACACAAAGATCTATGGGCCCTGACATATGGTTGTCAGGCCAAAAATTTTTAGTTTTTCCAGATTTAAAAAAATGTTTGATTCGTGCATCTAAGTGTTATAGATCCATGATCTATCAACCCAGATCACTTATAGACACCCTATTACACATATCTAACCCACAAATTACAACTTTTAACATCAAATCAAAAGATTTCGAATTTTGAAGGTTTATACCTCTTTGAAGCTTTGATCTTTGATTCTGACTTTGATCCTGTTATGGGATAGTTATGAACTGATATGGGCTCATCTTACCTCACTCTCTCGCTTCACATTTCTGAAATATAGAGAGAGAATGGCTTGGTGAAAAATGAAAATGTAAGCAACTATTTTCTCTCTTTATCTATTTAAATGGCATGATTCAATGCATCTAGTTGCTAAGTGGCACTCCTATCTAATATAAAATAGATATAGAGCATATGGGATAAACATTAAGGTGATGACTCACAAGATTTACAAAATCTTTTGTTCAAGTTTAAGAAAGGGCATTTTGGTCATTTTGCCTACCATTTTAATTCTAAATTGGTCATTTGATCAAACCCTTAGGGTTTAGGGTTTATGGTTTGAACCTTTTAGGGTTTAGGGTTTAACCCTTAACTTACAATTTAATTTCTAGGATTTCCAAATTTCGGTTTTCAAAAATAAAAATTAATATTTCTAAATTATAATTAGAATTTTCTAATTATATTAAAATTTCTTAATCATAACTTTAAATCTTGCTAATTAGGATTAACATTTCCTAATTAAAATTGCTAATTTAGCAATTAGGGGCGTAATTGGTCATTTAGGGTTTTAAACCCAGAATTAGGTTTTCTAATAGAAAATTAATTTTCTATTTTTGAAATTTGATTTCGTAATTATATTAGGGTTTGCTAATTACTTAAGCTTTACCCTAAATAATCTTATAATTATTTACACTTACGCCATTAAGTTCCCAATTTAGGGTTTCATATACCGAATTAGGGTTTCAGATTCCCAGAACTGAAATTAGGGTTTCCAGAACCGATTTCTAGGATTTCTTATAATTCGTAAGAATTTTCTAACCGAACGTTGACGTTCTTAATATATACTTAGGGTTTGATATAGATATCGTTTATCTGGTCAACCCTTTACCCTTAACCACATCATGTACACATATACACAGAACATAATCACGTATTTCCTTAATCTTGAATAATTCAACTAAATCCTTCACAGAATTTTGAAATCCTCAAAATTCCTTCTTAAAAATCTCAAACGCATACACTTATTTTCTGTCTAGGTTCTAATTTTGAACCTTAAATCAATTAATTAAAATTTTAAAATTTTTCTAAATTCTCGGATTGTCACATTCACCCCTTCTTCTAAAAATTTCGTCCCCGAAATTTACCTTACACCATACACAGCATCACATGCTATCTAATATATCTCTCACCAGAGTTAAAATTTTGAAATTGTGCTGAGGAGTCATATAGACCATGAACTACTGAGGTTTATAGGTATTACTACCTGCTACCTATTTCAATTAAGAAAAAGGTACTCTACCCCGTACAAAGGTTAACAGTATGTTTACAATCACAAAGAAGGTAAACTACCGATGCGGGTACTTTAGATGATCAATCTATTGTACCTTAGTAATCGGAACAACTATATGCGTTCTTAGATTGGAATATTTTATCCAATTAGTATATCCCCATTTTCAGGGTTGTTTAACTCATACCTATCATAGGATTCCGCACCAAAACAATTTGGGCGGGAAATTTCTTTCAATAAACATTTAGAGTTTTCATAACATTAGTCTAGCTGAATCGAATAGCATAGACTCATATCAATAATTCAATTCAATCGAATTATTTAAGTGTAGCCAAACCCCGTTGACAAATTAAAATTTTTGAAAATATTTTTGAGAATGACGTCATGATGTCGTACTGTATTAACAGTCCGTTTGAGAATGTCGTCATCGTATGACTTTGTCATAACACATCACATAATAGTGGAATAACAATTTTAGATCAAATTCACACTAAGTATTCCTGTATTTACAACTCCATCAACTTTTATCATCTCTGCACCAGGTTACATGGTACATTAGTGATAAATAAAATATATTTTGATATTTCAAATCATCTTCGTCTAGCTAAAATAAGTAGCGTAGACTATACTTTAAACCGTTTCAAAAATGATTACGAGTCTACATATTTTTTTTAAAAGCACATAGTGCTTATTTAGCTTGATGTCAAAATTTTGAAGTCTAGCATAGCTAGGAGTTTCGGAAAACTTATGTCTCCACTAATAATTATTTGCTTAACAATCTATCTATTCCTATTATCCTCAATTCTCCATTTACACACAACTATACCCAGTTCGTCAAACCACACTTATGAGTTCATTTACTTGCCACAATCATATGAGTTTAAGAACTTGTCCTAGTCAGACATTTGGCGTCCATCACTGAGGGGTTCATAAACATTTCATATAACTATGAATCAAGAATGTCACATAAGTATGAGTTTTAAGAACTCGTACTTAACCTGATATTCTCTACCTATGACCTCTCTATCTGTTATACACATTAGAAAGGAATCACCCTCTTAACATGCATATAGCAAATAGCGCGACACAAACATTTCAATGATTATCATTGCTAGAACTAAGTAGTTTTTACACCAAGTACAATTCCCTGCCCATACAAGGAATCATACAACTCAGCTGCTAACATGAGTCCTCAATTGAATCCCCACCTAACCTTAACACCCTTCACAATACGAATTTCATTCAACTCGTATTCATAATCCTTTCCTGAATCTGTACCCATTCATAGTACAACTGTCACCCAGTAAACTTGCTGTAATTTTTCAATCATTCGCTTGATCCTTCTCCATACTATAACCTTATCTGATCACGGAGTGATCTCATCGTATACATTACGATTCATTTCTATGTCTTGATCGTTTTATTTTACGATCTTCTATCACTGACCGTTTAGTCTTTTAGACTCTATCTCTTTCTCACTACTGTTCAACTTTATTATCAGAGTTAGGGAACTCTGTATCTTATAACTCGCCGAGATTCGTCTTTGAATCTTAGCGACCAACTAACTCTATTTGAGTTAGTACTTATCCTAATCACTGCGGTTATTAGTCTTAGGTTCATAACCTACAGCTTTGATGCCAACTGTGAGGGCCCCGAATCCAGGTCCTAAATCACCTCGGATCCGGTTCGATCATTCTATCACTATTACTATATTTGCGGAAGATATAAACATAAATTGTTTATACATTAAACTTACACATTTTCCCCAAGGTCGAGAAACCTTAACTTAATACACATTACATAACTTACTTAACACATAATCTTAAAATACAACACTTATACAATTTAGCTGCACACATATCCTAACGCTGGAACTGTCTTTAACCTTTCCTTGTATTCGACGCGTTCGTCTTAATCTGCAATGTTTTATCATGATATAGCAAGGGTGAGCATAAAGATTGCCCAGCAAGTTTTAGTTCAATAATATAACGATATATCATGATTGAAAGAGTATGAACAATAAGCTGGCTATAATTCATCAATATAATTGAGAACTAGCAGGAACAAACTTTTGACTGAACAAGTATAAAACATGAACAAAAATATCTGGACCAACTGGTAATGAAGGTGATCAGCCTTTCATACCTGACTTATACATGCAATATGTACAGAGTACAATTTATGGCAATCAGCAATGATTAACCATAAGCTTATCCAAATGAAACAACTCTTAGTAGAGTTAAGTAAAAATAAACTTGCCTGAACCGTTGATTACCGCTACGCAATTTATATCGCTGTATCCGAAGACCTAATATTAGTAATATAGATATCCAATATTAGAATAATGTCATCACAATATAATACTATTATATATATAAACATAGAATAACCTAAACACATAACACATAACCCTATCAGTCTATAACACACATAAAACTCGGTATCAAGTTAAACTATTACAGTCCATCTTGATTCCGACACAATTCTAACATCCCGACGGTCTAGTCGGACTTTTATCGAGTCTAAGTTCAATTAAACTCTGCCTAAACACTTAACAATTAACTCAGATAATTTTAGTAACAGTCAAAATATTTTTCATAAGTCTCATAATAATTTTCACATAATTATTATCATTTATCGCAAATTTTTAATCATTAAACACGTATTTAACTAAATTAAATACCACATAATTCTTCTATCATTAATATTTATTTATTATCAAAAATTAATGAAATACATGACATAATATTATAATATATTTATAATATCACAAAGTATTTTTAATACCTTAAAATCATTATCCAATAATTGCTTTTGATATTAAAATATTAATATTTTCATGACAAAATATCAAAAGTTATATTTTATATCTTAAAATATTTTTATAACCCTTAAATCATTTTCATATGATTTTTAAATCATTTATTCTATTTTTCATAATTTATTTAATATATTTATTAAATAAACTAATTATCATTAATATTGATTAATTAATGAATTTCATCACAAAATATTAAAAGTCATCAAAAATAACTTAAAATATTTTCTGATTTCACAATATAATTTTTCATTATTTTTCATGAATTAAAACTATTTTTAAATAATTTATTTAATATTATAATTAAATAAATTAAATACCATTTATATTCCAAAAATATTAAATATTTATGAAATATACTCAAAATAGTTAAAAACTATTTTTCAGACTTTAAAAAAAAATTCAGATTTTATTTAGTATTTTTTTAATAATTAAAAACAATTTTTCTCTATTTTTAATTAATTTCCGAAAAATCATAATAATAAACTGTCGCTAAAGAGCCATATAGCGACAGACCCGTCACTATAGGTGTTCTTGGGCTGTTCTTGAGTGTTCTTGAGCTTCATCGACAGTTAACGAGGTTGGTGCTTTGACCGAGTCTAGATTCGTGGTTATAAGGTTTATGGGAACATTATTAAGTTACTGTTTTAGTACTGATGTAGTACTACAACCATAAACAAGTTGCAAGACCAAAATCTAACACAACAGGGAGATTAAGGCTGCAAAATCGTTGTCAGAAGCTGTTCTTCATTTTTTGGGTTACCAAGAAATGAAGAACAGTCCAAGTGACTACTTTTCGATCCTTATACCTTGCATTCTGTAGCTTGTTCGTGTGAACTAAAGGTTCTATTTTGTAGAACACATGTCAGGGTACAACTACATAATCTCATATCAGTCTAATAAACATCATATGTGTGAGATTAAAGCCGGTCAAAGTGATGTCAGGAGCTGTTCTTCACAATTTCTGGGTTTTCCAGATTTCGTCAAGAATATTTGGTCAACGATACTTTGACCATCATTATTTTTGATTCTGTTAAGGATCTAGGTGATCTAAATGCATTATTGTGTAGTCCTTATACCAGTCTACCACATTCCAACAACAACTTGGCCAAACTAACAAACAACAGAAAGATTCATGGCCTGCAAAAATGCTGTCAGTGACTTCTGGGTTTCTGGGTAACCCAGAAATCAGATGTCGTGGCTGGTCAACGCAGTTTGACTGCTTATATCTTGAAATATACACATGATCTAGCTCTGTTTTCAGTTCCAGATCACAGACAATATAGCATATTACAAATCTATAACATCAAACACAAGAGATCATTAACACACAAAGATCTATGGGCCCTGACATATGGCTGTCAGGCCAAAAATTTCTAGTTTTTCCAGATTTTAAAAAATGCTTGATTCGTGCATCTAAGTGTTATAGATCCATGATCTATCAACCCAGATCACTTATAGACACCCTATTACACATATCTAACCCATAAATTACAACTTTTAACATCAAATCAAAAGATTTCGAAATTTGAAGGTTTATACCTCTTTAAAGCTTTGATCTTTGATTCTGTTATGGGATAGTTATGAACTGATATGGGCTCATCTTACCTCACTCTCTCACTTCACATTTCCGAAATATAGAGAGAGAATGGCTTGGTGAAAAATGAAAATGTAAGCAACTATTTTCTCTCTCTTTAATCTATTTAAACGACATGATTCAATGCATCTAGTTGCTAAGTTGCACTCCTATCTAATATAAAATAGATATAGAGCACATGGGATAAACATTAAGGTGATGACTCACAAGATTTACAAAATCTTTTGTTAAAGTTTAAGAAAGGGCATTTTGGTCATTTTGCCTACCATTTTAATTCTAAATTGGTCATTTGATCAAACCCTTAGAGTTTAGGGTTTATGGTTTGAACCTTTTAGGGTTTAGGGTTTAACCCTTAACTTGCAATTTAATTTCTAGGATTTTCAAATTTCGGTTTTCAAAAATAAAAATTAATATTTCTAAATTATAATTAGAATTTTCTAATTATATTAAAATTTCTTAATCATAACTTTAAATCTTGCTAATTAGGATTAACATTTCCTAATTAAAATCGCTAATTTAGTAATTAGGGTCGTAATTGGTCATTTAGGGTTTTAAACCCAGAATTACGTTTTCTAATAGAAAATTAATTTTCTATTTTAGAAATTTGATTTCGTAATTTTATTAGGGTTTGCTAATTACTTAAGCTTTACCCTGAATAATCTTATAATTATTTACACTTACGCCATTAAGTTCCCAATTTAGGGTTTCATATACCGAATTAGGATTTCGGATTCCCGAAACTGAAATTAGGGTTTCTGGAACCAATTTCTAGGGTTTCTTATAATTCGTAAGAATTTTCTAACCGAACGTTGACGTTCTTAATATATACTTAGGGTTTGATACATATATCGTTTATCTGGTCAACCCTTGACCCTTAACCACATCATGTACACATATACACAAAATATAATCACGTATTTTCTTAATTCTGAATAATTCACCTAAATCCTTCACAGAATTTTAAA
Source organism: Panax notoginseng (assembly GCA_016801055.1). Classification (NCBI taxonomy): domain Eukaryota; kingdom Viridiplantae; phylum Streptophyta; class Magnoliopsida; order Apiales; family Araliaceae; genus Panax; species Panax notoginseng. The sequence goes on from CM029014.1 coordinate 163,526,277, forward strand.
ATCCTCAAAATTCCTTCTTAAAAATCTCAAACGCATACACTTATTTTCTGTCTAGGTTCTAATTTTGAACCTTAAATCAATTAATTAAAATTTAAAAAAATTTCTAAATTCTCGGGTTGTCACAGTTCTACTTTGCTCACCATACAACTCTTGAAGGTGCAATAACATAGTAGGAGAATCCATGGTTTCATACTGACGCTGAAGCTCGTTACTCATGGATGCGAGCATGATGTATTGAGTCATAGATGCATCATCTTGCCACTGTTTAAAAGTAGCAATCTCTTCCTCAGAGGCTATCTCTGCAACTTTTACAGGTACGTGTGAATTTAGGACATAAGAAATCTTTTTAGCAGTGAGAATAATTCTCAGATTCTTTAACCAGTTCGTGTAATTCGGTCCGGTCAGTTTGTTAGCATCAAGTATGTTACGCAGTGAAATTAGTGAATGTGACATTTTCAAAATTCTGCATGTAAAAAGACAATATTTTAGCAAACATTCATTTAATTAATTACCAAAATAAATTAGGTCTTATTTTATATTGGTATCTCTCACTATTTTCTTCAAACTATATTACCCTCATGAATATAGTTCAGCAATATCTAATTAAAAATTTGCTAGTGAGAATAAGGATTCCATTTCAAATGTATATAGCCTTGTGTATGCACAACAAACTATATATAAATAAATAGGTAGACAACTCTTGTCAATTACATCACCATGTAACTACTTATATTTTGCCTCTTAAATCATAATGGTCAAGTGTGTGCACATCCGAACTAAAATGATTTAAGTTAAGTCATACCCAACATTTCCATATAAGTGAAGAGAAAACTACAACCCTTGTGTGCGCACAACAAAGCGGTAATGTTCAATTCCTTATAAACATCAAATGTAATAAAAACAACAACTCAAATATTTAATACTCGCCTTGTGTGTGCACAACAAACTCATATTAAATATTCAATGCTCTATTATTTTTATCATGCTAGAAGGCGGCGTTCGATATTCCAAATATCTTTGAACGTTATAACTTAATATAATTTCATTGAGGGGTTTGTTATTATTAGTCTCATCTTACTTAGCGCGCATGCAAATATATATATAAAATACGCGTCATATTATTAAGCATGCGAAGCATGTTTGCATAATATATAATATATATAATACTAGCATACACATATAGAATACTATATTCTACCTGCTTTGATTATGGACTTTTATTCTAGTTTGGTTCACTAGAGCCACCAAGTGAACCAAAATGTCAAACCCTAGGTTGCAAGAATAAACATTTAAATATAACTATTACATTTAAACCCGGGCTCCATTACAAACGGGTCTTCGAGCGCTCCTTACTCCTTGATCTCCGGTTCTTCGAAAAATTCTAACTAATCATATACAATTAAACTATTTAATTTAAAAAGAAACATTGATCAGCAGTCAAGGGGAAGTACATAGTAGAGAGATAGAATTTACATCAAGAATAAAACCAGAAAAGACGAGGTACGCAAACCCCATTTAATAAAACCCATTCATTCAAACATCTAACCAAAATAAATCCAATCACATTGGTCAATAGTCCATAATCAATCCCATTTATTATCATACATATCATCATATGTATCAATAAATAAAATCATTCCATATATATATGAGTATCATTTAATATGCATTTTTAAATTGCATGAAATCCAATTTCAAGATTAAAATAAACTCTTTATTTTAATTATAAAGTATTTAATAAATAATTCTTTTATTAATAAATAAATTAGATTGATTACAAAGTATATGTTTTATCATCATACATGATTGGCTTGTATGCATACTACTTTCAAAACACACCTTCCAACCAACAGCCTGGTTTCGGATCATCAGATCCATCACTCACCTCAGATTATCCCACCAGGGATTAAACCTTTCAAACTTCCAGTTTATCCTCTACATGGGATCAAACTTTTCATCTGCAGTCTGTCCTGTACACAGGGCGAACTATGCAGACCTGATCTCCCAAATACACGGGAGTACGTAGGCAGCCATCTTTATAGTCAGGTCTCACCACACACAAAAAAAAGAAATAACAAAAACAAATACATCTCTACACTCACTTTACCATATACAACTTTGAACCTTTACACCAGTTAGATCCAGCTTATGGGAACTGCATCGGAGAAGTATCAGTTGACCTACCTCCCATCTAACTCCATTGGTATCAACATATCAAGGAGTACCTGTGAGATGGATCTACACCCACTGAGGCGAGTCCAGCTGAAAGAAAGCGGATCCATCGAATGGCTATGAAATTCTACCTGAGCGAAGACGCACTCTACAAAAGAGATGTAGGACTAGGTCTCCTCAGATGTCTGGACAGGGACCAAGCTCAAAGGCTCATGGATGAAATCCATGGTGGAGTATATGGCCCACACATGAGCGGCCTTCTACTTGTCAAGAAAATCCTATAAACAGAGCATTACTAGCTCTCTCTCTCTCAAGACTGACTATGATGATCGCGTCAAGAGATGTTACCAATGCCAAATTCATGGGAATGCTATCCACGCCCCTCCAAGGGAACTCCAAAATATGAGTCCGCCCCGGCCCTTCTCAATGTGGGTAATGGATGTGATCAGGCCCATCGAGCCCATAGCCAGTATTGGTCATCGATTCATCTTCACCATGATCGACTACTTCACCAAGTGGGTAGAAGTAGCCTCATTCCCCATGGTTTCTAAAGAAGTTATCATTGCTTTCATCAGAAACAATGTCATTTGTCGACATGGACAACCAGAGGTGATTGTGTCAGACAATGCTAAAAACCTCAACAATCAAATGATGGAGGAGTTGTGCAGTAAATTCCACATCAAACATCTCAACTCCGTCATCTATCATCAAAAGATGAATGGTGTTGTTGAAGCGGCTAATAAGAATATCAAAAAGATCATGCAAAAGATGTCTGCCAATCACAAGGGATGGCCTGACTTATTGCCTATGACTCTATTAGCCTATAAAGCAACAATGCGCACTTCCACTGGGGTAACCCCCTACTCATTAACCTATGGGATAGAAGTAGGGTTCCCCATAGAAGTGGAAATGGAATCTCTTAGAGTGTTGATAGACGTTCAGTTGGATGAAGACCAATGGTTAGGTATCACCAGTTGTCTCTAATAGATGAAAGGTGAGCCGCTGCCATCTTCCATGGTCAGTTATACCAACAGAGGATTTCCAGATCCTACAACAGAAAAGTCCGGCTACGGTAATTCAAGGAGCATGATTTGGTCTTGAAGAAAATTCTTGACAATCAAGATCAATCTAAAGGAAAATTCACCCCAAACTAGGAAGGTCTGTTAGTTGTCAAGGAGGTATTGACAGGAGGAGCTCTTAGATTACAGGAAATGGATGGCGATGAATTTCCACAACCCATCATATCGGACACTGTGAAATGGTACTATGTATAAAGTTACCAGCAAACTAGCATCCTGGGTTTAGATCACCAGATCCCCAGTCAGTTCAGGTTTTCTAAAACTTTCTCACTACATACAACCTTTCTTCACATCCGTTTGCCCCATCAGGGATAAACACACCTTCCAACTAGCAGTCTGGTTTCAGATCATCAGATCCAGCACTCACCTCAGATTATCCCACCAGGGATTAAACCTTTCACACTTCCAGTTTGTCCTGTACATGGGATCAAACTTTTCATCTGCACTCTATCATGTGCACGGGGTGAACTACGCAGACCTGATCTCCCCAATACATGGGAGTACGTAGGCAGCCATCTTTATGGTCAGGTCTCACCATATAAAAAAAGAAACAACAAAAACAAATACATCTCTGCACCCACTTTACCACATACAACTTTGAACCTTTACACCAGGTAGATCCAACCTATGGGAACTACATTGGAGAAGTATCGGTTCAGCTACCTCCCATCTAACACCCTTGGTATCATCATATCAAGGAGTATCTATGAGATGGATCTACACCAGTTGAGGCGAGTCCAGCTGAAAGAAAGTGGATCCATCGAATGGCTGAAATTCTACCTGAGCAGAGACGCACTCTACAAAAGAGATACAGGACTAGGTCTCCTCAGATGTCTGGACAGGGACAAAGCTCAGAGGTTCATGGATGAAATCCATGATGGAGTATGTGGCCCACATATGAGCGGCCCTCTACTTGTCAAGAAAACCCTAAGAACTAGGCATTACTGGCTCTCTCTCAAGGCTGACTATGATGATCACGTCAAGAGATGTTACCAATGCCAAATTCATGGGAATGTTATCCACTCCCCTCTAAGAGACCTCCAAAATATGAGTTCGCCTGGGCCCTTCTCAATGTGGGGAATGGGCGTAATCGGGCCCATCGAGCCCAATGCCAATAATGGTCATCGATTCATCTTCACCATGATCGACTACTTCACCAAGTCGGTATAAGCAGCCTCCTTCCCCATGATTACTAAAGAAGTTATCATTGCTTTCATCAGAAACAACGTCATTTGTCGATATGGACAACCACAGGTGATAGTGTCAGACAATGCTAAAAATCTCAACAATCAAATGATGGAGGAGTTGTACAGTTAATTCCACATCAAACATCTCAACTCCGCCATCTATCTTCAAATGATGAATGATGATGTTGAAGCGGCTAATAAGAATATCAAAAAGATCATTCAAAAGATGTCCGCCAATCACAAGGGATGGCCTAACTTATTGCCTATGACTCTATTAGCCTTCAAAGCATCAATGCACACTTCCACTGGAGCAACCCCCTACTCATTAACCTATGGGATGGAAGAAGTGCTCCCCATAGAAGTGGAAATGGAATCCTTTAGAGTGTTGATAGACGCTCAACTGGATGAAGACCAATGGTTGCAAGGTAGGTATCACCAATTGTCTCTAACAGATGAAAGGCGAGCCGCTGCCATCTTCCATGGTATGTTATACCAACAGAGGATTGCCAAATCCTACAACATAAAAGTCTGGCTACGACAATTCAAGGAGCATGATTTGGTTTTGAAGAAAATTCTTGACAATCAAGATCAATCTACAGGAAAATTCACCCCAAACTAGTAAGGTCCGACTGTTGTCAAGGAGGTATTGACAAGAGGAGATCTCAGATTACAAGAAATGAATGGCGATGAATTTTCACAACTCATCATCTCGAACACCGTGAAACGATATTATATATGAAGTTACCAGCAAACTAGCATCCTGGGTTTGGATCACTAGATCCCCAATTAGTTCAGGTTTTCTAAACCTTTCTCACTACATACAACCTTTCTTCACATCCGTTTGCCCCATCAGGGACAAACACACCTTCCAACCAGCAGCCTGGTTTCGGTTAATCAGATCCATCACTCACCTCAGATTATCCCATGAGGGATTAAACCTTAAACACTTCCAGTTTTTCCTGTACATGGGATCAAACTTTTCATCTGCAGTATGTCCTGTACACGGGGGCGAACTACGCAGACTTGATCTCCCCAATACACGAGAGTACGTAGGCATCTATTGTAAAAACCCAAAACCCTAATAAGACTCGGATATGTAAAATTCAGTTATATTAATCAAATCTCTCCGTTTCGAAAGTGTTATGTGTTCATTTATACTCTGTTTAACAAAGTTGGTCAAATAAAATTTTATCCAAAAATTGACGTGCTTGACACCTCGTGCTTAAAAATTTTCTTTCGAAAATGGACTTTTTGGTATATTTGTTTGGACAAGTTGCTTTTTCCTGCTTACACTGACAAAACGTTTTATCGTGCTTGTTAGGATTAGTGGAAAATCTAGGTTAGGAACCCTAGATTACAAACCCTAATCCTGGATTACAAACCCTAACCTTAATTTATAAACCATAACCTTAACTAGCTAAATTAACCCTAATTAGGTTATCCTAACACCTAGTCATGATTACTAAACTTTAATTAGGTACTAATAAACATCATTAAGCATCCCTAATCATTAAAAACAAAACTATAATCAAGAGTAGCAAAGATTAGGGAATAATTAAGCTACTATTTTGGTCAATAAGCTCACAAGTAGGTTAAGAGTCATCTACACAAGTCCCAAAATATCACATGACATGCTTCCAAACTCCCAAGCAGTGGGAGAGTCACGGATCAGATCTTTTAGAAGGCAAGTAGGTGGAAACATGACCAAAAAACCAAGTTGAAGAATTCTATAAATAAAGACCCAAGCTGTGACGCCCCCAAAATTAGGTATACAATGATATAAGAATTCAATAAAACAAGTTCAAGAATTAATTTATCCAAGAATTAACAACGTCCAAATTGTCAACATGACACTGCTTTGTGGAGTAAAATTTAAGAATGTTCAGAAGAATATTTTCATGAAAAGATACTGGATGAAACGAAATTATCAAGGATATTCCACAAATTTCATGGAGTATATAAGTCAAAACTTAACCAACTGAGTATAATAAAGAATGGAATAACAAAAGAAATCACCATGCATGCGACAGACCGCACAGACAGGTTATTCCCACATAATAATAAATAATGGAACCAGGTCCGGCGTAAAACGCACAGACAGGATATTCCAATAGAATAATAATAAAGACGGAACCAGGTCCGGCGTAAAACACACAAACAGAATGTTCCAACAGAATAATAATAAAAACGGAACCAGGTCCGGTGTAAAACACACAAACAGGATGTTCCAACAGAATAATAATAAAAACGGAACTAGGTCCAGTGTAAAACACACAGACAGGATGTTCCAACAGAATAATAATAAAAACGGAACCAGGTCCGGTGTAAAACACACAGACAGGATGTTCCAACAGAATAATAATAATAAAAACGGAACCAGGTCCGGTGTAAAACACACAGACAAGATGTTCCAACAGAATAATAGAAGAATGTCACCAAGTATATGGTAGACCGCGTATACAGGTTATTCTAACAGAATAATAAGAAATGGAATAACAACAGTTCTCTTCATGAATAAGAAAGAATAACACCCCTTACCGTTTTAAAGAAGAGCTGAAATAAGGAAGTAGTTAAGTAGTAGAATACTCTTCTTCTCTCTCTCTATAGTTTCTCTCTATAGTTTCTCTCTCTAGAGTTCAGTGAATTCGTAAGAAATAATGAAGGAATGAGCTGCTATTTATAGAAAAATAGAATGCATAGTAACTAATCCATGAACGGTCCAGATTGATTACTTTAATCTGACGGTCCATATTTAAAAAAAAAATGTTTTAAATAAAATATAATATATTCTATTTATAGAATAACTTTAATAAAGTATTTTGTTTTATATAAAAAGAGGTTTCTGTTTTATTACGTTAATAATACGAATAAAACAAAACGTCATTATCGCTAAATAATTCATATTATTAACTGACAATAATTGAATCAAACTGAGTGACTTCTCACATAAGCATTAATAATCAATACCGTGTGCTACTATGCAACCACACGTATTACTGTACTTTTACTACTGAGTAGTTCAACAATATCAATGGTAAAACTTCCGCCGTTATTTTTAATAAAATATTTTTGTCGTTTTCTCAATCCGGCAATAATTCCGTTGTGGGGTCCACCAATGATTGTGCCGTTATACGAATATTCCCTGTTAAAACGAATATTCCCCGACCAATCGAATATTATATAACAACTTGTGTACTTTGCAAAATTTATAAATATTACCCACAACTATAACATTATATCAAATTAACTCCATAATATTCAAAAATGATATTTATAGAAAATTCATCTTTATTTATAAAAGTTGGGGTCTTACAACCTCCCCTTCTTATGAAATTTCGCCCTCGAAATTAGGGTACGTACTTGGTATGTCGAAGAGGTAAGGATACCTTGATTTCATTTCAAATTCTAACTCCCAAGTCATTTCCTCAACATCGTGGTTTCTCCACAAAACTTTGACTTGAGGTATAACCTTGGAGCGTAGAATATGTTCCTTCTTATCCAAGATTTGAATAGGAACTTCTTTATACGTCAAATCCTCCGCTATTTCGTCCGGTTCTAACTCAATAATGTGGTTAGGGTCTTCCACATATTTTCGTAACATGGATATGTGAAAAACGTTATGAACACGAGACATACTTGGCGGTAAAGCGAGTCTATAAGCCACAGTTCCTACTCGATCGAGGAATAAAAATGGACCGATGAATCGAGGATTGAGCTTTCCTCTTTTTCCAAATCTCGTAACTCCTTTCCATGGAGCAACACGTAAGAACACATGATCTCCTATATCAAATTTCACGTCATTTCGATGAAGATCAACATAACTCTTTTGTCGATCTTGTGAGGTTTTTATACGTTGTCGGATCGTTTGAATCTTTTCTGTAGTCATACGTACCAACTCCGGTCCCAACAACGTTGCTTCACCCACCTCATCCCAACATACTGGAGAACGACATTTTCTTCCATACAATGCTTCGAATGGAGCCATGCCAATACTTGCTTGATAACTGTTGTTGTAGAAAAACTCCACCAATGGTAAGAACTTGTCCCAACTTCCCTTGAACTCAAAGACACAGAGTCTTAATAAATCTTCTAGAGTTTGAATAGTCCTCTCTGATTGTCCGTCCGTCTGAGGATGATATGTCGAACTAAATCGTAAATCTGTGCCCATTGCTTTTTGTAAACTAACCCAAAATCATGAAGTAAATCTTGGGTCTCGATCAGAAACTATGGATACTGGCATACCATGCAGTCTTACAATCTCGTTTATGTATATACGAGCAAGACGTTCAAGTGTATAAGTTTCTCGTATCGGTAAGAAATGAGCAGACTTGGTCAATCTATCAACAATGACCCAAATCGCATCTATATCTTGAGAAACCTTAGGAAGACCGGTAACGAAATCCATGGTAATGTGCTCCCACTTCCATTCTAGAATTTCAAGTGATTGCAATGGACCTTTTGGTACTTGATGCTCCGCTTTGACTCGTTGACAAGTTAGACACCTTGAGATAAACAATGCTATCTCTCTTTTCATATTGCTCCACCAAAATATATGACGAAGATCAAGATACATTTTGGTACTCCCAGGATGGATTGCAAACGGTGTGTTGTGCGCCTCCATCATGATTTTATACTTTAAATCAGGGTTGTTAGGAACACAAAGTCTGGAGTTGACTCGAAGTATTCCTTCTTCATCGATTCTTGCTTCCGGCATAGCACCTTCTTGCACTTTCTTCCTCATACGCATCAGCTCCAGGTCTGTAGCTTGAGCAGCTTTAACTTTATCGATTAAAGTTGGTTCTACTCGTATATTCGCCATCATCACATGGGTCCCTGGAGTCTTTAACTCTATCTCCATCCTTTTCAAGTCACACAAAATGGGCCTTTATGTTGACAATATTGCACTCGTACTTGCATATGATCTTCTACTCAATGCGTCAGCTACCACGTTCGCTTTTCCAAGATGGTATTGAATGATATGATCATAATCTTTAACAGCTTGAGCCAACGTCTTTGGCGCATGATACATTCGTTTTAAGTAAAGAAATATTTGAGGGTTTAAGAAATGGGTTTTGTACTGGGGTCAATACAAAATTCGATTTCACGCTCTAGGGGTAGGCTAGGAAGTCTTCAAGAATACGTCAGGAAATTTATTAACAATAGAAATATCATTCAAAACTGACGTATTTTTGTTTAGATTCGTGACATGAGCTAAGAAAGCTTGACATCCATTTTTCAATAAACGAATAGCTTTATGACTTGAGATGGCAACGATTGATTTTAATGGTTTGGTTGCTTGAATTCGCATAATAGGTCGATTAAAAATATGAAAGCTAACAACCTTACGAAAATAATCAATTTTTGCATGATGAGTAGTTAACCAATCAATCCCTAGAATCACGTCAAATGCAAGTATTTTTAATGAGATCAGATCGATAGGTAATGTGTGGGTACCAACTTGAACCAAACAAGACTTATAAACCGTGGATGTAATAAAGGTTTCTCCCAATGGAGTTTCAACAGATAAATCAAAGTCTAATTTCTCCGGAGTCAAATTTAATCGATGAGCGCGAGTAGGAGAAATAAAAGAATGGGTAGAACCGGTATCAAATAAAGTATAGACTTCGTTAGAGTTTATGATAAGCTTACCCGTGATGACCTCATTCGGGTTCCTTGCTTTCTGGGAGGTCACAACAAACGCTCTCCCTTGCACTACCGATTTTGACTTTTCTGGGACGACCTTTGATGTCTCCATCTTGGCTGAACTTATTTTTGGTAAACGACAAAATCGAGCTAAATGACCTTCTCTTCCACAATTATAACATGCTTTAGACGACATCGTGCAGTTTGGACTGATGTGCCCCTCCCCTCCGCATTTGAAACATATGATAGGTGGTCGTTCTCCTTCCTTAACAACGGGTGCTGGTGCTGACGTCTTTCCATCATTGTTGAATCTCTCTTTTTGAAATGACCATTCTTATTGTTTTGGCCCTGATTACCACTGAAGTGGTTACCATTTCTGGCCTGTTGATTTCCTCCACGCTTGTTGTCACCGCTTCGATGACTGCTCTCACTGGTATTATCATTTTACCGACAGCTCTCTTTTGGTTGCGTTGACTCGTTATGGCGCTCCACTAACTGAGCCCTATTCACAACATCTGAATACAAACACAGTTTATGAGAAATAAGATGTTGACGTATCTCAGGTTTCAAACCTCGCAAAAACATTCGCGTCATTCGCTCTTCATTATCCACCAAGTGGGACGCAAACCGGGACAACTCAGCAAATTTAGCCTCATACTGCGACACGGTCATATTATTCTGCTCCAATTTGATGAACTCCACCTCCTTCATGTGACGAACACTTTCGGGAAAGTATTTGTCATTGAACAGCTCTTGGAACTTCTCCCAAGACATCTTCAGTGCGGCAGGTTGAGTACGCTTAATCGATTCCCACCAGTAATCTGCCTCTCCTCGCAACATAAAGGCGGCAAAGGGAACCTTTTGCTCCTCGGAGCATCCCAAGACATCAAATATCTTGGTAATCTGCTTTATCCATGTTTCCGCTATAAGTGGTTTTGGCTCTCCCTTAAACTCTGGTGGTCCCAGCTCCTTGAACTGTTTAGCGGTGACCGTCCGAGAGTTTTCAGTGTTTCCACCTATATTTTGGACAGGAGCCGCTCTCGCCTGCTGTTGCATGAACTGCATAAAGTTTCTGAACATTCCATCATTCATCATCTGGTCAGTGTTGTTGTTTGCATGAGGATTGTCACCTTCCTGATGCACATTATCCGGATTATTGATATGTGGTGAATCAACAGTCGCCTGTGCTCCATTGCTATTCTCAACATTCTCAGATGCCATTTTCAGATACTGCCACAAAATAAAAGTTAATTGATATGTCATATATTATCCTTTTATTATGACCGACCAATTAAATACCATGCAAATAAACTTAGGTAGGTCATACTAGCGAAGGAATTCCTCGTCTCTCCCCTTCTAGTTCTATTCTCACATCTTAGCTAGGGATCATATCCCTAAGCTATGATACCAACTGTGACGCCCCCAAAATTAGGTATACATCACCCATCTTGGGTCGTCAGATACATAGTACAGAATACAAATACAACTTACTAATACAACTGTCGTGTATAATACGACAAAACATAAACTGTGAGTTTGAATACAAATATTATCTTCTAGAGAGTATTCATACTCAATACCGTGTGCTACTATGCAACCACACGTATTACTATACTTTTACTACCGAGTAGTTCAACAGTATCAATGGTAAAACTTCCGCCGTTATTTTTAATAAAATATTTTTGTCGTTTTCTCAATCCGACAATAATTTCGTTGTGGGGTCCACCAATGATTGTGCCGTTGTACGAATATTCCCTGTTAAAACGAATATTCCCCGACCAATCGAATATTATATAACAATTTGCGTACTTTGCACAATTTATAAATATTACCCACAACTATAACATTATATCAAATTAACTCCATAATATTCAAAAATGATATTTATAGAAAATTCATCTTTATTTATAAAAGTTGGGGTCTTACACAAGCTCAGTGTAAACTCACAAAAATTATAAGCCTAGACACTCTTACAAACAAACCAAATCAAGCCTGGGTGATAGCAGCAACCAATTCAGAAGTTAGAGTCCAAAATCAAGCAAGAAATGTGCAAACCCTAATTTATAGCTATATCTTTCATGCTTTATTAATTTTATTGTTTAGATGTTTAGAATTATGCATTAGTATGTTAGAAAGTATGTTAGGTTGATAGAACATGTTTTCATAATATCTAGATGCCTTATATAAGTGTTTTTAGTAATCTAGAAATTTTGAAAATCAAGCCTGACAGCCGAATGCCAGAGCTTGTAGATTCATGTGTTAATAGTTAGGCATGTCAATTGTATGTTATTTGTAGCCTGTTATGAGGTCTTTAATCTGGAGAAAAAAGCAGGTTAATTAGAACTATATATTGCAAGTTATAGGTGGTCAAAGATGGTTGACCGATCACGAGTTCTGTTTTCTGGGTTACCTAGAAAAATCAAGAACAGTTTGAGCCGGCTACTTTGACCAGCCTTTTGATCACTTTCTGTTTGTTGTTTTTGTAACGTTTTGTAATAGATTAACACCTTGATATACATACTACATATTTATGATCTTAAATTGCTTAAACAACTCATAAGATTACTGGAATTAATGGTCAAAAGTCGTTGACCGAGCTTGACCAAGTTTTCTAGGTTACCTAGAAAACTGATGAACATGAAGAACATTTGTTAACTGTACTTTGACCAGCATAGATCGAGACCTTAGAAATATGCTTTGTCCATATCAGTGTTATATATATGTACCGTGACATATATACTACATATTACAACAAACGCAACACAAATCTATTACACAGAATCAGAGTTATGAAAGCCACAAAACCATTGACCGACCATGACCACTGTTCTGGGTTACTTAGAAACTCAAGAACGGCTCTGACAGTGACTTTGAGCCTCTATAACTTCTCGTTATATGTAGGTTAAAGCACGAATTTTGTTTGATGTTGTACTACTGTAAAAGTACTATAACATCCATACTTGTTCAAACCCAAAATCTTAATCAATAGCTAGTTAGATCGTAGTCAAAGTGGTCCCTCGACCATGACTAACTGACTACCTAGAAGCTCAAGAACACCTATAACAACCCTTCCTGTCACTGTAGGGCTTTAGCGACAACTAGAAAATTATTTTTTAGAAATTAATTTATAAAAAATAGAAATAATTAATAAATAAAAATAAATACAAAAACAATTTTAAAAATTATATTAAGTTATTATAATTAACTTTTGATATTTTTACATAAATTCAATAAATATTTTATTTATTTTGGATATTATTAATAATTAAGTTAATAATAAAGTAATTAGAATAATTACTTATAAATAATAAATAATTATTGAAAAATAATATTAATGATATAAAAATCATAATAAATGGATATAAATTATTTAAAAATAATAAAAAAAGTTTTTGTAAAATTTTAAGTAAATATTAATTATTTAAAAATAGAAATAAATGATTTCAAAATCATTTAAAGGATAAATAAATACATAAAAATTATTATAAGCTTTTAGAAATTATGATAATAGATATATAAATTATCTAAATATATAATAAAGCTTTTAAATAAAATTTAATCAACATATCAACTTATTTAATACTCGGTAAGGTCTTTAAACACCGAAACCTTATCAAACTTAACCTGATCAGATATAAATGTTGTATTTGAGTATTGTTATCAATACTAATGTGTTAGATTTATATGAATGAACATCGTAGGTGTTTATTAAATGAACCAAGTAGCATAACTTGACTGATCTACACTTAGGCAAGTTCTCTAAACTTAACTATCGAGCAAGTTTCCTATATCCTAATTACTTTCACAAGTTTACTAAACCCTGTTTATACGTTGAAAAAGATATTTTTATCTTGAAATGTTGTTGATATGATATACTATACCTACACTTGAATTACCTTTTATTGTAAGGTTATTGCTATAGCTTCAGCGTAACTAAGAACTGAATTTCTTATTCATATAATATTGTTTATTGAGCATAAACTATTGTGTCAAACCAAATTATTTTGCTAAGACATCTTATACTGAAGTTAGGTATCCCGTAAGGGATCATTGTTTGGTTAATAATAAATTGACATTAATTTGGGTGCATTTTAGCACTGGTAGGATGAGATACATACTCCTAGGATATTGAATAGGTTGATCCCCTATCTCATATCTAAACAAAATTTCTAAGTCTGTGTGACTGACATAAATAAAAATCCAAAAAATGGTAACAACTATCAGTTGAATTTTTAATTGTTATACTTCTTTGAATCATATATTTTTATACATATAAAACCTGTTGAGCATGTCATAGCTCACCCTTGCGAATTATTCCCTTTGCAGTATTAGATGGTAACCCTGGAACATCTGGAGTAGATAAAGGGAAGCGTCCCTGCTTTGATTAGGTTATGTTCATGTATAGTTAAATACTTTGTAATAAGAAACTCTTTTATGAGAATCATGTAATCGAACCTTAATATTTATGATATATAAAACATTTTTTATTTCCACAACCGTGTTTTCTTACATATATAGATGTAATTCTTAAAATTTTGTTTGAGATCCTTGGGAACTATTTATCTAAGTGAGGGTATTGATAGCATGGACTGCTCATGTTGTTATTAATACTTTGAATTTTGGATAGATAGTTACTATCGATACGATAGTATATATTCGCATGACATAGACTATACATCTGGGTGAGGGCATTGGTAATATGGACTGTTCATGTTATTATTGATAATCTGATTTTCGGATAGATATATTCTATTCACAGATAAAGTTCATATATCCAAGTGAGGGTATCCAAACACAGGAATAATTCTCTTAAGAATTGCTAACTGTTATGGGATACTGTGAATCTTGGATCTATAGAAATTATATCTGGTTATAAATTGTATAGTCACTCAATTAGATATAAGTATATAATCAGATTCCATGGGTGTATAGATTTAAATGCATTATATATATTGATTCGTAGTAAGCACCATATCGGATACCACGGGAGTATAGATATGGGGGCGTTATAGCCATCTTTATGGTCAGGTCTCACCACACAAAAAAAGAAATAACAAAAATAAATACATCTCTACACCCACTTTACCATATACAACTTTGAACCTTTACACCAGGCTCAAACTACACAGACATGATCTCCTCTTCAATAGGAATACGTAGGCAGCCATTCATGGTTCGGTCTTACCCCCTACCAAAACACAAAAACTTGTCAATGGTACTGGGATCATCCTTTAATCCACCACACTTCATCGACTTCAGACCAAATGAATGGAACTACCTGACTTCCCCACATAAATGGGATAATCGGCGACCATCTAAGCTACGGTTGAGTCCTAAACGAGAAACACTAATCCATAAGAGATGGAATTACCTGGGCTCCCCCATACAAAGGAGTACCGGCGACCATCTGTGGTGCGGTCAACCTCAGAGACGAAAGCCACACTCCTCTCTACACACTAGTCCCAAGACACCAAAGATGGTAAGGAATACACACATATCAACGATCCATTCTGAAAGATCCTAAGGCATCTTAATGCCCATCCATCAAGGAGGAGTTCAAAATACATCAAGATCACAAGCCCTGGAGAAACATGTAAATATCAAGCAAGAAACAAAGCATAACTAAAAAGAAAGTGAATTAATATATATTTTCCTGCCATATATAATATTATTTGATATATACAATATGTGATGTACAAGATAAAAATGGCTAAGCTAGTCTGTGCAGAAAAATATAAGCCCATCTACAAGTCAGTGTATATGCGCACTGTCAAGTCTAATATGGCATCCCTCTCAGAAGAAGGGGGTAACGTTGTAAACTCTTGCCCAAGGGTATCTACACGAGCCAACAGATCCATAGCTAACTACATGGTGACGTTATGTTCATCAATATATGCACTCATCTCTGCAATAATGCCAGTAGTGAGCGACCTCACTACAGTACTATCTGTAATAGCAATATCTCGGGTGGATATAGCGCCATTCCGCTCAATAATCACTGCATCTATAGATGATCTAGCCTCATCTCGCTCAGCAACAGTGGTGTTTCTATGAGCTAAAGCATCATCTCCCTCTAATAGAGCGAAATCTCTCCCAGTAAGAGCTGTCAACATCAAGGCCCTAGCCTGATCTCTCTCAAATGTCATTAGATGCATACTCTGCTCTAAATACTCTACTAAGTGCGGGGTCACAGTAGCAGTCATACTAGGAGAATCTACAAGAGTTGCTAGCATCCCAACAAATAGATCCTCCTCGGTGGGAAAATCAATGTCCTCCATGGGCACCCCACTATCAAAATCAATCCCCGGCACGGTGGATATAACCTCGGCTGACGTAATCTCTGCCTCCATCAATGCGGAATACTCTGTAGAACGGCCTGGATGGCTAACAATAAATTCTTAACCCTCTCACGCTGAGTCCAACATGCATACACCCTGAATCTATCCTCTGCTGACAAATACTGAGAAGACAAACGCTGACCTAATGCCCCCTAAAAAAGGTGAACATCCTGAATCTGGTCAAATTTTGTCATCACAGCCAGTGGGTGATATGTGGTCATGCCCCTCAAACCAGCCAGAGGGAGATAATCTATGCCAGGTGCATGAGTAATGAAGCTGTAGGGAGAGTTGAGCCATGTACATGACAAAATGTCAAATGGATCCTCGATCCTTGCAAAAAACACCGACCAGGATGCAGCGTCTGTACACTCCGCCGACTGAAAGGAGTAAGACATGGCTATCTCATGGGAAAAATAGTACCCATGCCGTCGAAAAGTGCTAATCGGTCTCAGGTGTGACATTAAACACACATACAACAAGACCGAGCTTTATGTAAATACCCCTACAGAATGGGTGTGGCAATATGTGGCCGACCTCAAGGTTTGTACCATAATCATTGATAAAATGGTATGATCCTCCCTGAGAGCTCTCACTGCCCTAACAACACTGATGTCCAGATGATCCATGTACAGTGGCACGTACAAATAAGCCACTACACACATCACGAGTGTATATACCCTGGCAACACGCCACTGATCCTCCAACATGGTGAAATCCTTAGAGTGCTGTGCATAACTGTATAGGGAGCCAAATCTATCTATCAGAAAATACTGGGACACTACATGCCCGGATGTAATCTCATCATGTGCTACCCTACGCCTCAAACCGGTGAGGGTCATGATGTGACGCCCCCAAATTTGGGTCCCTTCGAACCTCGAATCTGGTCTGCCACGATACTACTATCGTCAAACTATTTCTATCTTTTATTCATAACTTAATGAATATAACTTTGCTTATTACAATTTAGAAAATTAATTCTTTCCATTTCTAGGATCTGTATATTGACCCCAAACTTTTATAAGTTTTCAATCTTGGTCATTTTTTATTCCTGTCTTACATCATATTCGATGTTATAAAAATATGCAGAATAATTTAAACTTTTTCAATCTCCTTTGAAAAATCTTTTATTGATTTCTTAACTTAAATCAATTACATATCTTTGAATCAAATTATGTTATGGTTCATTCTGTTCGAATTACTGTATAAAATTTGACATCTCGATTTGAATTTCTCTATGTATCACATAGTATAACTTTATAACTTAACATGTATTACACATAGTAAACTACTATCATGTACATCTTCTAGAAGCTAAACATGGTTCAAGAGCATATATTTAATTAAATAAATCAATCTCCTTCGATGCTATTAAACTTTATCAATCAAGTAGCACGTAACTTTACCATGAGTCCTTAACCTATAAAAGTGGTTATTTGCAAGGGTGAGCTCGACAGCCCAGCAATTCTAACAGTTTTCGTGCAGCACATAGCATATAATAGCATACTCAGCTCATGCATTCATAATCCATTAATATTTACTATGCATGTTACTTCTCATATAACATGCATATAGGTTTACTTCACAAGCATATCCTCAAAGATCAACTTTTAATTTCATACATATCTTATATGCATTTCATATATATACATCAACATTCTCATAGCATAATATAGCTCAACTAACAGTTATAAAATTCATACATCCAATAGGAACTGAAAGACTTACTTGATTCGTAGTTTATCAACTACGACTTAACTGCTTAAAGCTTATCTACACTGCGTATATTCCTACACAGTTATATAATCATGGATTCATATTCATTAGTTATACATTTCATACATTCTTAATATAATAATAAATATTACATCATTTCCTAACTAGGTTTGTAAAACCTTAATTTTACTTTCTCATTATACTCTTAGAATAACTAGGTATGTATAGGTATACCTTAACCACTTGTACTTGACATCAATATTCATACATATCTATCACACACTTGATTTGATGTGTTTGTTACACATTTAAAACTCATAGACGCATAGTTCTTGCATTTTGCAAACCTTAATAAAATTTAACAACTATGTGTTTTATATAACCATTACATGCTCGTATGCTTAAAACATCATTTATGTCAAGTATTATAACTTTAAAAATTCATACATATATGCTTTAAGGTCTAAATCAAAGTTAGAATAATCAGGCATCACTACCCCGTGGCACAGCTGCGCCCTGGTTAGGCTTAGGGATGGCGCAGCTGCACTGTCCTCTAGCCTGACCAGAGTTGAGCTTATGCTCTCTTGGTTTCAGCCAAATCCTTTGCATACTAAGATATTAACAATTATCAGGCACTCATATTAGAGGACTTTACATACTCTCATGACCACTTCAAGATTAACTTCTCATATTAGGGACTTAGTTTAGGATTCCCATGGAATTAAGGCCAAATAGGGTCATGTAATCACAATGCCTAATAAATTGGTCTTATGTCCACATAAAGAGATCACATAAGTTTTACTATGCATGCTCATAAGTGTTCACATCATTTATTCATAGCTAGCATCGTTTAGTACTTTTAAAACATGCTTTAAACTCATGCTTGATTTACTTCCATTATGTTTAACATATAAGAATCATGTTTAGAAACATAATGAACATAAACATGTCATCTTAGATCTTCAGAATCTAACTACTTATACTTAATGCACTTGGTTTGAAAACATATCCAAGTTTGCTCTATGAAATCATTTTAAATTTGAACAATGCAATTCAACACATACAAAACACCTTGAAAGCTCTTATCATATATAGCTAAGTTATATTATCATCTTCACAAAATCAGAACCCATTATGTAATATTCATGGATGTTAGCTTTGATATATCAAGCTTTTCTTTGAAAAAGTTCTCTAACACTAAGCCTAACAAGTTGATCATGATCAAAAGAACTATAAATCATATATCATGCTCATTTAGGTTCGAAATCAGTCATGTGTGTATACTACTAAGCTCAGAATTTGCAGAACATGAGTTTCAACAAAGTTTATTTTTAAAACTTAAAGTTCTTATTATACTTCTCTCACTAAATTATGTTGTGTAATTTCATATCTCATAAGAAAGCTTTGTATAACATGTTATACTTCTTTTCATGCATGATTAGGGTGTTAATATCAAGTTAGAAACAACACAGCCCAATAGAAATCAGATTCTGGTTCTGGGGAACGGCACAGCTGCGCTGCACCCTAGTATAAACTAAGTGCAGCTGCGCCGACCTTTGTAACAGAGTTCATAAGTGTTGAATAATTCTATTGCTTGCTTTCCATTTTCGTTTCTGTTAACAGAGTTCATAAGTGTTGAAAATTCAATTTCTTCAATTCATGGAAATGGATGTTAGTATGGTTGAGTAATGTACATATGGTTGTTATATAACCTTACAAGCATGTTTAAACTGATAAATAAGTGTTTAGGAATGATTTCGTGAGTAAATTCTGTGTTTGGGCTGAACAGTTATCGAGGTTTACTATTCCTGGTCTTAACCAGACACGATGCAGCTGCGCGTGATTTACACTGAGGCGTAGCGCAGCTGCGCCGACCTTTGTAATGTGTTTTGAGCTTTTATTTTATAGATTGTTGAAGTACTATGTAGGTTACTAGCATGCAAGCATGTCTTAGGGGTATATATAGCTATATGGACCTAACATAAGCATGTTAGACTAGTTTAGCATGATTAAAGAAGGTATGTAGCTTAAAATGGATTTAAGGACATAGAAACGAACTTATTATGTATGTATGCCATGTATGTATACTTACCTTGTAAACATGTTAGTGTGGCTTAGAAATGCATGAATAAACCTTTAGATTGTGTTTATATGATTAGTAAGCAAGAATGAACATGTTGTACCTACTAGTGACCTTTGGAACATAAATTTTGACAACTATCTTGAAAGATAGAATTTGACCTTTATAAGCATGTTGGTGATACTCTTAGACTCATTCATGTAGCATAAATGTAAATACACCATACTTGTGTATCATATTTTAAGAAAGCATAAACGAAGCATGTTTTCAACCAAAGTGGTACAAAGTGCATATATGTGTTATAAATACTCACGAGTATGTCTAGTATGAGTTATATGACTATCTTGTAAGTTAGAGAACAAGCATGATAGACTTAGTGGTTGTATGACGTGTTAAGCCTTAAAATTCCATAGAAAGTCATAAATTAAAGAACATGTAAAAATGAGCACAAGATTGGTAAAGTGGTATGTGAAAGCTTCTAGCATGCATATTAAACTATAAGTATAGTGGTATGTTAGAATGGGGCAGAAACTACAAGGCAACAGCTCCGTCCTGGTCTGGCCAGTGGACAGCGCAGCTGCACCGTCCCTAGGCCTAGACAGGGCGTAGCTACGCCGTGCAGCAGTCACAACTGAGTTCCATTTTTTTTGAACTGATGTTTGACGCATGCTTATGTGATGTCTTCAACTTGTAATATATGATCATCATGCTATGTAATGTGTTAAGGAATATGCCATGTGATAGAAATGAAGGTTATTCATAACTTTCGATTAATAAGTCCAAAAATGATGTTTACATGATGTCAAACCATGATACGTAAGTTGAACTTGTGATGAACTATAAACTGATTTTGTATCATATGTACTTACTTGTATCATGCCAAGCTTGATTAAAGACTATGTTAGCTAATGAACATCTTGAACATATATTACGTTATAAATAGGATTCAAAAGTGTTAAATTCTTAAACGAGGATAAACTATGCATAAGGCAAGTTTCTAAACCTATCTTATTACATTGAGCAAGTATTCGAACCCTACTCTTATTGTGCAAGTATTCTAAATCTTGCATTATTGTATTCAACGAATATCGTAGGCTTATCTCTTGAATACAAGTTATATTACTTTCTCGTTCATATGAGCTAATATGCTTAAACCCTTATGAAAACTATTAATCATGATGCACTTGGTATTGTTCTTGAATACAAGTTGTATGTTGTTGGAAATCCCAACACATGAATATATTATTACTGTGGTTTTATGCATAACATGGAGTATTGTAGGCTGATCCTTTATAATATTTGTTCTTTTGTGTTATCAGTTTAATATTGGTAATTCTAGTAGATGTTCAATAGTCCTTAATGACTGCTCAGTATAATCGTTATCCAGTTGGATACCTTGTTAGTATTTGAATTCATATATATCTGTTGATTTATATTGAATTATCGTTCTTATTCCAAGAATTGTTGATATTCATTATTTATGACATTATTCTGAAACTTTGAACTATCCTAGAAATGACACTTCGATATTTCAAACCTTGTGATATTATATCCTACACTCTTGTTGTGTATTACTTGCTGGGCAATTTGTGCTCATCCTTGTTTAATTAAAACCTTTCAGTTAAGGAAGAATAGGGAGGTGTCTCTGGAGCAAACAAGGGCAAGGGCAAGGCTACCGACTAGCTTGTCCCTTTTATGTTTAATCTATTTTTAAGACTATTTCCAGACTATATTTAAACTTAAGTAGGATTATGTAATAGGTCTTTATTCGATACTATTATGTAATCTTTTAAGTACTGTAGATTGTGAGACTGAGGGAATAATTATAATAAATCATTGTATATTATTCTAATTTAGATTTTCCGTTGTGAATGTATGATTTTAGTTTTTATGGTGATTCCATGAGAACGTGACGAACCAAATTTGGGTGACCAAGTGGAGGTCAGAATTTGGGGGCGTCACAGGCACAACCACCTAGTATCTAACAGAGGCCTATCAAAAGATATAGCAAGAAATACATAAGAAGAACTCAATGGTATTGATATCTACATCATCTTTCATGTCCATCTAATGTAACTCCTCCTGAGTTACTGGATCTCTGCCAAGAGGGATGTCAGACCTATACAATGGAGGATTTGCACCGATAAAGCCATATGGGCCAACCCCAAAGCTGGAAGGATCAAAAGTATCCGCCTAGGAAGGATCTCTGCCAAAATGTCGGATGAAAAAATGTGCCCGGTCCAATTGCCGGGTCAAGCTGTCAATCTACGTCAAATGAGTAAGATCTCAGACGCATGCCATTTAGTCCGTCATCATCACAGATCTAGGAACCATATCCCTCATGAACTGAGTGGTGCGGGTCTGGGCTCCGATGGTACGAGGGGACCACAAGCGGTAGAATGCCTCCTGAGTGAACGAACCCTCTGATAAAGTAAAGTCGTCAATGCCCATCAACTGGATATCACTGACAGGTGACTGCGACATAGGCTAATAACGCCTGGCAGGAGGCAAGATTGGTACACGAATCTCACCTGTGATGTTCTTGATAGCACGCTCTCCTAAATAGAGTTCCCATCCTCCATCTGTGAAGAGAGGAATCTGACGGGTGGATATCACATACTTGACACCAGTTAGGTACCCATCCTCGAAGCCAACTTTTAAATGTTCCCCAGAATAGGGAACCCAAGTAATGGCATCAGCTGCCAATAAGTCCAACTGTAGGCGACAATGGGTGAAACCCTCAGCTACAGGAACATCCGCCAATGTGGAGTGATGCCATCGCCATCCCCGTGGTAGGTGTCTAAACCTAACACGCTAATGGGATACAGACATGGAAGCCTCTCATAGGCCCAAAACTACCAAAGTAAAGGCAAACATCTGCGGTTAGTTAACACTCTTAACCTGTACATGGGAAATCAAAAGAAAAATACTCACCAGCAGAAATAGGTAAAATCCTAATCAAGCCTCTGTCAAGCCCTACGAACGCATGCACATTCCCCTGAGGAAATAAGCAAACGTATAGGAGCCCCATTCATACTCTCCAATACGGTTCACCTCTTGTGTGGTGCTAACCAAAGTGAATGACCCCATGGAAGAGTTATCCGATATGAAACAACCCCGAAGGATGACCGGGAACAATTGTCGAAGAATGCGATCCCTGACTCTCACACCAGTGGGTATGGGCTCACTCAGCACCCCACTCATAGCATCTACACTCAAAGGACCAGTACGGATTATCCTGCCTTTGAGTGCCTCAGCCGGGACTCCTAGCAAGGATTTGACGGCAGTAGGGGTAATGTTCACCGTACAAGGCATTAGCGCCCCTCCAAACTCTATACCGGTGATAAACCGCCAATCTATCAGTGTCATCATCATCTCACAATCCAGTAAATAGAGAGACTGAGTTTGGTGAAACCAGCTCTCAGACAACGCTCTGAGATAACCCCAGGGACAAAGGCAGGGGAGGATGGAAAAGAATGCCTCAAAGCCCCAACCATACACAATCTCTCGATACTCTGGATGAAGAGCCTGATATAGAGAGTATGTGATGAATCAGTTCCCTCGAGGGTGCGTATAGCCAGGAACCTACATCACAAAATCAAGTCAACATCAGAATCCTTGCTCCTCATCAATAGGAAAAAGGAAGATCAAATCCAACTTTTACCTCGTTTGCCGGTAATTAAACCGAGGGGTGGCGACACAAATCATCTAGAAGCTCTGGAATCGTCACCTTAATGCCTGGAAAATCCCTGCGGGGAGCATGAGCAGCAGGAGCTGGAGCAGCAACTGTTACATCCTCCTCCTCGTCCTCAACATCTGGTACATCAAACTGGATAGGACGAATCACCGCCTCCACCAAACGATGAGGCTTCCTAACTGAACGAGGTCGAGGCTCATCAGAAGCCCTCCTCCGCACACCTGAAGTGGTCCTACGGGAACTACTCGACTGTTTCGAATCTATAATATCTGGACACAAGTCTCTAAATCACCTCAGAAAGGGTATGGTAAATTTTAACCTGGAGCTTTTCAAAAGCATTTTATGACTACATGCATGCATGCATGCATTACTTTAACATATGCCTACAGTAGAGTTAAAAATGCATGTCTACCCAATGCCTAGGCTTGTGGAATTTTTTTACCAGAGTCTCCTTTGTAAAAAAAAACTATCCACATGCACATAAGCATGACTAGGTGGCCATTCAGTAGCACACCTATCCACAGTCATAATCATCTTAAATGCATGAACATGTCAAATTCATAATCCGTAAGGGTAGCCTTATTACCAGGATTACTTTGCTTTACAATCTTTTCTCATTTGTCCTCAAATAGGATAAGAAATAGCAGAAAAAAGGGCCCAATTTGATTATTTCAAATGTCAAATTTTTTCACATCATTATGTTCAGCATGGTTAAATACTTACATTTACTATGTTGAATATTTTTTATCAAGTCATATAAACATGCAAATTCTCTACTATGTGTTTAGAAGCATTTCATGTGATAACTCATTTTCCAATAGATAAAAACTGGAAAAGGAGACATGCATACGTTACCAGGATAGTGCAGAACACTTGTATGGTGACGGATTTTGCAGAAAGCAGCCCGAACTCAGCAAATCTGAAGAAGAACTATCGAATTCTCTGTGTGGCGCAACTTGAAAATAACTTATGAAAGGAAAACAACCTACAAGTACACCCACGGATGGTCGCAGGTGTACCTGTGGCTGTCCTAGGTGGGTTCCACCCCTCCAGTTCGGTCCAATTTGAGTTGCAAAGGAGGTCTCATAAGTTGAAATAGTCAAATCTGGAAAAAAGATGCTACGCGATTGAGCAGGAAAGCCTAAAATCTTGGTTTTCAAAGACCAAACTGGGGGTCTATATATCAGTCATTGGTATTCACCCAGACACAGGGTTCACAACACCAATGATCACAGCTGTTGCAAACTACACTCGGTAATACCTCACAAAGGTCCGATGTCGTCGGTTCGGAGCCATAACTCCAAAAACCTCTCCCTAATGGGAACTCTATACATCATCAACCGTTAAAATACATTTTATCGAAGGTCAAGCAACCTTGACGTTTTTTCAACTATTGGCAATTAAATCCAACGAAGCGTCAGAAGCAATCCGATGATTTTAGTCGTTGAAGTAAATTTTAACGAAGGTCAAGCAACTTTGACGGTTTTTCAGCCGTTGGCAAGTAAATCCAATGAAGTGTCGGAAGTAATCCGATGATTTTAGCCGTTGAAGTACATTTCAACGAAGGTTAAGCAACCTTGACGTTTTTAAGCCGTTGGCCAGTAAATCTAACGAAACGTCAGAAGCAATCTGATGATTTCAACCGTTGATGCACATTTCAACAAGGGTCAAGCAGCTTTGACATCGTCAGCCATTGGAAATTAAACCCAGCGAAGCATCGAAGATGTTTCAATGAATAGATCCGCTGAAAAATAGTTCAGCGAGGGTCAGGCAACCCTGACAACACAGACCGTTGGCAGTAACTCTGACAGAACACTAGAAAGACCTGGCGATACAAACTAGAGAAAGCCATCCTCATCGGGGAGGATCGATGATGGAATCTGTTATACATAATCTTCATCAGACCAAACTCATTCCCCCAGAGTCTCTTCCACATAAAAGGAACATCTATGGTGGAAAGTTATACCAAGGATTAAGGATTTTGGTGATAACCTCAATGTCAACATCCTGGAAGTTCCTGAGAGCTTTGGAGTAGACGTCCAAGAAGTTCATCAGGATCATCGGTGATAACTCCAGTCCCCGTCAGAAGTCGTGGGAGCAAACAGTCATCACATCATGTTGGAAAACGATCCAACAAACAACATTCAGCATATATTTGCATCACGCTGCAGTACATTGCTTCATGATTATCTTATCACATTTCAACTGTCTAGTATTCTTAATCCTATCCATGCTATTACACTGCATGAATATAAAAAAAGGGGCATCTGTAGACACTCAAAATTTTGCATTTCTGTTACTAACCTTGCAGGAGGGCAAAATCGTCTTCCGGAGATAACCCTGGAAGTCAAATCAGCTCAATCCCAGAGACAACCCTGGGATACTCAGTTTTCCATCTCGGAGACAACCCCAAGATTTTTAGTTCTAGTCCCAGAGACAACCCCGGGAGATTCCGTTCCAACCTCAGAGACAACCCCGAGGAATGCAGTTGCAGTTCTAGAGATAACCCCACAAAAGCTCGTTTCAATCCCTAGAAGTCTGCTTCAACCTCAAAGATAACCCCGAGGCGTTCAGTTCCAACCATGGAGATAACCTCGAGAGGTCAGGCATACCTCAGAGACAACCTTGAGGACATTCAGTACTCACAGCAGCCCAATCTCAGAGATAACCCTGAGCAACGACTACTAAATCAGCCTAGAGCCAGAGATAACCCCGGTGAGGGGAAAAATCGTCATTTTTCCACCTCAATCCCACATTCACGTCGTCTCAACAACATCTCAACACACATTCTACACAAAAGTGTCCTACAAGAACCATAGCTCCAATCCTGAGTGACTACTGCATAAGACAGCACACCGAAAAGAATTTGAAGACTTGATGTTCTGGGCATGGACCCATATTCCCGGCTTCGTACAACCTCTTATCCCATGTCATTGTGTAGGTATCGACAAAAATATTTCGGAAAGGTATTATATGCCTCAATTGGTTGCCCAGATTGAAAGTTATGAAGGTTCAAGCGGACAAACGCATTGCATGAGTGCACGTACTTCGAGACGGTGCGGCCCACAGAGCCCAGGGCACCCCAGGTAGCCACAGGTACACCTGCGGCTGCCGTAGGTACACTTGCAGCTCCCCCCTCTATAAATAGAGGACTTGGGGTGGCCATTTTGAAGAGAAAAGAGCCGAGGAAGCCCTGTCCGTTTTGCTATGTACACACTATAAACTGAGTGTTTTCTCTTTGCAAACACTTGTGAGCTTGTGTTTTGCTATATTTTATCGGTGGAAACCGAGTATTCATTCATTCAAAGCTATTTGAAGTCTTCTTGGCAGCCCACTGTAAGACACCTCACATTACTTACAGTCTTTCTCCACTTTTATTCACATACAGTTATTCACGTTGAGAGTCGTGTTGTGTGTGTATGCCCGGATCGTCGATTCGTGGCGTTTATTACTTACATATATATATATATATATATATATATATATTTACATTCCAGTCAGGCATGGAGATCACTTCGTGGCAGTAAATATATATATTTACATTTTTCGTCTTGCCTGGTGTTTACTTCGTGGCAGTTGATTGTTTATATATATATATATATATATATATATATATATATATATAACTGTTTACAGCTTTCATATATACTGTATTATCATGTGAGCCTAGGAATCATGTGATCACGGATTCTGTTCCTGAATCTAGATTCGGTTCCCATTATGGACATTTTCAGCTGCAACCAGCTTGTAAATTATTCACGGTGTTTGAATTACCTTAGACGGCTCTCATGCCCACAAGGAGTTCGGCACTGCTATATATCTTATTTTCTCGAAGATGGTTTGCATCTCGAAAATAGAAGCAAACAAGTCGAACACATAATAAAATGGAGGTATCAAAGGCCTCAATTACTATTGAGCACAAGGGTTTGAAAAACCTGTTTTACAAAACATCACTGCCATATCTCGTTAAAACTGAA
Organism: Panax notoginseng; assembly: GCA_016801055.1. Classification (NCBI taxonomy): domain Eukaryota; kingdom Viridiplantae; phylum Streptophyta; class Magnoliopsida; order Apiales; family Araliaceae; genus Panax; species Panax notoginseng. The sequence continues at coordinate 163,554,163 of CM029014.1, forward strand.
CTTTTATACAAAATTCAAACCCTTTGTATATAGGTGCAAACAAGGCATAGCACTACTTCCAGACAGCTGCACATAGACTTACACACACACATTCAGATAAATGTTTAAAATGAAAAGTATCGATCACCGTGTTACCACAAATGTCAGGGGGTGCCTAACACCTTCCCCCCCTCACATAATTAAGCCCCCGGACCCTAACGAATATTGGTTTCACACACCAGTTAAGCAGTGTCACATCACTAGGTCTATGTACAAACCTTTTCTCGGCTGAGTTGGTGCAACCATTTAAAAATACCAACTGGCGACTCTTACAGTCCAATCGTCGACATATACATGTCGGACCTTTTCATAACTTATTTTTTCAAACAAATCTCATATAACATGAGAACACCAATAGGCAAGAACAAAAAAGGGACAATTAAAAATCCCGACGTCGACAAAGGTGAAGATAACGTGGTTGAAGGGAAAAAGGGTGAGGAAAAGCAAGTGGACAAGCTCAAGATAGAGGTTGTGCCAGTTGTGTATCGTCCACCACCGTTTTAGCAAAGAGTTCAGAAATAGAAATTAGACAAGCAAATTTCAAATTTTTTAGAAGTTTTTAAGAAACTTTAGATCAACATTCCTTTCGCAGAAGCCCTAGAACAAATGCCAAGTTATGCTAAATTTATGAAGGGGATCCTGTCAAGGAAAAAGAAGTTAGAGGACTACGAAACTATAACATTGATAGAGGAGTGCATTGCAGTTTTATAGAGAAAGTTACCTCTGAAGTTGAAGGATCCAGGGAGTTTCACCATTCCTTATACAATCAGGAACATGGCCTTCAAAAAGTGTTTGTGTGACTTAAGGGCAAGTGTGAACCTCATGCCATTTATATGTCTATACTGAATTTGGGTTTACCAGATTCGAAGCCTACAAATATATCATTACAGTTAGCAGATAGATCGGTAACGTACCCAAGAGGAATTATGGAAGAAATCTTGGTTAAGGTGGACAAATTTATATTTCCAGTATATTTCATATTGTTGGATTATAAATAAGATAAAAACATCCCAATCATCCTAGGGAGACCATTTTTGGCTACGGGTAGGACTCTCATCGATGTGCAAAAAGGGGAATTAACCATGAGGGTTCAAGACCAGAAAGTCAAATTCAACGTGTTCAAAGTTATGAAGTTCCCTATAGATGAAGAGGAGTGTTTTCGGGTGGATGTCATCGACGGGATAATTAATGAAGACCTGATCAAAAGCTTGGTCAGTGATCCATTGGAAACCACACTACTGGGGGATGAGGATTTGGATGATCTAGAGTTTGTGAATTACTTACATATACTGGATTCTTTGTCGTGAGTTAGTAGATTCAAGGTACCATTCGAGCCATTACACACGGAAGATAAAGCTTCAGCAAGAATGAAACCTTCATTGGAGGAGCAATCTGTAAGACCCCGAATTTTACGAAATAAAAGTATTCAATTTTTCTTATAATTACTATTCAGTAAATGGTTAAATTGATAAAAGTTTAAAGTTATGGGTGAAATATGAATTTTTTTTTCAAAATAAGCAAGTGGTTATAAAATAATCATTGTTGTCGGGGAATATTCGTTTGGTCGTGGAATATTCTTTCTGTCGGAGAATATTCGTACAACGGCGCAGCTATTTGTGGGCCCCATAACGAATAACTGTCGGGTGAAGAAAATGATAAATTTGAGTTTTTACAAATAACGACGTAGTTGTTACTGTTAACACTGTTGGAATACCCGGTGATTAAAATACAGTAATACGCGTTATTGCACAGTAGCACACGGTATTGCACAGTATTTTTAAAATTATTGATTCTTACGTAAGAAGGCACTACTCAATAATTGTTACAGTAATTACTGTTCAATATTTTATTTTATTGATTCAATAATTGATGCGTTGATATTTTATATTATTGTTGTTTCAATAATTGTTGCTGCACAGTATTTTCCTTTATCAGATCAATAATTCATATTATTTGAATAATATTATTAGATAACATTATTGTCAATGTCTAGAAAGTTCTGTCTAAGGAGAGGTTTGGTCATCTAATTGCGCGCCAGTAAGGAGAAATTCTTATTGGAAAGCCCCCTCTTTCCTGGGAACGGCCTGGTTGTCATAAATGTGATTCTGTAATATTATCTGTGAATAATTAATTATTGATTCATATGATAAGGAAATATTTATTTTATGTGGATATAAACGAGGGATATATTTTTGTGGTTAAAAATGAAGGAGTTAATGTTGAGGTTTTTATCCGTATTTTTGTCGGAATGAAGGTATTAAAAATCAGGGTTTTTGAGGTATTTTGCGGGGGTTATAATTTTTAATCCGACCGTTGGATCGTGGTAATTTTTGGATATGTTATACATATATAAGTTGAGTATATGTCCACAAATTTTGAACCGTTAAAAATGAACGTATGATTTATTATGAATTTTACGAGATGACTGGTTCAGAAATTGTTGAATTTTCGGAGTTTATCATTTTGGTGGAAAATTCTAGAATTAGTGGGCTCCACTTGTGGTTGGTGAAGAAATGTGCTGAATTATATTTCAAATGTGGTGGGTGGGAATAGTAGCAGGTAAAGCCATCAGGTTGCAGGTCAAACCTACCAAAATTTTCCTATAAATAGAGGGCTAAGTTAGAATTGAAAATCACACCAGAAACATAAGCTTTCTCTCTCTATATTATGAAGCATATTTTGTGAGTATTTAGATACTTGGTGAGTTGGTATTCATCAGTGCAAGTTTCTTTAGCGTCATATCCGATATCCAGTCAGAAGTGCTGCTCTTTTGAGGTAAGGGATTGTAAGGGATAGTAAGGGATTTTAAGGGTTGTTATGTTTTTCAGTTTCGTAATTTTTCTGAACTTCAAAAATTCTGGAAAAATTTGAAATGATATTTTGATGAGTTTTATTGATTGTGTCCAAAAATGGTGATTTTTGGATGTATAGATTGAGAGTTATGAATTTTATGAGAAAAGACTATTTTAAAAGTAACTGCTTATAATTTCTTGTGGTTAACTCCAAAATTGATGAAATTTTTATTGGGAGTACATGTATATGATGGAAGTATACTCTGTTAATTTCAGAATTTTTGGACAAAAGTACAATTTTTGATAAATGTCTAAATATTCGGCTGTTTTGACCATATGAAAAATAGTAAATGACTTTTAAAAATTCTGAGAAAAATATATGTTCACTATGGGACTATATTATGTTAAATCCCAGAAAAGAAATATTTTTGGAATTGATTTGGTATTTTTTATGAAAATGGTCTAGTTATGAGTTAATGAATTAAATATGTTTTGTGAAGTAAGAAAATTAGAAAATAGGATTTTATGACTTGAGAATCCTATATGAGGTATATGCAGATTTTTGATGAGGGTTTTGGCTATTGATGATGAAATCTTAAGAGTTGACATTTTATGATGATTAAATGCATTAATTAGTAAAGTGTAAACAATTTAAATAAATTGTTTATAAGCTTAAGAAATGTTATTCTTTCAATATCATTATACCGAAGTATTGGTATGAATTTTATTGTGGAATTTCTACCTTTTTGAGTCGGTGTTACTATTCACGAGTTACTATTCACGAGTTACTATTCATGAGTTACTATTCACGAGTTACTATTCACGACAAAATTGGTTTCTTTTACTAACCAAATTATAGTTGATTTATGAATATTACTCTTGAGATTAAATCTATATGTTGATTATATTGATTTTATTATCATATATAACATTTTTATAACCCTGATGTTGAATTTCTCTTTCACTGGAGTGTAAAGATGGGTAGATTATTGGTATGATCATGACTAGGATTCTCTTTGGCCTGTAGTGCAAAGTTGAATTGTGACTGGTATGATCATGACCATTGAATTTACAATTGAATATCTTTAGCTTAAGTGTAAAGATGAATTGATTAACATGGTTATAATTATGGTGTATATAAATTCTGAAATGATTATATATTTATTTGAGATATGAATATATTTGGCCTGTAGTGCAAATATTAATTGTTGAGGAATATCTTTGGCCTGTAGTGCAAAGATGAATTGTAGATGAATATCTTTGGCCAGTAATGCAAAGATGAACTGTTGATGAATATCTTTGGCCTGTAGTGCAAAGATGACTTGTTGATGAATATCTTTGGCCCGTAGTGCAAAGATGAAATTATTAGTATGATTATGAACAGGAACTGTGATTTGGTATAACCATGATGTTTGATGTTTCAGGTGATGAAAATTATCTTCGTCCTAGATGAGAAGAGAAATTTAGAACTACAGTTATGATTATGAGTTATTCATATGATTGTGGACCAGAATTGTTGATTGATGTTACAGGGATAAAACATTGTTGGTGGATTTTTAACATGGAGAAAATAATAGACTTTATAGTCTATTTGACTCTTCTAATGGATTGCTCGTTCCGCTACAACTATGGTTGAAATTTTTATCATTTACCATATGTTCTAAATCTCTGATTTATTATTGATGAAGGCTATTGATAATTTAATTATCTTTAGTCATGATATTCTTTACTGAGCTAGTTGTGCTCACCCTTTTGCTTCACAATTCCTTTCAGGTAATAAGAGTGTAGCTGGGTCGAGCGGGGGTAACAAGGGAATAGAACGGTGGTCATCATTCAGTAGTTATATTTGGTGAAGAAAATAGGGTGAGGCGAACCCAACGCTGGAAGGGTGTTTTGTCACTATCATACAAGATGTCTAATGACATACAACCTCGTGTCATCATAGGACAGGGTTGTGCTCATCCACTTGCTGAGTATATCTATGGGCACTACCTATATAATCTTGGTATTTGTTTGAAGTATAATTCTCAATTAGAGACAGTGGAGATAATGATAAGTCAAGAGAAGACTCACCATTGGGAAGAATATGATAGTAATCTTCTCGTTTTTCTTTGGGGTCTATTGGGTCAACCAAGGATAATTCTGTGGCCATATGATATCTATCATAACCTAGACGCGTGGCCTCCCATGTACGAAGGTTTCCTTGAGCACTTCCCAAATATTCTAATTTCTAGAACAGTTTTTGACTATACCTTTATGTAAGGTACCTTTGTGAAGTGCTGATACATGATGGTGTCCAATGTCACATTTGGTATATATTTGTATCCAAACTCACAGCATATGTGTTGTTGTATTTTGCACGACAATTATTGTAATAAAGTTGTATTTGTTTTCTGTACCATGTATTTGACGACTCAGAATGGGTTGGATGGAATGGACCTATTTTGGGGTCGTTACACAATCTACTCTTGAGCTTAAGTCGCTTCCTAAACACCTCAAGTATGCGTATTTGGGGAATTCTAATACTTTACGTGTTATTATTGTACATACACTTAACGAACTACAGGAAAGTAAGTTGCTGAGATTTCTTAGAGAATACAAGTCGGCTATAGCATGGACAATTGCAGATATAAAGGGGATAAGTCTATCCTTTTTCATGCACAAGATTCTTATGGAAGAGGATGCAAAGCCAACTGTAGAACAGTAGAGACGACTAAATCCGATAATGAAAGAAGTGGTAAAGAAAGAAATACTAAAGTGGTTGGATGCGAGAATTATTTACTTGATTTCAGACAGTGCATGGGTTAGTCCAGTTCAATGCATTCCGAAAAAGGGTGGAATAACCGTAGTGAAGAATGATGATAATTGTAACAACCCGATATTTTTCTATATAAATAAATAAGAAATTTTGCGTATAATTTTTTTTATTTATTTTAAGGATGATGATTTGTGCAAGATAATATATATATGTATTTATGTGGTAAATAAAAATATATTTATTACATAAATGTTTACAAATAATTTTATTTTAGAATTATTGATTTTTATAAAGTACATTCTTATAATAATTAATTTTATAGTAGAAATGTTTTTATTAATTATTTTTCATGAATATATAGTAATATATTATTTAAATAATATATGGAGTGATTATTAGAATAATTATAATAATTATTTTATTATATGAATTTTAGTACATGCTATTAAGTTAATTATTTTACCTTAATTATTAAGGTTAAATAGGAAGAATAAATCAGATATGGAATCCAAACCCTAATTTTGGATTATTGTCAATGTATGAGAATAATAATATAATATTAATTATATTTTGATTTTTCAGTGCTATGAATATGTACTGTATTTCCGTATTGATAATGGTAGGTCAATTACGGTGTATTATGACCAAACCCTAGTAATACTGCTAAACCCTAATTTTAGATCCAAATTAGAGTGCAAGATTGTTTTATAAGTGTGCTATATAATTTATGTCGTGTATTAAATGTATTAATTAGGTGAACCCTAATTAAAATTCTAGAAACCCCTAATTTCTAGAAAACCCTAATTATAATCTAGAAACCCTAAATAATTTTTAGAAATGAGGAACCCTAATTTGAAATTTAAATTAGAGTTCGAGATTGGTTGTAATTGTGTTAATGTGATTAATTAGCAAGTATTATAATCTCAATTGCTAATTTTGAAAACCCTAAAATTTTAAACCCTAATTTGATAATTAGAAAACCTAATTATAAATTGGTAACCCTAATTATCAAAATCGTAAACCCTAATTGTTATTTTAGCAATGTTAATGATAATTATATGATCTAAACCCTAATGTTACTGTATAAAGTAATTAGAAGATTAATCACAATTAGAAAATCCTAATTTCAAAATTTTAGAAAACTAAAATTTATTTAATTTTTTTATTTGATTTTTTTTATTTTTGTGCAAACTCTAATTGGAAATCCTTGATATGGTTTGTGCTAAACCTTAGGATTAAACCCTAAGGGTCAAACCCTAAGGGTTTACAAGGATGACAAGTATGCCCTTAAAATTCCAAGCCAAATGACAAAAATACCCCTCTCTAGATTTTTAGTAGGTAACTTGTAAATCTAGGCTAATAAAGAGTGGGTGATCTAACCTTACTAACTCCTTTGACTTCAAATGCCAGCAATTAGCCTCAATTATCAACATTCATAAATCCAATATCACATATATAAATAGATTGGAAGAGAGAGAATTACATTTGTTCACTTACATTTTTCACAACACTCAAACCTTTTCTCTTAAGCCCCAAACCTCCAAAATTATTTCATAATATCAGTCAAGAAACAAGCCCCACGTCCATCCCTAACAAATCAGAAGCATAGAAATCAAAATCGATCAAGAAGGTATAAACCAACCTTAGAAAAATATGTCCATGGTTCCATGTTTGTTGTTGTTTTTTTGTGTGTTAAATATGTTGTATGGAGTCTTATTAAGTGATCTGGGTTAGTATTTGATAGATCCATAACATTTAAATACACGAAATTAGTGTTTTGAAAAATTTGGAAAAAAATTGTTTTGGTGGTCTAACAACGAATGTCAGACCATGTAGATCTCAGGATGTTAAGTTTTTTTGTTGTTTAAGTGTTTTATCTTGTTGTATGCTGTGAGATCTGTGTTCTGGAACTGGTATCATGACCAGATCATGCATATATTGCAAGCTATTGATGGTCAAATGTCGTTGACCGACCATGACCAGGTAGAATTCTGGGTAACCCAGAACGTATGAACAGCGTCTGACAATATATTGACGAGCCTTGATCTTACTTCTGTTTGTTGTTTTGTTGTTCTTGTTGTAATGAAATCATAATATGTTATGTGGACTACATATATATGGTCGTAAACCACTTAAATGATAACAAGAAAAAATGTAGTGGATTGGTCAAACCAAGCAGAAGATCATGGGATCGGTTTTCTGGGCAACCCAGAAAACTGATGACCATGTCTTCTGACATGGTTTGACCGGACCGGATCTTATGATTTTTATGATGATAAAGTGTATTTTTGTAATGAATCGGTTGTCGTACATGTTTTCTACAATCCAGAACTTTAAAATCACAAAAACATCATACGGATAGAAATTTATGGAAGCCCAAAAGTGTTAGCATAAACTGGTCTTCAATTCTGGAAAACCCAAAAATTGAAGAACAGTGTCTGACAGGTTTTCCCGGGGCTTGGATCTCATTTATGTTATGATGTTTGGCCATGTTGGTTATTTCATCGTGTAGCCTTGCTCGTGCACTACAATATCTGACCAAGATCAAGCCCAGAAACCTCATAGATTAAAAGTAATCCATGGTCAAAGTAGGCACCATGAACACTGACTGTCAGTGTTCTTGGCCCTCAAGAACACCTATAGCGACAGTTTTGTCACTATAGGTGGTCTTTAGAGACATATATTATTTATTTTTTCAAAAATTAATAAAAAATTAGAAAAACTAGTTTTTAAATTATTAAAAATACAAAATAAATTATTAAAAATTATTTTAAATTCTGAAAATTAGTTTTTAATTATTTTAAATATATTTCATAAATATTTAATATTTTTGGAATATTAAAAATATTTAATTTATTTAACTATAATATTAAATAAATTATTTAAAAATGATTTTAATATTGGAAAAATCATTAAAAATTATATTATGATATAAGAAAATATTTTAAGTTATTTTTAATGACTTTTAATATTTTGTGATAAATTTCATTAATAAATTGATATTAATGGTAATTAATTTATTTACTAAATGAATTAAATAAATTAATTAAAAATGATTTTATTATATTAAAAATCATTTTAAATGAAAATAAAGTGTTTAAAAATATTTTAAGTTATAAAATATAACTTTTAATATTTAAAAGATAATTTTATTAATAATTAAATATTAATGATTATTAAGTTATTACTAATAATATTAAATTTAATTAATAATTATATTAAATAAATAGTTTATAAATGGTTTTATTAATTTAAAAATCATTTGAAAGGGATATAAATGAATTAAAAATATTTTAAGTTATACTTAATGACTTTTAATATTTGGATAAATGAAACATTAATACCTTAATATTAATAGTAATTATTTAGAAATGATTTTAAATATTTTAAAAATCATTTAAGGGTAATATTAATACTTTAAAAATATTTTGAGTTATTATAAATAACTTTAATATTTTGGAAATGATTTCATTAATAGTTTAATATTAATTAGATATTAATGATAATAGGATTATTTAGTATTTGAATCATTTAATAATGATTCCGATGTTTGAAAATTCATGATAAATCATAATAAATGTTTTAAAATTATATTAAGTCATTTAAAAATAATATGACTGATACGTACAGATATTGAGTTACAGAATAGAGTCTTAGACTCGATAATTATCTGATAAAGTTGTCGGTACACCGACATATTTTAGAAATTGATATGGACTTAGATAAGGTGATTAGATAAGTGATTATTTGTGATTCAATGGTTATTAAACATATGTGACGATGTGATTAGGTTATGTGCTGACTGCAATAAGCAGTGTTATGTGTTATAGTATGTTATTCTAATCGAACGAACGATCTTATTAATGATAGGTCGTGAGATAAGCGATAAATCTAAATTGTAAACTGTAAGCAGCGCTTCAGGCAAGTATCTAACCTTTGCATTTTCTTTATGCAATGGACATGAGTAAGAATGTTTCTAAACTATATTATTACTGTACAGATTATTAACCTTATATTATATACGCTCATTGCTTATCAACATGTTAGTATATGATAATTCAGATATATATATTCTGTTAGTTAATTTCTGTAAATGGTTAAACAAGTTTCTCCACTTGGATAATCATTGTATTTAATCATATGTTGATATACCTTTGTCAATTACCCGTATATATATATGTTGCATTATAGATTATTGTTGAACAAGATAAAACGTTTGACTTAGAACCCAGACAAGTATGAACATCCCTACACGGGAAAACATTTATGCGCCCAAGGCGGAACAGAGTGAACGATCCTATCGTTCTTGTAATGTAGTATTGATCAATGTAGGGCATAACAGGCTGATCACCCCCGTGCCCGTAAGTTATGTCGGTTTACAGATGAATTTCTGTTTAACCTTTTCGAAAATGAAAACAATGTTCATGGCATGTCACCATAACCCCAGTTATAGTCATTATGTAGTTTCAAAAATTTGAAAGAGAGTTGTTATGTTATTATTATCGGTTCAGAATACTTCACAACTATTGACTTGTTGTAGAAGAATAGTACAAAGAAAACATTTAAATTCTTTCAGCTTATATAATTGCTATTACTTGCTGGGCACTCAAATGCTCATCCTTGCTTAATTTAAATATTTTCAGATAAGTGTGAACGATCAGAGAGTTCTGCTAAGAACAAAGGAAAGGGAAAGGTTGCTGAATGAATGAACGTTATCTTATGTAATATTTTAATTTTATTAAGACAAGTATGACATATATTATCTATCATGGGTTGTAATGAATATTTAAAAATTACGTACTTGGGATTAGACTCTGATGATATGTAAATTAAGTTGATCTTTATATTGTTGTTATTATTATTAGTATTATTCCGCTCATAGAAATGGTATCGTGAAGAACCGAGTTCGGGTTTCAAGTACCCGAGTTTGGGGTCTTCACAGGTTGGTATCAGAGCTTAGGGGTTAAAAACCTTAGGTGGGCTAGACCTTAGGCTATAACCTTAGAACAGAGGGAAACGTTGAAAATATAAATAACTCATATAGAGTTTAAAAAGGAGATGAATTGAATAAATTCATCATCAAACAAAATAAAAGATAACTTATATAAAACTCTTATTTGCTGTGTGTATATACTATATGCTAATCAGGATAATTTATGTGTATAGATGTCAGGTGAAAAAGGATTTGATTACCCTCGGATCGTAAAGAAGGAGCCAATATCGAAGCCGATAGCTGACATAGAGGCTCACAATGAAAATAACTCAGAAGATGTGGTTATTGTGGAAAATATAGTACCAGATCCGGAGATGGTGGAGCTGACATATAGCGATTCAGACACTAAAGTTGAAGTTGATCAAGCATCGACAGAGGTGCAGAATCTGAAGAACAAGGTTTCTTCTCTGGAAAGACTGTGGGAGATAGAAAAGCTGTTGAATAGTCAGTTGCGTCAAGCATTAATAGAAACAATGGAAGGACAAGATAAGCTTAAGATCCAAATTGGTCAGATGGGAGCCACAAGTAACACTTCGTGTGCAGCTCCGGACAAGAAGGGGAAAAGAAAGATAGAAGACCATGACTTAGGAAAATCCAATAGGAAGAAATGGAAAAGAATATGTTATCTTTGCAGCTATGAGGGACATACTACTCTGTATTGTCCTGACTACAAAAAGGAGCATGTTTTATCTGTGGGATAGAAGGTCATCAGGCGAAAAGTTGTCCAATGAAAAAGAATAATAAATAAGTAGTATAGGTTCTGTTGTGATGTAGGTGTGTTTAATATGTGTGCTTAGTATGTCTGTGTAATGTAATATTCTAAAACTTTTGTGTTGGTCAAGTCTGTAAATCCCGACTTTTGTAGTCACAAAGGGATGAATGATGTTTAAAGCATTATATGCTATGCTATGTAAAATATTCGTTGAATGAATATGAATCTAAGTTTGAGAAATAAAACAAGTTTAGAATATTAAACTTATTTGATACGGTTTAGAATGTAAGTTAAATTATGATTTTATTTAATCAAATAATGCCGCCAAGACGTCGAACTCGCAACCAAAGGGCAGAAGAGTCTATCAACAATGTTGAGGGACAACAACAAGCAGATCCAATGCAGCAATTTGCAAACATGTTAGCTCAGGCTATGCAACAGGGAATACCAGTCGCTGGAAACCAGCCGGACAACCGCTTAGCGAACTTTAAAGACTTTAACGCTCTGTTTCTGAGTTTTGAACAGAAAAGAAAAGAATAGAAAATTAAATTAGAACAGAAAAGAAAAGAATAGAAAACTTAAAGTTTTCCTTTGTGTTGTTTCTGAGTTTTTTAATGGAAAAGGATAGAAAATTTAAAATTGAGGACATGAATTATAATTTAAAATTTATTATATTAAAAGTTGAGGATAATATGGGAATTATAAAAATATTACTTATTCTAATTTCTTTTCCGTCCAAATCATGACAATTTTGGACGGAAAAATTTGGCAGGAAAAGTGGCCAAGTTTTTTATCCATTTCTTTTCTTTTTCGTTTATTAAAAAACTCAGAAACATAAGAATTGGAAAGAAAACTTAAATTTTTCGTCCATTTCTTTTCTTTTCTGTCCATTTTAAAACTCAGAAACAGAGCGTAAGGCTGTAGGACCACCGGAATTCAAAGGTACAACTGACCATGTTGAAGCCCAAACTTGGGTTAAGGAAATCGAAAAAACATTTGTGTTAGCTAGGGTAGCTGAGGGGCAAAAGACCGCTTTTGCCACCTACATGATGAAGGGGGAAGCAAATTTTTGGTGGGAAGCGAATCAGGTTAGGGCTGGAGAAGGTGTAGTCACATGGGATAGATTTAAAACTTTGTTTTTCGAAAACTATTTTTCATCAAGTATGCAGGCGAGGATAGAGGTTAAATTTTTAGAGTTGAAGCAGGAGAATATGACGGTGTCTGAATACGCCACCAAATTCAATGAGTTAGCTAGGTTTGCCCCGCATCAAGTCGATACGGAGGCTAGGAAAGCGAGAAAGTTTGAGCTGGGATTGAAACCCTGGCTCTACAATAAAGTGGCGTTGTTGCAAATTCCTAAATTTGCAGCACTCATGGAGAAAGCGATCATAGCTGAGGAGGGAAATGAGGCCATGAGCCTTTACAATAAGGAGAGAAAGAATAAGGGTAAGACCGAAGGAGCTGGAAAAGTAGGAGTTAATAGTGGGAGCAGGAGTGGAGATAGCAAGAGGAATGTGAGCAGTTTTGCAAGTGTACAAGTGAAACAGGAAGGTGTTAAGAAACAGATAGTACCATGTAAGACATGTGGGAAGAATCACTCGGGGGAGTCTTTGAAAGTAAAATTTGTTTGCTACAAGTTCGGGCAGGAGGGCCATATCTCTCCCAACTGTCCCAATCCTAGGATGAATAGTTGATGTTTTATATGCGGATCGACAGAGCACAGGGTGAAAGATTGTCCGAAGAGGAGGGTGGAGACAGGAAGTGTGAACATGGGCACTGGCAGTGGGACGTTAGCAATCACGGGACCGACTTCGTCGAGCAAGTCGACAAAATCTACGGCAAGGGTCTATAACATGACAGTCCAGGACACGGCAGCAGCTGACAATGCAACTCCAGGTATTATTCGTATGCCTTTTATTTTCTTATGCATGATTTTCCTATATATAATAAATTATTTTATAAAGAAATTTTGAGGAGGAATTTGAGTTCTTTTAGAAACCCATTTTTCCGTTTAATCAGAAAGACAAGCTTTATGTGAATAGTTAAAGATCAGTTTGATCAAAGTTGATCGAGATCTACTTGCCATGATTATGTATGCTATGTGCCGTGTATGTATAGGTTTTAAAACGGTGATTCCGGGGACGGAATCTTTATAAGGGAGGGTGAATGTAACAACCCGATATTTTTCTATATAAATAAATAAGAAATTTTGTGTATAAATTTTTTTATTTTTTTTATTTTAAGGATGAGGATTTGTACAAGATATATATATATATATATATATATATATATATATATATATGTATTTATGTGGTAAATAAAATATATTTATTACATAAATGTTTACAAATAATTTTATTTTAGAATTATTGATTTTTATAAAGTACATTCTTATAATAATTAATTTTATAGTAGAAATATTTTTATTAATTATTTTTCATGAATATATAGTCATATATTATTTAAATAATATATAGAGTGATTATTAGAATAATTAGAATAATTATTTTATTATATGAATTTTAGTACATGCTATTAAGTTAATTATTTTACCTTAATTATTAAGGTTAAATAGAAAGAATAAATCAGATATGGAATCCAAACCCTAATTTTGGATTATTGTCAAGGTATGAGAATAATAATATAATATTATTATATTTTAATTTTTCAGTGCTATGAATATGTACTGTATTTCCGTATTAATAATGGTAGGTCAATTACGGTGTATTATAACCAAACCCTAGTAATAATGCTAAACCCTAATTTGAGATCCAAATTAGAGTGCAAGATTGTTTTATAAGTGTGTTATATAATTTATGTCGTGTATTAAATGTATTAATTAGGTGAACCCTAATTAAAATTCTAGAAACCCTAATTTCTAGAAAACCCTAATTATAATCTAGAAACCCTAAATAATTTTTGAAAATGAGGAACCCTAATTTGAAATTTAAATTAGAGTTCGAGATTGGTTGTAATTGTGTTAATGTGATTAATTAGCAAGTATTATAATCTCAATTGCTAATTTTGGAAACCCTAAAATTTTAAACCCTAATTTGATAATTAGAAAACCTAATTATAAATTGGTAACCCTAATTATCAAAATCGTAAACCCTAATTGCTATTTTAGCAATGTTAATGATAATTATATGATCTAAACCCTAATGTTACTGTATAAAGTAATTAGAAGATTAATCACAATTAGAAAATCCTAATTTCAAAAGTTTAGAAAACAAAAAATTATTTAATTTTTTTATTTGATTTTACTTATTTGTGTGCAAACTCTAATTGGAAATCCTAGATATGGTTTGTGCTAAACCTTAGGATTAAACCCTAAGGGTCAAACCCTAAGGGTTTACAAGGATGACAAGCATGCCCTTAAAATTCCAAGCCAAATGACAAAAATACCCCTCTCTAGATTTTTAGTAGGTAACTTGTAAATCTAGGCTAATAAAGAATGGGTGATCTAACCTTACTAACTCCTTTGACTTCAAATGCCAGCAATTAGCCTCAATTATCAACATTCATGAATCCAATATCACATATATAAATAGATTAGAGGAGAGAGAATGACATTTGTTCACTTACATTTTTCACAACACTCAAACCTTTTCTCTCAAGCCCCAAACCTCCAAAATTATTTCATAATATCAGTCAAGAAACAAGCCCCACGTCCATCCCTAACAAATCAGAAGCATAGAAATCAAAATCGATCAAGAAGGTATAAACCAACCCTAGAAAAATCTGTCCATGATTCCATGTTTGATGTTGTTTTTTTGTGTTAAATATGTTGTATGGAGTCTTATTAAGTGATCTGGGTTAGTATTTGATAGATCCATAACATTTAAATACACGAAATTAGTGTTTTGAAAAATCTGGAAAAAAATTGTTTTGGTGGTCTGACAACGAATGTCAGACCATGTAGATCTCAGGATGTTAAGTTTTTTTGTTGTTTAAGTGTTTTATCTTGTTGTATGCTGTGAGATCTGTGTTCTGGAACTGGTATCATGACCAGATCATGCATATATTGCAAGCTATTGATGGTCAAATGTCGTTGACCGACCATGACCGGGTAGAATTCTGGATAACCCAGAACGTATGAACAGCGTCTGACAATATATTGACGAGCCTTGATCTTACTTCTGTTTGTTGTTTTGTTGTTGTTGTTGTAATGAAATCATAATATGATATGTGGACTACATATATATGGCCGTAAACCACTTAAATGATAACCAGAAAAAATGTAGTGGATTGGTCAAACCAAGTAGAAGATCATGGGATCTGTTTTCTGGGCAACCCAGAAAACTGATGACCATGTCTTCTGACATGGTTTGACCGGACCGGATCTTATGATTTTTATGATGATAAAGTGTATTTGTGTAATGGATCGGTTGCCGTACATGTTTTCTACAATCCAGAACTTTTAAATCAAAAAAACATCATACAGATAGAAATTTGTGGAAGCCCAAAAGTGTTAGCATAAACTGTTCTTCAATTCTGGAAAACCTAGAAATTGAAGAACAGTGTCTGACAGGTTTTCCCGGGGCTTAGATCTCATTTATGTTATGATGTTTGGCCATGTTGGTTATTGCATCGTGTAGCCTTGCTCGTGCACTACAATATCTGACCAAGATCAAGCCCAGAAACCTCATAGATTAAAAGTAATCCATGGTCAAAGTAGGCACAATGAACACTGACTATCAGTGTTCTTGGCCCTCAAGAACACCTATAGCGACAGTTTTGTCACTATAGGTGGTCTTTAGCGACATATATTATTTATTTTTCTGGAAATTAATAAAAAAAATAGAAAAATTAGTTTTTAAATTATTAAAAATACAAAATAAATTATTAAAAATTATTTTAAATTCCGGAAATTAGTTTTTAATTATTTTAAATATATTTCATAAATATTTAATATTTTTGGAATATTAAAAGTATTTAATTTATTTAACTATAATATTAAATAAATTATTTAAAAATGATTTTAATATTGAAAAAATCATTAAAAATTATATTATGATATAAGAAAATATTTTAAGTTATTTTTAATGACTTTTAATATTTTTTTATAAATTTCATTAATAAATTGATATTAATGGTAATTAATTTATTTACTAAATGAATTAAATAAATTAATTAAAAATGATTTTATTATATTAAAAATCATTTTAAATGAAAATAAAGTGTTTAAAAATATTTTAAGTTATAAAATATAACTTTTAATATTTAAAGGATAATTTCATTAATAATTAAATATTAATGATTATTAAGTTATTACTAATGATATTAAATTTATTTAATAATTATATTAAATAAATAGTTTATAAATGGTTTTATTAATTTAAAAAGTATTTAAAGGGGTATAAATGAATTAAAAATATTTTAAGTTATACTTAATGGCTTTTAATATTTGGATAAATGAAACATTAATACGTTAATATTAATGGTAATTATTTAGAAATAATTTTAAATGTTTTAAAAATCATTTAAGGGTAATATTAATACTTTAAAAATATTTTGAGTTATTATAAATAACTTTAATATTTTGAAATGATTTTATTAATAGTTTAATATTAATTAGATATTAATGATACTATGATTATTTAGTATTTAAATCATTTAATAATGTTTCCGAGGTTTAAAAATTCATGATAAATCATAATAAATGTTTTAAAATTATATTAAGTCATTTAAAAATAATATGACTGATACGTACATATATTGAGTTACAGAATAGAGTCTTAGACTCGATAATTATCCGATAAAGTTGTCGGTACACCGACATATTTTAGAAATTGATCTGGACTTAGATAAGGTGATTAGATAAGTGATTAGTTGTGATTCAATGGTTGTTAAACATATGTGACGATGTGATTAGGTTATGTGCTGACTGTAATAAGCAATCTTATGTGTTATAGTATGTTATTCTAATCGAACGAACGATCTTATTATTGATAGGTCGTGAGATAAACGATAAATCTAAGTTGCAAACTGTAAGCAGCGCTTCAGGCAAGTATCTAACCTTTGCATTTTCTTTATACAATGGACATGAGTAAGAATGTTTCTAAACTATATTATTACTGTACAGATTATTAACCTTATATTATATACGCTCATTGCTTATCAACATGTTAGTATA
Source organism: Panax notoginseng (assembly GCA_016801055.1). Lineage (NCBI taxonomy): Eukaryota > Viridiplantae > Streptophyta > Magnoliopsida > Apiales > Araliaceae > Panax > Panax notoginseng. The sequence goes on from CM029014.1 coordinate 163,571,593, forward strand.
TGATAATTCAGATATATATATATATATATATATATATATATACATACATACATATATATATATATATATATATATATATATATATATACATATATATATTCTGTTCGTTAATTTCTATAAATGGTTAAACAAGTGTCCCCACTTGGATAATCATTGTATTTAATCACATGTTGATATACCTTTGTCAATTACCCGTATATATATATATATATATATATATATATATATATATATATATATGTTGCATTATAGATTATTGTTGAACAAGATAAAACCTTTGACTTAGAACCCAGACAAGTATGAACATCCCTACACGGGAAAACATTTATGCGCCCAAGGCAGAATAGAGTGAACGATCCTATCGTTCTTGTAATGTAGTATTGATCAATGCAGGGCATAACGGGCTGATCACCCCCCGTGCCCGTAAGTTATATCGGTTTACAGATGAATTTCTGTTTAACCTTTTCGAAAATAAAAACAATGTTCATGGCATGTCACCATAACCTCAGTTATAGTCATTATGTAGTTTCAAAAATTTGAAAGAGAGTTGTTATGTTATTATTATCGGTTCAGAATACTTCACAACTATTGACTTGTTGTAGAAGAATAGTACAAAGAAAATATTTAAATTCTTTCAGCTTATATAATTGTAATTACTTGCTGGGCACTTAAATGCTCATCCTTGCTTAATTTAAATGTTTTCAGATAAGTGTGAACGATCAGAGAGTTCTGCTAAGAACAAGGGAAAGAGAAAGGTTGCTGAATGAATGAACGTTATCTTATGTAATATTTTAATTTTATTAAGACAAGTATGACATATATTATCTATCATGGGTTGTAATGAATGTTTAAAAATTACGTACTTGGGATTAGACTCTGATGATATGTAAATTAAGTTGATCTTTATATTGTTGTTATTATTATTAGTATTATTCCGCTCATAGAAATGGTATCGTGAAGAACCGAGTTTGGGTTTCAAGTACCAAAGTTTGGGGTCTTCACAATAATGAATTGATTCCGACTAGGACAGTGACTGGTTGGAGGGTTTGCATGGACTACAGGAAGATGAATAAGGTAACCCACAAGGACCACTTTACTCTACCCTTTATAGATCAGATGTTGGATCGGTTGGCGGGACATGAATTTTACTGTTTATTGGATGGATATTCAGGGTACAACCAAATAGTCATAGCTCCTAAAGATCAAGAGAAGACCACTTTCACGTTCCCATATAGCACCTCTGCATTCAGGAGGATGTCTTTTGGGTTATGTAACGCACATGCGATGTTCCAACGATGTATGATGGCTATCTTTTCGGACATGGTGGATAAGAATTTGGAAGTTTTCATAGACGATTTCTCAATCTATGGCGACAATTTTGATGTCTGTCTAGAGAACTTGGTTGTGGTCTTAAAGCGATGTGTGGAAACAAATTTGGTGCTTAACTGGGAGAAGTGGCACTTTATGTTTGAAGAAAGAATAATCTTGGGGCACAAAGTTTCAACGAAGGGCTTAGAGGTTGATAGGGCAAAGCTAGACACAATTGAGAATCTTCCATCGGCGACTACAGTTAAGGGAATCCGTAGTTTTCTTAGACATGCCGGATTCTACCGAAAGTTTATTTATGATTTCTTTAAGATTGCAAAACCACTCTACAGTCTCTTAGAGAAAGATGCAGTTTTCAAGTTTGATGAGGAATGTAAGTCAGCATTTGAGCAATTGAAGAAGAAGTTGACTACAACTCCCGTGATCGTAGCACCGGAATGGACAATGCCTTTCGAGCTAATGTGCGATGCTAGCGACTACGCGGTAGGTGCTGTTTTGGGCCAACACCGAGAGAAGATATTCCATGCAATATACTATGCAAGTAAAACCTTTACAAATGCCCAATTAAACTACATAACCATTGAGAAGGAAATACTTGCAGTAGTATATGCCTTTGAAAAATTTAGAGCTTACTTAATAGGAACAAAGGTGGTGGTATACATGGATCACTCGGCGATTTATTATCTAATCTCAAAGAAGGATGTTAAGCCTAGACTAATCAGATGGATCCTTCTCCTTTAGGAATTTGATTTGGAAATAAAGGATAGGAAGGGAACAGAAAATCAAGTGACAGGTCATCTTTAAAGATTAAAAAATCCGGACAAGGATGGGGCTGATAAGTGTTTAATCAACTAGTCATTCCCGGATGAGAAACTTTTTGGAGTCAACTCAGAATTTCCATGGTATGCGGATTTTGCCAATTACTTGGTGAGCAAAATCCTCCCCCCTGATTTGACACAATAACAAAAAAATAAGTTCCTACATGACGTCAAGTGGTACATGTGGGACGAGCCCTATTTATTCAAATAATGTGCAGATAAAATGATTCGTAGATGTGTGCCATACGGTGAAGTAAAGAATATCTTGCACGTATGCCATTCATTTACGTATGGGGGACATTATGGGAGTGAGCGGACAGCGGCCAAGGTACTTTAAGCAGGATTCTACTGGCCTACTATGTTCAAGGATGCCCACCAGTTTGTGAAAAATTGTGACAGATGCCAAATGGTGGGCAACATCTCACAAAGGAATGAAATGCCGCTCAACACGATTATGGAAGTTGAGGTTTTTGATGTGTGGGGAATGGACTTTATGGGGCCCTTTCCTCCCTCATTCAACAACTTGTACATTTTGCTTATTGTGGACTATGTATCAAAATGGGTGGAAGCTATAGCACTCCCTACAAACGATGCTAAGGTGGTGCTTAAGTTTCTACAAAAGAACATCTTCACGAGGTTTGGCACACCAAGAGAAATCATAAGTGACGAGGGAAGTCACTTCTGTAATAAGTCATTTATAGCTCTCTTGGCAAAGTACGGGGTCAATCATAGGGTTGCAACAACATATCACCCCCAGACGAGTTGTCAAGCTGAGGTTTTCAATAGAGAGGTGAAGAAAATTTTAGAGAAGGTAGTAAACCCGAGCAGAAGAGATTGGTATCTAAAATTAGATGACGCACTATGGGCTTATAGGATAGCATACAAGACGCCAATTGGGATATCGACGTATCAGTTTGTATATGGGAAAGTGTGTCACCTCACAGTAGAATTACAGAATAAGGCATACTGGGCAATTCAAAAACTCAACTTTGATCAAACAGCTACAGGAGAAAAGAGGTTACTTCAATTAAACGAACTCGATGAATTTAGACTACAAGCGTATGAAAACTCAAAGCTGTATAAAGAAAAAGTCAAGAAGTGGCACGACCAGAAAATTTTGTATAGAAAGTTTGAATCGGGATAATCGGTATTATTGTTCAACTCATGACTGAGATTGTTTCTCGAAAAGCTCAAATCACGATGGTTGGGGCCATTCACGATCAAAAAGGTTTTCCCACATGGCGCCGTTGAGCTGTATAGTAGAAATTCGCTCGAAACCTTCAAAGTCAACAGGAAAAGGTTAAAGCACTACTAGGGTGGTGACATCGACAACGAAGCCATTGCAATTACACTTGCCAATGCACCATAAAACAAGAGGCATCGTCGAGCTGATGACATTAAAACTAGCGCTACTTGGCAGGCAACCCAAGCTCTAAACCTTTCCTATTTCATTTATTCAGTAAATTTTAGTTCATAGTATAGTTTAGATATTTGTTTTTCACAAAGTAATGACTTCGTTGTGCTATGATTGTAGGGAATCAAGGAAAAAGAACATCACTCAGACACTACACCAATGGCGTGGGTCGCGCCATCTTAGGCTTTCATCCAGCGCGGGGCACGCTGCCTCAATAGTAACTCTTTACTATACCGGCGCGGGGGGCGCTACGTTACCCTACCACACGACGTGGGTGTGCTATCCTGGGCTAAATTTCTGCCTACCTATCGCAAGGTACGCCATGTTACACTAGCTTACGGCGCAGGGCGCGCCATCTTGGGTAAACATACTACAGCACTAGCGCGGGCCACGCCATCCAAGGGTTATTTACGGCGCGGGGTGTGCCGCTCGAAAAGTCCATATTTTAAAATTGTGTTTGACGTCTCCTTTTCCAACATAACTCCATACAACACCAATTCTTCCCAACTTCTTGCTCAACTAAACCACTTCCACTCCCCCATAACTTCTATAACGTCAAAATTAAACTACACCACCTCTTCCACCTCTTCTACTTCTTCCCAACTCTTCATCCCACTAACCCACAATCATCATAACTCCTCTTCATACACGACTATTCCTTTTTTATATCAACCTAACTTCCCTCAATTACCCACAATCATTGTACTAGATAATCACCACACTTATATTACAAGTCCAATTCTTCCTCCTCACAATTTCTTACAAATTGGGCCATCACTCTAAGGCGGAGACACAATTTCTTCTTTATGGTAATCCCAAATTGTTTCATCTAAGTTCTGATTCTCTCTTGTTCGTCAATTTGGTTAGAAAACCTTGGGATTTTATTGCCCAAGGATTATTTTTAGATTGTTTGATATTTTGACCTAGAGTTTTTCTAAAGAAGTCATGTTTGGGGGTATTAGCCTTCACGCCCACCAACTGTTTGATGATTTGCCTGAACCAAGTTTTCGCCCTTTAGTCCACTAAAAACACCATGTCTTTACATAAGAGACCACGTCCATCCACTTCTACTGCACGGGCTCAATTTGATAACACAAAATTTATCGGTGAGGGGGTCGAGGCGAGGTTCAAATTAACCATTGACAAGAAAACTTTGGTATTAGAACGGGGATTGAAGCCGGATGCTAATCTTGACGGAGATATGGTGCTAATGATTGTTGAACGCAACTGGTTTCATTTAGTGGAGCAGCTTCTACCTGCGGTGATCAACATAGTAAAAGAGTTTTATGCCAACGCAATAGAGCATGTTAATCACACAGTCACGGTACGGGGTAAACCGGTGTCGTTACATGCCAATGCCATCAACGAGTACTTTGGGATGAAAACACTGACAGATGGACGCTATGAAGATGGCTTTCCTGACCTGGACAAATTGATTACAAGATTGTGCGAACCAGGAACATAATGGGTTACCCGAGCCAGAACAAATGAAAAGATAAGCTTTCCACACTCAGCATTAAGTTGTATGGCAAAGCATGGTACGCATTCATTTGTGCCCGATTGATGCCCACACGCCATCAGAATGATGTGATTAAGGAAAATGCACGGCTGCTATATGGGATTGTACACCACCATTATCGTGTGAATAATTCAGTTGTGCTCTACAATGTGGATGTGGGTGAATGCATTCAAGAATCAATAGACAGGCTGCCACGGGGAAGTACCACGGCGGGCCTTCTTCATGGATTTCTTATAACCGATTTGTGCCGCAAAGCTGGAGCGCAGTAGCATTCCTCCGAACCGATACAACAATCAATAGCTATAATCGATCATGCTACCATTGAAAAGTACAAGGGTTTGGAGGGCGCGAGATCGCATCCAAGAGGAGAAGGTTATATCATGATTTGACAACCCTCACCCCCAGTCACAGCTAATCCAATGGAAGTGCAATATCCTCGAGGTTCACGAAATAGATTCTTATTGTTGGCTCAACGACAGGATTTGATGCTTCAGTACAACGCCAACGCTTTCAACACTCTTGCTGAAGCATTTTCCCGCTGCAATCCAAGTGTTGGTCCAGTGTCCATGCATGTTCCTCATGTTCTCCCAGCATACCCTCATTCGGATGACGACGAGCAGTGACTCGTCTTTCAGGGAAGTCATCAAACTTTTATTTGCTTTATATTGTCGTAATGAGGACATTACTTGAATTAAGTTTGGGGGGGGGGTTTGCTTTTACTTGATTAGCTTAATTAATTTTCTGTGACGATTTCATAATCATGATTAGTTAGTTTTTGATAAATTATTATAATTGTTTTTTTAATGGCATTTAGATTAATACATTCACGTGTGTATAAAAAAATAATAAATTATTTTTCATTTGCATTTAGTTCATCTTGCATGAATCCAGCTATTAGATAGTAAAAGTCTATTTTGGCCAATGATGAGATTAGAATTATGTAGACAAGTGTAGTATTGATTATTTAGGCTTTGATGTGACCTCCTATTATGAATTGAATCTTTTTCTATCTGAAATTGGTATAATCAGATTAGCACTTTAGAACAACCTTGTTGACTGATTAAGTTTAAATTGACACATAATGGAATTGTTAAGGATAATATTAGTTTGAATGAATGAAAGACATGAATAGGCAGAGATGGCTAGATTTAGACAAAAAGCTAAGTTTGGGGGGGGGGAAATTTGGTGTATATAAGCTTTTAGATTAAAAAAATATATGAATAAATACTGTGGCAGGCTTGTCTAGTTTTGTAGGCTTTGTTACTTGAGTAAGTAAGTCTGAGGGGATTGTCTTTACACCTAACGCCCTAATGCCTTAATGGTTTGGAAGTCGTTGGTCGAAAACTCGTTAAGGTAACATTGAAAAGCCTAAGGGAATAAGACATTGCACATCCATGAGTATAAAAAAAGAATAAAATGGGAAATAAGAACAAAAATCCCCCGTAAATAAAAAAAATAAAAATATAAAGCATAAGTATCCCGTTTGGACTCTTGAACTGGGTGAATGTTTGCCTTTCGTTGGATCTAGCTTGTTCTTGGATTTTGTGAGTTTACAATGTATGATGCCTTTAAAGAGACCTATTATGTGTTGTATTTATAGTTGTTGAGCATACACACACTATATTAGTAAGAACAGTTTAAGATTTGATGAATGATTGGGAAGTTATTAATTGGTTTAGATATAATATACTATCGTGTTTGCTTGATTTTTTTGAGGCTGTATGATTAGGCAATGTTCTATCATACTGCAGGATTCGTAGGTATACAGTAGGTATATTTGCATTGCATATCATTTTGCTTAAGGACAAGTAATGTTTCAAGTTTGGAGGAATTTGATGAGTAGGTTTTTAACCTACGATTTAACCTTATTTAGCTTCATATATTGTTAGCTTTTGAGATTTTTCATGTTACTTTTGATGGATTTTTGTTATTTGTGCGGGAGAATAGGTTGATGATGGTTAAGAGTAAAAATGTGAAGAAATTAGCAATTTGGGACATTCTGCATCACCGGCATGGGGAGCGCCGTGACTACAAGGAAGATGGCGTGGGGCGCGCGGCATGGGAAGAACTTTCTGCTGTCCTAGCGCGGGACATGCTACATTAAAAAAGGACCCGACGCGGGGAGCACTGATCGGACGGGACAAATACTGAGCTGGTTTATTCTCCTTGAAATTGAGTCTTGTTGGGAGTTATAACTTCTTTATGTAATAGGGTCAAGTTATGAGTGTGACAAAGACGTTATTTCATTGTAATTATGATTCTTTTCTTAAAAACTTGTTGGGTACAAATAGGAGTTTGATTTTTATTACAATTCCTATTAGATGACTTTGATATGGATTGGGACTGGATTTAGTTCAGCTGAGGGGGATTAATTTATGCTAATTAGTAGAGTGTTGAACTTATCCAACAATTGAATTACACTTGGAGAGCCGTAATTGAAGGTAGATCTCGGAGGATCAGAGGAAGGAGACGATTTCACGAAGATTGCAGAATTAAAGGGCGAGAAGGGTGGTGTATTACTATTCTTCTTTTTAAATTCAGTTTTTGTAATTGGGATGATGATTTATTTACTTTATTCAGTATTTAATTCATTAATTATGAACTAAATTACTTATTAGGCTTGCAATGGATCTTTAGTGTTGAATGATAATTATCATGCCTTGATTTGGGTTTAATAAACTATCAATTCAGTTTATCTATTATGATTCATATTTAATTTATGAATTGTTTGATCACCAATTTTATGTGGATTTGTATGGATTCGAGAGATGATGTATGAATTTAGACCTAATCACAATAGCATGTCTTCTTGAATTCTATGTTTGCATGGAATCTTGATGAATGTTAGGATACAGATATACCTAGCATCGCATGTAATCTGGTAAAGAACTTGGAATTTAAACTCTTTAATTTTAATTCACATATAGATATAGTGAATTAGTTAATTAGGGTGTTTGACTTAATTCTATCAAATTGTGGATTTAAGTTAATATGGTGTTAGTGCATTGAGAGATGGCTAATTCTACATAAGTGTTCTTGATTAATAAACCGAGATAGTGAGTTAATTGCAATAAGGTGAGATAATTGGAGTGAAACTTAAAGTGAAGTTGTAAGCCTAATTCTCCATTATTTGCTTGAAATTACGGTTTTTAAGTTATGTTGTTTAATTGCTATTTTTAGATCCTTAATTTTCTTTATTTATAATTATTGATTTGGATAGTTTAATAAAATTGGGTTAATATAAAACTGGTAGTTGTTAGAATTAATTTCTTACTATTCCCTGTGGGAACGATTATTTTCTTATCATTATATTACTTGTTGACCACATATACTTGAGTGTTGTGCGTAATTGGATTTCGATCAACAATGAAAACATCCGAATCAAAGTGACGATTATCCTGCTGTTAGATAAGCTTTAGTTAATGGATATGTAATATTGTTATTGAGAGTCCACTATCTCTATAGTGACTTATCCTCTTTCAATGATTCTCTAATTAAATGAAAGTGTAGTAACATATGTTTAGATCTAAGATGAGACTTAGGAACTATTCCTAGTTTTGTAATGAACTTTTCATCCAAACAATCAACTTGCAGCTTTATTTACAGCTATATATTTTGTCTTTATCTCTAAACCAACAACTCTGTTTTGATTGGAACCTTTTCAATTCACTCCGCCACTGTTCAAGGTAACAACTTACCCTAAAGTGGATTTGTTATCGTTTTGGTCAGTTTGAAAAACTTGATTCTGTTAAGCCCTCTAGTTTTAATTCAGACCTACCATGAATATAATCACATTCTTAGTGTCGGTTAAGTACTTTAAAATGTTTTCATTGTCTTATAGTGATCTTGTAACGCCCCCAAAATTAAGACTATTTCTCTTACCAATCTTGTGTGTTAGTACTATCTTGTTTTAGCCTTAAAACAATATATAATGTTAGGATAGATAAAAATGCGGAATAATTTTTTTTATCTTTCATCCATTCATCCATTCCCTGAATCTGAACCTTTACAACTCCTTTTTATAATGAAATTATATTATTTATATGATTTACTTAATCTGAGTAAATGTATTAAGATCTCCAAGTCTCAATACATAACATGAATGCTTTCTTATATAGTAATATCACTATATCACTTTATATTTTTATAAAGTATTCATTACAATTTATCTAGAACAAATACTCCTTATTGAATATTTTAAACTATACATAGGTGCGAGTTACATATATACAAAACTATTAATCATAGCTTTGTACAATTTCTAATATAAGAAAATGTATTCACTTCGTACATTGATCAATCTTCATCATCCCCATAGCAAATAATATTGCATTAAATCATTAACCTGCAAAAAGTTTATTTACACAAGGTTGAACTCGATAGCCCAGTAAGTCTAGCAGTCTATCATGCTTCACATAACACACAACTATATATTCATCACATATGTTGACTTGTTAATACTCTAACCTTGTTGTTTTGATGATGACTTTAGTTTTTGTACTAAATTGTTTATCGTGAAATTTCAGGAAGTTGATAAAAGGATCATTGATGATTTGATAAAAGACTTTGAAGACATTTGTGTCCTAAGATTTTTATGTAAGGTCGTTGCAAATATTTGATTTTTCAATTCAAAGCTCTAGGACATTTTATGTGCATATAATATGATAAGTATTTTATGCATGCTTAAAATTGAGAAGAAGTTTAAAAATAAAATGCTAACTGATTTTATTGTCCAATTTAAAGTGGTTAGTATTTATATATTGCTATGTAAGCTAAACCTTGACAATAGCTATCAGAGAGTTGATGGGTTTGTTGTGGAAATGTATTTATATAATGCTATCTCTTTTGAAATGCACAAGTCTCGGTACTCTAAGATCATGATTATTGACATTTATTATGGAATTGATATATCTTCTAAATTGGGTTATTCAAAGGTAGTGTGATATATGTGGCGACAGTTTTTAAGAGTCATGATTACTCTAAATTTACATTAGTGGATTATTTTTTGAAGAAGTCAAATATGTGCATAAATCTCGAAACTCAAAGTTAATGATTATCCTGAAAAGATATATCTTGTCATTAATTACGAAATTGACACTCTATCATATTTCTTACGAGAATTTAATTGCAAAACAGTGTGATATGTGATATACACTAACTTATTTCTATTTCATATCACCTTAGTAGATTGCTTGTCTAACAAATATCTGTTTTGTGTTATCTAAAGATTTACATGATATGTGTTTTATCATAACGGATATAAAATTTGATTTTTATAACGGAACTTATTTGGAGTGCAACGGTAATATTATTTTGGCTATAAAAATCAATTGAGATATCAGTTTAATTATATAACACATGAATTAATCTTTCACTATCATACTTGAAAAGTTATTCTATTATTCTTGGTTCAATTATACAAGCTGATGTGCAATTGTATTCATATTATTTTCAGCGAGTTTTTGTGAGCTCTAAATTGGTGATATCTCTTTACTCTTTGATCATTGCATACATTAGTTGAGCCTTGCATTGTTAAATTGTTTATTTGCTTTGATTATTAGACCTCTATATTTGTAATTTTCTTATTTAGACTACGTGTTGACTAAATGAATTTAATCCGGGTGGATTAAGAATTGTTTACAAACAGGTTCAAGGAAACATATATGCTTAAGGGGTACATTGGTGCATAAGGAGCAAAAGTGGTCAAGTGAATTTTTGTAATTCAAGATTTGAAAGAATTTGTTTTGCAAAAATAGTGGATTTAAAGAAATAAAGTGAGTCTCCAATACTAGTTGGTATTGGATGTGGACTAGGCTATTATTATAGAGGGTAATAGCTGAAGCACGTAAAAAATCTGGGTGTTCATTTTATTACTTGCTTTACTTTATTTGTCCACTAAAGTTATTTAATTATATTGATAATTAAAATTTGGATATTTTTTTTATCTTATGAAAATTTACTAACACCAAATATTTTCATAAAGTTATAAATTCAGCAAGCTATTTTCATTAAATAATTAAATCAAAGACTCAATCCTGTAGGCCAAATTTATTCAGCAAGCTGCATTCATTAATATAGTATGCTGAATCCAGTAGTTCGGTTTTAGTTTGAAAAATTAGTCATAGTTTGTTCCCACACTTATTCAACCCCCCCTTTCTAAGTGTTCCTTATCTGAATTTCATTTGGTATTAGAGCTTGGCTCTACTTATCTTGGTCTTAAAGGTGACTTGTAGGGAAAGATTCTAACATGGCACATTTCATGAACAACAATCAAGAAGGTCAATTAACTAATAGACCTGCTCTGCTGCATAGAATAGAAAACTATAACTTCTAGAAGTTCCGAATGAGGATCTATCTTAAAAGAGATCCTTGGTAATGGTGGGTCGTGGAGAATGGACTGGTTATTCAAATGAAAGATAACGACACTCCAAAGACTTTGCTAGAAATGGATTCACCTAAGACTTTCATGATTTCCTATGATTCAAGGGCTATGAACACAATACTTAGTGGCATGGTACAATCCGAGATCGACAAATTTTCCTCATCCAACACAGCTAAGGAAATTTGGGACACTCTAGTGGTGAGCCATGAAGGTACATCCAAGGTTCGAGAAGTCAAACTAAGCATGCTCATGCACGACTATGAAATGTTCAAACTTGAGAAAGACGAAACCATAAAGATGGCTCAAGCAAGGTTTTTAGTTCTCCTAAATTCTTTAAAACTACTTGACAAGTCCATTCCTCAAAGTGAGATTAACCGTAAGTTACTTCGGGCTATGCCCAAGAGGTTTACTTCTAAAATTACTATTCTTCAAGATTCTGCTACCATTTCTACTATGGATACACTAACTCTTTTCGGTGAACTTGAGGAATATGAACATCAATTGAAGAGATATGATGATGAGGAGGAAACTCCTAGGAGAAAAGTTTTAGATCTTAATACAAGAAATGAAGAAGAGCTTGATGATGACTCGGATGAAGAGATAGCCATGATGTCAAGAAGACTCAAGGGACTACTACAAAGGAAGAACAAAAGAAAAAATAATTTCAACACAAATAAATTCTAAGGAAAGCAAACTGAGGAGACATGTTTTGAATGCGGACGTCCGGGGCACTTTAAGAAGGACTTCTTTCAACTAAATAATAAAGGAAAAATAAGCTTCAAGGATAATAAAAGAAAGAAAGCACTTGTCACTTGGAGTGATGAAGAGGAGCCCGAAGTTGAGGTCGATGCCAAGGATGAAATATCTCAAGTATGCTTTATAGGAATAGAAGGTGAATCAAACGAGATATCTTTTTATGAGTTTAATTCTTTGAAACAAGAAAATGAAAAATTAAAAGAAAAGAATGCATATTTGAAAGACTTGGTAAACACATTAATGAGTGAGGTTGATTCTTTGATAGATGAAAAGAAAGAAATTGAAAGAGAGTCATCATGTAAAGAAGAAAAGATTTTGATTGCTAAGAATGACTATCTAGATAATTATAACAAAATACTTTTTAATAAGGTAAATTATTTAAATAATGAAGTTCAAAAATTGACTAATGAACTAAAAATGAGAGATATATGTATTGATGCATTTAGTGATGAATCGCTTTTTAAAACTATTCATAATAATGAACTTCAAAAGGAAATAGATTTGTAGACACTCGAAATTTCATTTCCTTGTTACTAACTATGCAGGAGGACAAAAGTGTATTTTTCACACTCCAGAGATACCCCTGGAGGACCACAACATCAATTCCAACCCCAGAGATAGCCTCGAGAGATCCAGTTCAAAGTCTGGAGATAACCACGGGAAATTAGTTTTCAACCCCGGAGATAACCCCGGGAAAGGCGGTTCCAAACCCGAAGATAACTCCGGGAGATCAATTCTAATGCCCGGAGTCAACCCCGGGAGGTCAAGCCAACCTCAAAGATAACCCTGAGAACATTCAAAGTCAACAACAGGATAATCTCAGAGATAACCCAGGGAAAAGACCTCTAGAACTGTGATAAAGTCAGAAACAACCCCGGGAGGGGCAAAATGGTCACTTTGCCAAATCAAACTCAAGTCAAATCAAATCAACTCATTTCAAATTGCTTCAAAAGAAGTCCCACAAGAACCTTATCTTAACTTACGAGTGCAAACTACGCAAAACGGCTCAACAGACTACATGACGAAAACCCAAAAATGTCATTTCGGTCATGGACCCATCTTCCCGAAATCAAAAAAAGGAAAATCATATGTCATTACGTAGATCTCAGAAAGAGCTTTCCAGAATGGTATGGCACGCTTCCATCGGACTCCCGGTTTGAAAGTTATGAAGGTTCGAGCGAACAATGCGTCGTTCGAGTGCACGTACTTCGAGACGGTAGGACCCAGATTGCCCGAGGCACCCCGGGTAACCGCAGGTACACCTGCTGCTACCGCAGGTACACCTGCAATTCCCCCCTCTATAAATAGAGGGCTTGGGGTGACCATATTTACAAGAGAAAAGGTGAGGAAACTCTGTCCAATTTGCTCTGTACACACTATAAACTGAGTGTTTTCTCATTTTAAACACTTGGGAGCTTCTATATTGATATATTTTTACCGGCGGGAGCTTATCGTTCATCCATTTAAAGCTATTGAAGTCTTCTTTGGCAGTCCACTACAAGCCTTCTTACACTTTCCAAAGCCTTTCTCCGCTATTGTGCACACACAGTTCTTCACGTTAAGGGTCGTGTTGCGTGTGTATGCCCAGACTTCGGTCCGTGGATTTTATTTCTTATTATATATATATATATATATATATATATATTTATATATTATATATATACTAACATTATCGAGTTATGCCTTGATTGAGCATGAATTTTACATCCGGAGCGTATATATATATATATATATATATATATATATATATATATATATATATATATATATATATATATATATATAAATACTCATATATATGTTGTTGCTATCAAACTCTGTTTGATTGAGCCTGGATTTCACATTCGATGCATTTACCACTTATATATATATATATATATATATATATACATTTTCAGTCTGGCCTGGAGTTTATTTCATGGCCTTTTACTGCTTTAATTATATTTCTGTCAGGCCTGGAGTTTACTTCGTGGCCTTTTACAGTTTTATTTATATTTTGTCCCGCCTGGAGTTTAATTTGTGGTGGTTGATCGATTTATTGCTTTATTTATATTTTCCCAATACCCCATGGAGGAGCTTCGTGGTGGTTGATTAGTTTTTATTGCGTTATTTACATTTGCAATCCCCCATGGAGGTGCTTTATGGTGGTTGATTATCTGTACACACACACACACATACACACACACACACACACACACACACACACACACACACACACACATATATATATATATATATATATATATATATATATATATATATATTTACTGCTTTTATATATAACTATTTACAGCTTTCATACAAATTGCTACATCATGTGAGCCTAGGAATCATGTGATCATAGATTCAGTCTACTGAATCTAGATTCGGTTCCCGTGATGGACATTTTCAGCTGTACACGGCTTGTAAATTATTCACGGTGTTCGAATTTCCTTAGATGGCTCTCATGCCCACAAGGAGTTCGGTACTGCTATGTATATTACTTTCTCGAAGATGCTACGCATCTCGAAAAATAAAAGCAATCAAGCCGAACACATAATAAAAAATGGAAGTATCAAAGGCCTCAATTAATATTGAGCACAAGGGTTTGAAAAACCTCTTTTTACAAAACATCACTGCTATATCTTGTTAAAACTGAATTTTACACAGAAATTCAAACCATTTATATATAGGTGCGAATGAGGCATAGCACTACTTCCAAATAATTGCACATTGATCCACACACACACACATATTCATATAACCGTTTAATTAAAAAGGGGTGGTCACCGTGGCAACACGGATGTCGCGGGGTGCCTAACACCTCGATTGTGTTGGTACAACCATTTAAAAAAACCAACTGGCGACTCTTACAGTCCAATCATCGACATATACATGTCGGACCTTTTCACAACTTATTTTTTCAAACAAATCTCACCTAACATGAGAACATCAAAAGACAAGAACAGAAAAGGGACAAATAAAAATCCCGACGTCGACAGGTGGCGACTCTACTGGGGACATCCAGTAAGAGGACTTAAGCCGCTATTACAAGCTTCTCAAAACTGTTATATGCTTGTGTGTGATGGTGCATTTACATTTGATGGATGTGTACGAATGCATTTACTTACTATACTTAATGTTTTACACTATATCTACTTATGATATTAGTGCTTTGCACATATCATCATTTTCATAAATGGTGAGACACGTTGTATGTAAATGTATGTTGTGTGGTTCCTTCACCAGGAGGCTATCCTGTCGGTGTTTGATTACTGGACTCGTAGGAAGACTAATTCCAACGAGACTCAGAAAAGGCACCACCCAAATTCGCTCCAGTTGAATGGCCGGATTAACTTCCCATCAAGTAAATTGCGATGATTTGGGAACCTTCATGCCAAATAGCCGCGAAAGTAGCCTAAGATAGGCTAGCCTCTGCTAAATCAAACGCGAAGGAAAGCCTCTTCATACTTTCCCATTTCAATTACTTGTAATTACAAATACTTGTAATTTCATTTCCATGTCAACTTAATGTAATGGAAAATATGAATGAATGTGTATATGCATTCCCTTTTATCTGACATGCTATCATGTTATATAAACAACTAACATCCATTTTTGCAGGATAATATTCCTAAAATGGATATATAACATAGCATGTAAATATTTATATATTCCTTAAAACTAAACTACGTCAGGTTTTTACAGGGAAGCAATCGGTGTCGTTACCCATTTAAATTCAAAAAAGGCAGTAAGCCAATCGTCAGACATGGCTACAAGTGCCCAGCCTGATCTTAATCCTACTTCCTGAGAGAAGTTTGAAGGATTAAGGAATCAGATAGTAGAATTGGTTGTCTTTCTAAAAGAACAAAGTAAAAACACTCAGGGCCAGATAATGCCTACTCAACTAGAGTCTTTCATCCCAGAGGGTAGTCAGGGTATTGGAAAAATGTTGGAAACCTAGATACCTGAACCCCATTCCAATAAAGGAACCAACAAAACCCCTAAAATCACAAAACTCATGGATGATCGATAAACTGGGGATATAAGAAAGAAAGTCCAATAAATAGAGGAAACCATCCGGTAAATCAAAGGGACTTGAAACTATGGAAGTGTCACCTATTCAGATCTTTGCATATTCCAAGTGGCTCGATATCCTAACAAATTCAAAATCCTAGAGTTTGAAAAGTACAATGGGGCTGGCGATGTGACAACCACAAAATAGGTCGCCAAATACATGGTACAGAAAATAACTACAACTTTATTACAACAATTGTCGTGCAAAATACAACAACACATATGTTGTGAGTTTGGATACAAATATATACCAAATGTGACTCATGTCCCAATCGTGGACAGCACCTCATAATGATACCTTACATAAAGGTATAGTCAAAAACTGTTTTAGAAATTAGAATCTTTGGAAAGTGCTCAAGGAAACCTTCGTACATGGGAGGCCATGCATCTAGGTTATGATAGATATCATATGGCCACAGAATTATCCTTGGTTGACCCAATAGACCCCAAAGAAAAACGAGAATTTACTATCATATTCTTCCCAATGGTGAGTCTTCTCTTGACTTATCATTATCTTCACTGCCTCTAATTGAGAATTATACTTAAAACAAACACCAAGATTATATAGGTAGTGCTCGTAAAGATACTCAGCAAGTGGATGAGCACAACCCTGTCTTATGATGACACGAGGTTGTATGTCAGTAGACATCTTGTATGATAGTGACAAAACACCCTTTCAACGTTGGGTTCGCCTCACCCTATTTTTTTCACCAAATATAACTACTAAATGAACTTTTCTATACTGCTTAGGGAGAACTCCACAGCTAGAGACCACCGTTCTATTCCCTTGTTACCCCCGCTCGACCCAGCAACACTCTTATTACCTGAAAAGGAATTGTGAAGCAAAAGGGTGAGCATAACTAGCCCAGTAAAGAATATCATGACTAAAGATAAATAAATTATCAATAGTATTCATCAGTAATAAATCAGAGATTTAGAACATATGGTAGATGATAAAAATTTCAACCATAGTTGCAGCGGAACGAGCAATCCATTAAAAGAGTCAAATAGACCATAAAGTCTATTATCTCCTCCATGTTAAAAATCCACCAACAATGTTTTATCCATGTAACATCACTCAATAGTTCATTTCCGTAATCATATGTATAACTCATAATCATAATTGTAACTCTAAATTTTTCTTCGCACCCAGGACGAAGAATATTTTCATCACCTGTCTTTACCTGAAACATCAAAGATTATGGTTATACCAAATCACAGTTCCTGTTCATAATCATACTAATAACTTCATCTTTGCACTACGGCCAAAGATATTCATTTGTACCAGTTGGTCATGTTCATCTCAACACCTGTTCATCTTTGCACTACTGGCCAAAGATATTCAACAACATGTCATCTTTGCATTACAGGTCAAAGATATTCATCTACAATTCATCTTTACACTACTGGCCAAAGATATTCATCAACAGTTCATATTTGCACTACATGCCAATTATATTCATATCTCAAAGAAATATATAATCATTTCAGAATTTATATAAACAATAATTATAACCATGTTGATCATTTCACCTTTGCACTTAAGCTAAAGATATTCACTTATAAATTCAATGGTCATGATCATACCAGTCACCAATTCAACTTTGCACAACTGGCCAAAGAGAACCCTAGTCATGATCATACAAATAATCTACCCATCTTTACACTCAAGTGAAAGAGAATATCATCATTAGGGTTATAAAAATGTTGTATATGATAATAAAAATAATGTGATCAACATATAGTTTTAATCTCAAGAGTAATATTCATAAATCAACTATAATTTGGTCAGAAAAAGAAACCAATTTTGTCGTGAATAGTACCCGTGAATAGTAACTCGTGAATAGTAACTCATGAATAGTAACCCCGACACAAAAAGGTAAAAATTTCACAATAAAATTCATACCAATATTTCGGTATAATGATATTGAAAGAATAACAGTTCTTAAACTTATAAATAATTTATTTTAATTGTTTACACTTTACTAAATAATGCATTTAATCATTCTAAAATGCCAAACTCATAAGATTTCATCACCAATAACCAAAATCCTCATCAAAAATCTGCATATACCTAATATAGGATTCTCAAGTCATAAAATCCTATTTTTCAATTTTCTTACTTCACATAACATATTTAATTCATTTACTCATAACTAGTCTATTTTCATGAAAAATACCAAATCAGTTCTAAAAATATTTCTTTTCTGGGATTTAGCAGAATATAGTCCCATATTGAACTTATATTTTTCTCAGAATTTTTAAAACTCATTTACTATTTTTCATATGGCCAAAACCGCCAAATATTTAGACATTTATCATAAATTGTATTTTTGTCTAAAAGTTCTAAAATTCACAGAGTATACTCCTATCATATACATGTACTCCCAATAAAAATTTTATCAATTTTGGAGTTAACCACAAGGAGTTATAAGCGGTTACTTTTAAAATAGTATATTTTCCCGTAAAATTCATAACTCTTAATATATACATCCAAAAATCACCATTTTTGGACACAATCAAGAAAACTCAACAAAATATCATTTCAAATTTTTCCAGAATTTTTGAAGGTCAGAAAAATTATGAAACTGGAAAATATATCAACCCTTAAAATCCCTTATTATCCCTTACTATCCCTTACTATCCCTTACCTCAAAAGAGCAGTATTTCTGACCGGAATGTAAAGCCGAATGAACCTTGCACTGAATAGCAACTCTCAAAGTATCTAAAAACTCACAAAATATGCTTCATAATATAGAGAGAGAAAGAGAGAAAACTTATGTTTCTGGTGTGATTTTCAATTCTAACTTAGCCCTCTATTTATAGGAAAATATTAGCACGCCGAAGCAGACTTAACCTGTAACCTGATGGCTTTACCTGCTACTATTTCCACCCACCACATTTGAATAAAAATCTCAGTACATTTCTTCACCAATCAAGAGTGGGGCCCACCAATTCTAGAATTTTCTACCAAAATGATTAACTCCTAAAATTTAACAATTTCTGAACCAGTCATCTCGTAAAATTCATAACAAATTATACGTTAATTTTTAACGGTTCAAAATTTGTGGACATATACTCAACTTATATATGTATAACATATCCAAATATTACCATGATCCAACGGTCGGATTAAAAATTATAACCCTCGCAAAATATCTCAAAAATCCTAATTTGATTTTCAATACCTCCGTTCCGACAAAAATACAGACAAAACACCTCAACATTAACTCCTTCATTTTTAACCACAAAAATATATCCCTCATTTATATCCACATAAAATAAATATTTTCTTATCATATGAATCAATAATTAATTATTCACAAATAATATTACAGAATCACATTTATTACAACCAGACTGTTCCCAAGAAAGAGGGGGCTTTCCAATAAGAATTTCTCCTTACTGACGCGCAATTAGATAACCAAACCTCTCTTTAGACAGAACTTTCTAGACATTGCCAATAATGCTATCTAATAATATTATTCAAATAATATAAATTATTGATCTGATAATGGAGATGATGTGCATCAACAATTATTGAAACAACAATAATATAAAATATCAACACAGCAATTATTGAATCAATAACATAAAATATTGAACAGTAATTACTGTGACAATTATTCAGTAGTGCCTTCTTACGTAAGAATCAATAATTTCAAAAATACTGTGCAATACCGTGTGCTACTGTGGAATAACGCGTATTACTGTATTTTAACCACCTGGTATTCCAACAGTGTTAACGGTAACAATTACGCCGTTATTTATAAAAACTCAAATTTGTCATTTTCTTTATCCGACCGTTATTCTGTTATGGGGCCCATAAATGTCTACGCCGTCGTACGAATATTCCCCGACAGAAAGAATATTCCACGACCAAACGAATATTCCCCGACAACAATGAATATTTTATAACCACTTGTGTATTTTGAAAAAAAATTCATATATCACCCTTAACTTTAACATTTATCAATTTCACCATGTACTGAATTGTAATTATAAGAAAAATTGAATAGTTTTATTTCATAAAATTCGGGGTCTTACAATCTCCCCTCCTTATGAAATTTCGTCCCCGAAATTTATGTACCTGGTATTTCAAAGAGTTGAGAATACATTGCTTTCATTTGAGATTCCATCTTTCCTGTCATCATGATTTCTCAATTGCTCATCTCCTATATTTTAGATATCATTCTAGAATATAGCTTCAAAACAAGGGTTAATTGAACAAATTAACAAATCACATAATATCCCGATATTATGACTGACCAACAAATAAGCTTAGGTAGGACACACTAGTGAAGGATTTTACTCATCTCTCCCTTCCTAGTTCTATTCTCCGATCTCTGCCAAAGACCATATCCCTAAGCTCTGATACCAACTGTGACAACCACAAAACAGGTCCATTCCATCCAACCTATTCTGAGTCACCAAATACATGGTACAGAAAATAACTACAACTTTATTACAACAATTGTCGTGTAAAATACAACAACACATATGCTGTGAGTTTGGATACAAATATATACCAAATGTGACTCATATCCCAATCGTGGACAGCACCTCATAATGATACCTTACATAAAGGTATAGTCAAAAACTGTTTTAGAAATTAGAATCTTTGGGAAGTGCTCAAGGAAACCTTCGTACATGGGAGGCCATGCATCTAGGTTATGATAGATATCATATGCCACAGAGTTATCCTTGGTTGACCCAATAGACCCCAAAGAAAAACGAGAAGTTTACTATCATATTCTTCCCAATGGTGAGTCTTCTCTTGACTTATCATTATCTCCACTGTCTCTAATTGAGAATTATACTTCAAACAAATACCAAGATTATATAGGTAGTGCTTGTAAAGATACTCAGCAAGTGGATGAGCACAACCCTGTCTTATGATGACACGAGGTTGTATGTCATTAGACATCTTGTATGATAGTGACAAAACACCCTTTCAACGTTGGGTTCGCCTCACCCTATTTTCTTCACCAAATATAACTACTAAATGAACTTTTCTATACTGCTTAGGGAGAACTCCACAGCTAGAGACCACCGTTCTATTCCCTTGTTACTCCCGCTCGACCCAGCTACACTCTTATTACCTGAAAAGGAATTGTGAAGCAAAAGGGTGAGCATAACTAGCCCAGTAAAGAATATCATGACGAAAGATAAATAAATTATCAATAGTATTCATCAGTAATAAATCAGAGATTTA
The DNA here is from genome assembly GCA_016801055.1 of Panax notoginseng. Classification (NCBI taxonomy): domain Eukaryota; kingdom Viridiplantae; phylum Streptophyta; class Magnoliopsida; order Apiales; family Araliaceae; genus Panax; species Panax notoginseng. The sequence goes on from CM029014.1 coordinate 163,593,079, forward strand.
GAACATATGGTAGATGATAAAAATTTCAACCATAGTTGCAGCGGAACGAGCAATCCATTAAAAGAGTCAAATAGACCATAAAGTCTATTATCTCCTCCATGTTAAAAATCCACCAACAATGTTTTATCCATGTAACATCACTCAATAGTTCATTTCCGCAATCATATGTATAACTCATAATCATAATTGTAACTCTAAATTTTTCTTCGCACCCAGGACGAAGAATATTTTCATCACCTGTCTTTACCTGAAACATCAAAGATTATGGTTATACCAAATCACAGTTCCTGTTCATAATCATACTAATAACTTCATCTTTGCACTACGGCCAAAGATATTCATTTGTACCAGTTGGTCATGTTCATCTCAACACCTGTTCATCTTTGCACTACTGGCCAAAGATATTCAACAACATGTCATCTTTGCACTACATGCCAAAGATATTCATCTACAATTCATCTTTGCACTACAGGCCAAAGATATTCATCAACAGTTCATATTTGCACTACAGGCCAAATATATTCATATCTCAAAGAAATATATAATCATTTCAGAATTTATATAAACAATAATTATAACCATGTTGATCATTTCACCTTTGCACTTAAGCTAAAGATATTCACTTATAAATTCAATGGTCATGATCATACCAGTCACCATTCAACTTTGCACAACTGGCCAAAGAGAACCCTAGTTATGATCATACCAATAATCTACCCATCTTTACACTCAAGTGAAAGAGAATATCATCATTAGGGTTATAAAAATGTTATATATGATAATAAAAATAATGTGATCAATATATAGTTTTAATCTCAAGAGTAATATTCATAAATCAACTATAATTTGGTCAAAAAAGAAACCAATTTTGTCGTGAATAGTACCCGTGAATAGTAACTCGTGAATAGTAACTCATAAATAGTAACCCCGACACAAAAAGGTAGAAATTCCACAATAAAATTCATACCAATATTTCGGTATAATGATATTGAAAGAATAACATTTCTTAAACTTATAAAAAATTTATTTTAATTGTTTACACTTTACTAAATAATGCATTTAATTATTCTAAAATGCCAAACTCATAAGATTTCATCACCAATGACCAAAACCCTCATCAAAAATCTGCATATACCTCATATAGGATTCTCAAGTAATAAAATCCTATTTTTCAATTTTCTTACTTCACATAACATATTTAATTCATTTACTCATAACTAGTCTATTTTCATGAAAAATACCAAATCAGTTCTAAAAAAATTTCTTTTTTGGAATTTAGCAGAATATAGTCCCATATGAACATATATTTTTCGCAAAATTTTTAAAACTCATTTACTATTTTTCATATGGCCAAAACCGCCGAATATTTAGACATTTATCATAAATTGTACTTTTGTCTAAAAGTTCTGAAATTCACAGAGTATACTTCTATCATATACATGTACTCCCAATAAAGATTTTTATCAATTTTGGAGTTAACCACAAGGAGTTATAAGCGGTTACTTTTAAAATAGTATTTTCTCGTAAAATTCATAACTCTTAATATATACATCCAAAAATCACCATTATTGGACACAATCAAGAAAACTCATCAGAATATCATTTTAAATATTTCCAGAATTTTTGAAGGTCAGAAAAATTACGAAACTGGAAAATATATCAACCCTTAAAATCCCTCATTATCCCTTACTATCCCTTACCTCAAAAGAGCAGTATTTCTGACCGGAATGTAAAGCCGAATGAACCTTGCACTGAATAGCAACTCTCAAAGTATCTAAAAACTCACAAAATATGCTTCATAATATAGAGAGAGAAAGAGAGAAAACTTATGTTTCTGGTGTGATTTTCAATTCTAACTTAGCCCTCTATTTATAGGAAAATGTTAGCACGCCGAAGCAGACTTAACCTGCAACCTGATGGCTTTACCTGCTACTATTCCCACCCACCACATTTGAATAAAAATCTCAACACATTTCTTCACCAACCAAGAGTGGGGCCCACCAATTCTAGAATTTTCTACCAAAATGATTAACTCCGAAAATTCAACAATTTCTGAACCAGTCATCTCGTAAAATTCATAACAAATTATACGTAAAATTTTTAACGGTTCAAAATTTGTGGACATATACTCAACTTATATATGTATAACATATCCAAATATTACCATGATCCAACGGTCAGATTAAAAATTATAACCCTCGCAAAATATCTCAAAAACCCTAATTTGATTTTCAATACCTCCGTTCCGACAAAAATACAGATAAAACACCTCAACATTAACTCCTTCATTTTTAACCACAAAAATATATCTCTCATTTATATCCACATAAAATAAATATTTTCTTATCATATGAATCAATAATTAATTATTCACAAATAATATTACAGAATCACATTTATGACAACCAGGCCATTCCCAAGAAAGAGGGGGCTTTCCAATAAGAATTTCTCCTTACTGGCACGCAATTAGATAACCAAACCTCTCCTTAGACAAAACTTTCTAGACATTGCCAATAATGCTATCTAATAATATTATTCAAATAATATGAATTATTGATCTGATAATGGAGATGATGTGCAGCAACAATTATTGAAACAACAATAATATAAAATATCAACGCAGTAATTATTGAATCAATAACATAAAATATTGAACATTAATTACTGTGACAATTATTCAGTAGTGCCTTCTTACGTAAGAATCAATAATTTCAAAAATACTGTGCAATACCGTGTGCTACTTTGCAATAACGCGTATTACTGTATTTTAACCACCGGGTATTCCAACAGTGTTAACGGTAACAATTACGCCGTTATTTATAAAAACTCAAATTTGTCGTTTTCTTTATCCAACCGTTATTCTGTTATGGGGCCCACAAATGTCTGCGCCGTCGTACGAATATTCCCCGACAGAAAGAATATTCGACGACCAAACGAATATTCCCCGACAACAATGAATATTTTATAATCACTTGTGTATTTTAAAAAAAATTTCATATATCACCCTTAACTTTAACATTTATCAATTTAACCATTTACTGAATTGTAATTATAAGAAAAATTGAATACTTTTATTTCATAAAATTCGGGGTCTGACAGGCGATCCCTATACGCACCTAAAAGTGTATATTGGCGAATTGGGGTCTTATGTTGAAGATGAAAGCCTCAGAATTCATTTTTTTCAAAAGATTCTCACTAGAGAGGCTAAAGCCTGGTATGCCCGACTTGACAATGCTAAAATTCACAACTGGGAAGAATCGGCCCACGCCTTTCTAAATCAATACAATTTTCAGTCGTAAATGGCACCAGATCGATGCCAAGTAACTAAAGTCAAAAAGAAAAGTACTGAGTCTTTCCGAGAATATGCCCAAAGGTGGAGACATCTAGCAGCGTAAGTCATTCCATCAATGACAGAAACTGAAATGGTGATGACTTTCATAGACATTCAAGAGGCGCCTTACTATGAGATAATCCTAGCTGGCATAGGAAAGCCATTCTTGAAAATGATCAAACATAGTGAAATGGCAGAGATGGGCCTGAAGGCAGGAAAGATTAAAGACTTCACTGCCTTGGCAGCAGTCGCCAAACATATATAGACTGGTTAGTATGTGAGCGATCCCAAGAGGGTACTCGATAAAGGCAATGAAGATGTATCCCTTGTTGTACAGGGGCAAGATAGGAGATCAAACTGCAGTCCCTCCATTTGGAAAAAGCAAGACAATCTGCCATCTCAACAACAGGCTGCATTCAACCAATGCCAGGATAGAAAAATAAAATTTGAAAGAACGAAAAATTGGGTGTTCACACCACTAGGCGATTCCCTTGAAAATGTCTTGGCGATATTAATAGATCACAAGAAAATTACCGAACTTGCTCCACCTCTAGAACCAGGGAGTAAAAGATATAATCCAAGCCAAAGATGTGCTTACCACTCAGGGTCTCCAGGACACGATACACAAGATTGTTGGTCCTTAAAGCAGAAGATTCAAAATCGTATTGAAAGTGGTAGTATTGTGGTCCAACAACTCAATCAACAAAATGTCAACACCAACCTTCCGTTACAACATGATACGGAGGAAGTAAACATGATCGGGTTAGGAAGCTCTGGAATGTATCCAAATCATAAGTACATATGAAGGGTGGAGGAATACCCCCAAATGCAAAGAGCAAATGTCCTAGAGTGGGAAAACGTGGAGGAGAGTATGCTAGTAATGCAAAAATTAGAGACGATCCAGAATCAAGTAAATCTGCTGGCTAAGCTGATAGTTCGCCAAGACTAGGAAACGAGGCAGTTTTTTATTCAACTATCAAAAAGCCAAGAGAAAAAGGAGGTTAACCATAATGTAAGTCCATATCTCTCTATGATGAGCCAGCTAAATGAAGAATATCAAAGCAGGCTGAAAGTACAAGAAAATTGGGATGATAAAATTGCTAGAAGATCTCGCCAGCGAAAAAATTGCTCAGGGGAATGCAATTTTTCAAAGAAGAAAGATCAAATAACCTCCCAAAGAGCCCAGAAATTCACCCCTCTGAGCAAATCAAATGAAGAAGTGCTACACTTTCTGATAAACGAAGGAAGGATTACTGAGTTGATGCCTCCTATAAATTCCAAGACGAAGAGTTATGATTCCACCAAGATATGTCTCTATCATTCTAACTCACTTGGACATACGACTGAGGAATGCTGGTTTTTGCGACATAAAATCCAGGAACTCATTGAAAATGAAGAGCTGAAGATAGAATTCCTCATGACCAGAATAAGCGAGGAGGAAATAAAACGCTTAAGCTATTCACTCGAGACAGTCAGTTCAAAGGAATTGAAGGCTATGGGCACCAATTCTTGCAGAACACAAGGTGGACTAATCCTAATGCAAGGAATGACAGAGGAGACCAAGGAATCCCCAATGAAGATTCCTCTGCTAACATCAGATGTAACAACCCCAAAATAGGTCCATTCCACCCAACCCATTCTGAGTCGTCAAATACATGGTACAGAAAACAACTGTAACTTTATTACAACAATTGTCGTGCAAAATACAACAACACATATGCTGTGAGTTTGGATACAAATATATACCAAATGTGACTCATGTTCTAACCGTGGACATCACCTCACAATGACACCTTACATAAAGGTATAGTCAAAAACTGTTTTAGAAATTAGAATCTTTGAGAAGTGCTCAAGGAAACCTTCGTACATGGGAGGCCATGCGTCTAGGTTATGATAGATATCATATGGCCACAAAATTATTCTTGGTTGACCCAATAGACCCCAAAGAAAAACGAAAAGATTACTATCATATTCTTCCCAATGATGAGTCTTCTCTTGACATATCATTATCTCTACTGTCTCTAATTGAGAATTATACTTCAAACAAACACCAAGATTATATAGGTAGTGCTCGTATATATACTCAGTAAGTGGATGAGCACATCCCTGTCTTATGATGACACGAGGTTGTATGTCGTTAGACATCTTGTATGATAGTGGTAAACCACCCTTCCAACGTTGGGTACACCTTACCCTATTGGATTCACCAAATATAACTACTAAATGAACTTTTCTATACTGCTTCGGGAGAACATCCACAGCTAGAGACCACCGTTCTATTTCCCCGTTACCCTCGCTCGACCCAGCTACACTCTTATTACCTGAAAGGAATTGTGAAGCAAAAGGGTGAGCACAACTAGCTCAGTAAAGAATATCATGACTAAAGATAATTAAATTATCAATAGCCTTCATCAATAATAAATCAGAGATTTAGAACATATGGTAAATGATAAAAATTTCAACCATAGTTGCAGCGGAACGAGCAATCCATTAGAAGAGTCAAATGGACTATAAAGTCTATTATCTTCTCCATGTTAAAAATCCATCAACAATGTTTTATCCATGTAACATCACTCAACAGTTCCTTTCCACAATCATATGAATAACTCATAATCATAATTGTGACTATAAATTTTTCTTCGCACCCAGGACGAAGAATATTTTCATCACCTGTCTTTACCTGAAACATCAAAGATCATGGTTATACCAAATCACAATTTCTGTTTATAATCATACTAACAAATCCATCTTTGCACTACGGGCCAAAGATATTCATCAACAAACCATCTTTGCACTACGGGCCAAAGATATTCAACAACAGTTCATCTTTGCACTACATGCCAAAGATATTCATCAACAGACCATCTTTGCACTACATGCCAAAGATATTCATCAACAATTCATATTTGCACTACAGGCCAAATATATTCATATCTCAAAGAAATATATAATCATTTCAGAATTTATATAAACAATAATTATAACCATGTTGATCAATTCACCTTTGCACTTAAGCTTAAGATATTCAATTATAAATTCAATGGTCATGATCATACCAGTCACAATTCAACTTTGCACTACAGGCCAAAGAGAACCCTAGTCATGATCATACCAATAATCTACCCATCTTTACACTCCAGTGAAAGAGAATTTCAACATCAGGGTTATAAAAATGTTATATATGATGATAAAAATAATATGATCAACATATAGTTTTAATCTCAAGAGTAATATTCGTAACTCATGAATAGTAAATCGTGAATAGTAACTCATGAATAGTAACCCCGACACAAAAGATAGAAATTCCACAATAAAATATATACCAATATTTCGGTATAATGATATTGAAAGAATAACATTTCTTAAATTTATAAACAATTTATTTTAATTGTTTACACTTTACTAATTAATGCATTTAATCATCATAAAATGCCAACTCTTACAATTTCATCATCAATAACCAAAACCCTCATCAAAAATCTGCATATACCTCATATAGGATTCTCAAGCCATAAAATCTTATTTTCCAATTTTCTTACTTCACAAAACATATTTAATTCATTTACTCATAACTAGACCATTTTCATGAAAAATACCAAATCAGTTCCAAAAATATTTCTTTTCTGAGATTTAGCATAATATAGTCCCATAGTGAACATATATTTTTCTCAGAATTTTTAAAAGTCATTTACTATTTTTCATATGGCCAAAACAAGCCGAATATTTAGACATTTATCAAAAATTGTACTTTTGTCTAAAAATTCTGAAATTTACAGAGTATACTTCTATCATATACATGTACTCCCAATAAAAATTTCATCAATTTTGGAGTTAACCACAAGGAATTATAAGCGGTTACTTTTAAAATAGTCTTTTCCCGTAAAATTCATAACTCTTAATCTATACATCCAAAAATCACCATTTTTGGACACAATCAATAAAACTCATCAAAATATCATTTCAAATTTTTCCAGAATTTTTGAAGATCAGAAAAATTACGAAACTGAAAATCATAACAACCCTTAAAATCCCTTAATATCCCTTACCTCAAAAGAGCAGTATTTCTGACTGGAATGCAAAGCTGAAGGAAACTTGCACTGAATAACAACTCTCAAAGTATCTAAATACTCACAAAATATGCTTCATAATATAGAGAGAGAAAGAGAGAAAGCTTATGTTTCTGGTGTGATTTTCAATTCTAACTTAGCCCTCTATTTATAGGAAAATTTTGGTAGGTTTGACCTGCAACCTGATGGCTTTACCTGCTACTATTCCCACCCACCACATTTGAAATATAATTCAGCACATTTCTTCACCAACCACAAGTGGGGCCCACCAATTCTAGAATTTTCCACCAAAATGATAAACTCCGAAAATTCAACAATTTCTGAACCAGTCATCTCGTAAAATTCATAATAAATCATACGTTCATTTTTAACGGTTCAAAATTTGTGGACATATACTCAACTTATATATGTATAACATATCCAAAAATTACCACGATCCAACGGTCGGATTAAAAATTATAACCCCCGCAAAATATCTCAAAAACCCTGATTTTTAATACCTCCATTCCGACAAAAATACGGATAAAAACCTCAACATTAACTCCTTCATTTTTAACCACAAAAATATATCCCTCGTTTATATCCACATAAAATAAATATTTCCTTATCATATGAATCAATAATTAATTATTCACAAATAATATTACAGAATCACATTTATGACAACCAGGCCGTTCCCAGGAAAGAGGGGGCTTTCCAATAAGGATTTCTCCTTACTGGCGCGCAATTAGATGACCAAACCTCTCCTTAGACAGAACTTTCTAGACATTGCCAATAATGTTATCTAATAATATTATTCAAATAATATGAATTATTGATCTGATAATGGGAAATACTGTGCAGTGCAACAATTATTGAACAACAATAATATAAAATTTCAACGTAGCAATTATTGAATCAATAAAATAAAATATTGAACAGTAATTACTGTAACAATTATTGAGTAGTGCCTTCTTACGTAAGAATCAATAATTTCAAAAATACTATGCAATACCGTGTGCTACTGTGCAATAACGCGTATTACTGTATTTTAACCACCGGGTATTCCAACAGTGTTAACGGTAACAACTACGCCGTTATTTGTAAAAACTCAAATTTGTCGTTTTCTTCACCCGACAGTTATTCTGTTATGGGGCCCACAAATGGCTGCGCGTCGTACGAATATTCCCCGACAGAAAGAATATTCCACGACCAAACGAATATTCCCCGACAACAATGATTATTTTATAACCACTTGCTTATTTTGAAAAAAAATCATATTTCACTCATAACTTTAAACTTTTATCAATTTAACCATTTACTAAATAGTAATTATAAGAAAAATTGAATACTTTTATTTCATAAAATTCGGGGTCTTACAATCTCCCCTCCTTATGAAATTTCGTCCTCGAAATTTACGTACCTGGTATTTCAAAGAGTTGAGAATACCTTGCTTCTATTTCAGATTCCATCTTTCCTGTCATCATAATTTCTCCATTGCTCATCTCCTGTATTTCAAATATCATTCTAGAATACAGCTTCAAAACAAGGGTTAATTTAACAAATTAACATATCACATAATATCCTGATATTATGACTGACCAACAAATAAGCTTAGGTAGGACACACTAGCGAAGGATTTACTCATCTCTCCCCTCCTAGTTGTATTTCCCGATCTCCGCCAGAGATCATATCCCTAAGCTCTGATACCAAATGTAACAACCCCAAAATAGGTCCATTCCACTAGAATCTTTGAGAAGTGCACAAGGAAACCTTCGTACATGGGAGGCCATGCGTCTAGGTTATGATAGATATCATATGGCCACAAAATTATTCTTGGTTGACCCAATAGACCCAAAGAAAAACGAAAAGATTACTATCATATTCTTCCCAATGGATGAGTCTTCTCTTGACATATCATTATCTCTACTGTCTCTAATTGAGAATTATACTTCAAACAAACACCAAGATTATATAGGTAGTGCTCGTATATATACTCAGTAAGTGGATGAGCACATCCCTGTCTTATGATGACACGAGGTTGTATGTCGTTAGACATCTTGTATGATAGTGGCAAAACCACCCTTCCAACGTTGGGTATACCTTACCCTATTGGATTCACCAAATATAACTACTAAATAAACTTTTCTATACTGCTTCGGGAGAACATCCACAGCTAGAGACCACCGTTCTATTTTCCGTTACCCTCGCTCGACCCAGCTACACTCTTATTACCTGAAAGGAATTGTGAAGCAAAAGGGTGAGCACAACTAGCTCAGTAAAGAATATCATGACTAAAGATAATTAAATTATCAATAGCCTTCATCAATAATAAATCAGAGATTTAGAACATATGGTAAATGATAAAAATTTCAACCATAGTTGCAGCGGAACGAGCAATCCATTAGAAGAGTCAAATGGACTATAAAGTCTATTATCTTCTCCATGTTAAAAATCCATCAACAATATTTTATCCATGTAACATCACTCAACAGTTCCTTTCCACAATCATATGAATAACTCATAATCATAATTGTGACTATAAATTTTTCTTCGCACCCAGGACGAAGAATATTTTCATCACCTGTCTTTACCTGAAACATCAAAGATCATGGTTATACCAAATCACAATTCCTGTTTATAATCATACTAACAAATCCATCTTTGCACTACGGGCCAAAGATATTCATCAACAAACCATCTTTGCACTACGGGCCAAAGATATTCAACAACAGTTCATCTTTGCACTACAGGCCAAAGATATTCATCAACAGACCATCTTTGCACTACATGCCAAAGATATTCATCAACAATTCATATTTGCACTACAGGCCAAATATATTCATATCTCAAAGAAATATATAATCATTTCAGAATTTATATAAACAATAATTATAACCATGTTGATCAATTCACCTTTGCACTTAAGCTTAAGATATTCAATTATAAATTCAATGGTCATGATCATACCAGTCACAATTCAACTTTGCACTACAGGCCAAAGAGAACCCTAGTCATGATCATACCAATAATCTACCCATCTTTACACTCCAGTGAAAGAGAATTTCAACATCAGGGTTATAAAAATGTTATATATGATGATAAAAATAATATGATCAACATATAGTTTTAATCTCAAGAGTAATATTCGTAACTCATGAATAGTAAATCGTGAATAGTAACTCATGAATAGTAACCCCGACACAAAAGATAGAAATTCCACAATAAAATATATACCAATATTTCGGTATAATGATATTGAAAGAATAACATTTCATAAATTTATAAACAATTTATTTTAATTGTTTACACTTTACTAATTAATGCATTTAATCATCATAAAATGCCAACTCTTACAATTTCATCATCAATAATCAAAACCCTCATAAAAAATCTGCATATACCTCATATAGGATTCTCAAGTCATAAAATCTTATTTTCCAATTTTCTTACTTCACAAAACATATTTAATTCATTTACTCATAACTAGACTATTTTTATGAAAAATACCAAATCAGTCCCAAAAATATTTCTTTTCTGAGATTTAGCATAATATAGTCCCATAGTGAACATATATTTTTCTCAGAATTTTTAAAAGTCATTTACTATTTTTCATATGGCCAAAACAACCGAATATTTAGACATTTATCAAAAATTGTACTTTTGTCTAAAAATTCTAAAATTTACAGAGTATACTTCTATCATATACATGTACTCCCAATAAAAATTTCATTAATTTTGGAGTTAACCACAAGGAATTATAAGCGGTTACTTTTAAAATAGTCTTTTCCCGTAAAATTCATAACTCTTAATCTATACATCCAAAAATCACCATTTTTGGACACAATCAATAAAACTCATCAAAATATCATTTCAAATTTTTCCAGAATTTTTGAAGATCAGAAAAATTACGAAACTGAAAATCATAACAACCCTTAAAATCCTTTAATATCCCGTACCTCAAAAGTGCAGTATTTCTGACTGGAATGCAAAGCCGAAGGAAACTTGCACTGAATAGCAACTCTCAAAGTATCTAAATACTCACAAAATATGCTTCATAATATAGAGAGAGAAAGAGAGAAGGCTTATGTTTTTGGTGTGATTTTCAATTCTAACTTAGCCCTCTATTTATAGGAAAATTTTGGTAGGTTTGACCTGCAACCTGATGGCTTTACCTGCTACTATTCCCACCCACCACATTTGAAATATAATTCAGCACATTTCTTCACCAACCACAAGTGGGGCCCACCAATTCTAGAATTTTCCACCAAAATGATAAACTCCGAAAATTCAACAATTTCTGAACCAGTCATCTCGTAAAATTCATAATAAATCATACGTTCATTTTTAACGGTTCAAAATTTGTGGACATATACTCAACTTATATATGTATAACATATCCAAAAATTACCACGATCCAACGGTCGGATTAAAAATTATAACCCCCGCAAAATATCTCAAAAACCCTGATTTTTAATACCTCCATTCCGACAAAAATACGGATAAAAACCTCAACATTAACTCCTTCATTTTAACCACAAAAATATATCCCTCGTTTATATCCACATAAAATAAATATTTCCTTATCATATGAATCAATAATTAATTATTCACAAATAATATTACAGAATCACATTTATGACAACCAGGCCGTTCCCAAGAAAGAGGGGGCTTTCCAATAAGGATTTCTCTTTACTGGCGCGCAATTAGATGACCAAACCTCTCCTTAGACAGAACTTTCTAGACATTGTCAATAATGTTATCTAATAATATTATTCAAATAATATGAATTATTGATCTGATAATGGGAAATACTGTGCAGTGACAATTATTGAACAACAATAATATAAAATTTCAACGTAGCAATTATTGAATCAATAAAATAAAATATTGAACAATAATTACTGTAACAATTATTGAGTAGTGACTTCTTACGTAAGAATCAATAATTTCAAAAATACTATGCAATACCGTGTGCTACTGTGCAATAACGCGTATTACTGTATTTTAACCACCGGGTATTCTAACAGTGTTAACGGTAACAACTACGCCGTTATTTGTAAAAACTCAAATTTGTCATTTTCTTCACCCGACAGTTATTCTGTTATGGGGCCCACAAATGGCTGCGCCGTCGTACGAATATTCCCCGACCGAAAGAATATTCTACGACCAAACGAATATTCCTTGACAACAATGATTATTTTATAACCACTTGCTTATTTTGAAAAAAAATCATATTTCACTCATAACTTTAAACTTTTATCAATTTAACCATTTACTGAATAGTAATTATAAGAAACATTGAATACTTTTATTTCATAAAATTCGGGGTCTTACATCAGACATCATGTAGTCCAAAGATAACAACCATGTAAGACCCCGAATTTTATGAAATAAAAGTATTCAATTTTTTTATTTAGTAAATGGTTAAATTGATAAAAAGTTAAAGTTAAGGGTGTTATATGAATATTTTTCAAAATAAGCAAGTGGTTATAAAATATTCATTTTGTCGGGGAATATTCGTTTGGTCGTGGAATATTCTTTCTGTCGGGAAATATTCGTACGACAACGCAGCTATTTGTGGGCACCATAACGGAAAGCGATTGGATGAAGAAACCGACAAAATTGAGTTTTTATAAATAACGGCATAGTTGTTACCGTTAATACTGTTGAAATACCCGGTAGTTAAAATATAGTAATACGCGTTATTGTACAGTAGTACACGGTATTGCACCAATTATTGATTCTTACGTAAGAAGACACTACTCAATAATTGTTACAGTAGTTATTGTTCAATATTTTATTTTATTGATTTAATAATTGCTGCGTTGATATTTTATATTATTGTTGTTTCAATAATTGTTGCTGCACAGTATTTTCCTTTATCAGATCAATAATTCATATTATTTGAATAATATTATTAGATAACATTATTGGCAATGTCTAGAAAGTTCTGTCTAAGGAGAGGTTTGGTCATCTAATTGCGCGCCAATAAGGAGAAATCCTTATTGGAAAGCCCCCTCTTTCTTGGGAACGGCCTGGTTGTCATAAATGTGATTCTGTAATATTATCTGTGAATAATTAATTATTGATTCATATGATAAGGAAATATTTATTTTATGTGGATATAAATGAGGGATATATTTTTGTGGTTAAAAATGAAGAAGTTAATGTTGAGGTTTTTATCAATATTTTTGTCGGAATGGAGGTATTAAAAATTAAGATTTTTGAGATATTTTGCGAGGGTTATAATTTTTAATCCGACCGTTGGATCGTGGTAATATTTGGATATGTTATACATATATAAGTTGAGTATATGTCTACAAATTTTGAACCGTTAAAAATGAACGTATGATTTATTATGAATTTTACGAGATGACTGGTTCAGAAATTGTTGAATTTTCGGTGTTTATCATTTTGATGGAAAATTCTAGAATTGGTGGGCCCCACTCTTGATTGGTGAAGAAATGTGCTGAGATTTTTATTCAAATGTGGTGGGTGGGAATAGTAGCAGGTAAAGCCATCAGATTGTAGGTTAAGTCTGCTTCGGCGTGCTAACATTTTTCCATAAATAGAGGGCTAAGTTAGAATTGAAAATCACACCAGAATTCATAAGTTTTCTCTCTTTCTCTCTCTAGATTATTGAGTGTATTTTGTGAGTATTTAGATACTTTGTGAGTTTCTATTCATCAGTGCAAGTTTTCTTCAGCCTTATACCGATCAAAAGTACTGCTCTTTTGAGGTAAGGGATAGTAAGGGATTTTAAGGGTTGTTGTATTTTTCAGTTTCGTAATTTTTCTGACCTTCAAAAATTCTAGAAAAATTTGAAATGATATTTTGATGAGTTTTCTTGATTGTGTCCAAAAATGGTGATTTTTGGATGTATAGATTAAGAGTTATGAATTTTACGGGAAAAGACTATTTTAAAAGTAATCACTTATAACTCCTTGTGGTTAACTCCAAAATTGATAAAAATTTTATTGGGAGTACATGTATATGATAGGAGTATACTCTGTAAATTTCAGAATTTTTAGATAAAAGTATAATTTTTGATAAATGTCTAAATATTCGGCTGTTTTGGCCATATGAAAAATAGAAAATGACTTTTAAAAATTCTGAGAAAAATATATGTTCACTATGGGACTATATTATGCTAAATCCCAGAAAAAAAATATTTTTGGAACTGATTTGGTATTTTTCATGAAAATAGTCTAATTATGAGTAAATGAATTAAATATGTTTTGTGAAGTAAGAAAATTAGAAAATAGGATTTTATGGCTTGAGAATCCTATATGAGGTATATGCAGATTTTTTATGAGGGTTTTTGGTTATTGGTGATGAAATCTTATGAGTTTGGCATTTTAGAATGATTAAATGCATTATTTAGTAAAGTGTAAACAATTAAAATAAATTATTTATAAGTTTAAGAAATGTTATTCTTTCAATATTATTATACCGAAATATTGGTATGGATTTTATTGTGGAATTTCTACCTTTTTATGTCGGGGTTACTATTCATGAGTTACTATTCACGAGTTACTATTCAGGGGTACTATTCACGACAAAATTGGTTTCTTTTTCTAACCAAATTATAGTTGAGTTATGAATATTACTCTTGAGATTAAAACTATGTATTGATTATATTGATTTTATTATCATATATAACATTTTTATAACCCTGATGTTGAAATTCTCTTTCACTGGAGTGTAAAGATGGGTAGATTATTGGTATGATCATGACTAGGGTTCTCTTTGGCCTGTAGTGCAAAGTTGAATTGTGACTGGTATGATCATGTCCATTGAATTTATAATTGAATATCTTAAGCTTAAGTGCAAAGGTGAATTGATCAACATGGTTATAATTATTATTTATAAAAATTCTGCAATGATTATATATTTCTTTGAGATATGAATACATTTGGCCTATAGTGCAAATATGAATTGTTGATGAATACCTTGGATGATGCGGAGGAAATATTAATCCTTTCCAAAGAAGAAAAGGCCAAAAAGGAAAGTTCCTTGCGAGAAATGCAACAACAGTTTTAGGGAGATTTCATGGTCGAATCATCTCAAACTCATGAAAAAGGCAAAGGAACAGATGAAGAAAAAGGCGGTGAGATTGTCGGGGAAGCCAACCCATTGAAGAATGTGACGCCCCCAAATATGGTTTCCCTAACCTCGGGTTTGGAGCTCATGATCCATCATATCTATCACATCTAACTACTCATTCATTAATGAAAAATATCATTCATAATATTCCTTAATACAACTTATAACAATACCCCAGGTTAACTAACCTTAACATAACTTATATACCCTTATATAACCAAAAGGTTTACATATTTAATTATATAATAAAACTTAACCATTAAAAGTTGACACTAACTACTCCTGAGCCTTGCCTTTGCCTTTGTCCCTCTTAGAACCTTTTGCTACATCGGCATTAGCTAAAATATTTTATTTAAGTAAGGGTGAGCAACAAGTTTACTCAGCAAGTTAAAATATACAATAAATGATATATATCACGAATAGAAGAGTCTAGCTTCTATAGAACTTCAGCAATATTCAAAAGATTTCGAAGTAGCGGAATAATAATTCAATCTCAATAATAAAACTTTCTCCCATTTCATACTGAATAACGTATCAGAGATGAAAGAGTAAAATTCTTTCAAAGATTCAATAGTATTCAATTGAATATGAAGAATTAACAATACTTCAATAATATTCAATAAAGTGGGATATACCCAGATTTCATGCTAAGTGACCACAAAAGGATCATGAACTAATAGAGGAATCATTTAGTTATTAAAACTAAATTAACACAAGAATATAAATTTGTTATAAAAACTAAACTATACTCTTCGGCAAGTACCTGGAGCGGCCAACTCCTATGTACCCTATTTTATGCATAATACTCAATAATAGCGCATAGGTCGATTTATGACATTAAAATTTATTCATCTCAGTCTTTCGTCACGAGTTCGTACCACAACAATATGGTTTGAATTACTTTCAAAGAAATACTATAATTTCAATAACAATAGTAATCTAGCTGAAACCAATGACATAGATCTTCCAATAACAATTCAATTCATAATAGAACATTTCATGCTTTAACAAATAGTAGTCTCGCCAACACAATTAGTTGAGACATGATTTATAAACAGTTCAAATAATAGAACAAGAATCAATTGCACTACGTGTGAATTACAACAATCATTATATATGTGAATAACTATCAATAATTATTCACTACCATGATTGAAAAATAGTAACTCAAGTTGAGTTAGGAAATTTGCCTGATTCGTTCACTACTACAACGCAATTTAAGTTAACTTCTTTTGTAAGACCTATCATTAATAAAATTGGTCTTTTAATCAGCATATCATACTTTGTATCATAATACAATTATTTTATCAATCAATTATCTAACACTTAATAACATAATTAAATATTAGATAACACCTTACAATATTAGTATTATTATCATCCTTTGATAATTCTTTAATCATTATATCATATACTTAATGATTCAACACTCTAATTTTATATATTATAAGTTCTTCTTTAAACTCTAATAAGTCAAATACCAAACTAGCAACATGGAATCCAAATCCAACATCTAGATGGTCAATCCAGCAAACTAAACTACAATCCAGTAAACTGGATTCCAAATTCAGCAACCAGATTACAATCCAGCAAGCTGATTCAACATATTTTCAATTCAGTAAACTTCTTTTCAATCCAGTAAGCTAGATTCATCAGATTTTTCAATCCAACAAGCTGAATTCCATATCCTTTTCACGAAAACACCAAATAAACTTATTATTTTATATCCTTTGTCCAAACACATATACATATATATCATGCATAAAAAGTATTTTTTCATAATTTTCTATCTTCCTTTAGTATTTTTAAAAAATCATTTTTAGTGTGTAGCTTAAGAATTTAGCCCCATCATGCTCAGCTCCAGAAATTTCCATCTCTTGACACAATCTTATACGTGTTAATGTGAGCGTCCAGTTTAAATTTCGTGGCCATCGGAGTTATAGAACTCCAGTTATAGCGATTTTTGTCTGAAAAACCTAAATATTGAAATGATCATAACTTGGTCATTTTAAGTCGGAATGAGCTCATTTTTGAACAGAAGGTACTTTATACCATATATTTTCATGTCCCAAAAGTCCGGAATTTATTTCATAATTTAAATGGCCGAAATAGCCCTTACAAAAACTTTGGCAGTTTACTTTTGCCATTTTCTGTTTTTGACTCATTTGCTAAAATCAGTCCACACGAAAATTTACAAACCTTTTCCAGTGATTCCACTTGGATATTTTAGAAACCTCATAGATCTAACTCTAGAAATTGACCACACTCAAAAATTTGAAATATAATAGGAGATATGGTAATTTGAGTTTCATGTTTCGTTTTCACAAAAATCTGATTTTCAACCCTTTGTGGTTTCTAAGAAAACTTCTATGTTCTCACATAATAACCAACATAACACATCATAATACCGACTAATACTTCATATACTGATGAATCTACCATAATACATGATCTATTTCATCAAACAAGCATCAAACACAAGATTAAACACAATCAAGGCTAAGAAAAATTAGGTTCTCTACATTTTGAAAAACCTAGTTTCTATTTCATACTTTAGATCTAACTTTTAACACACAAGATAGATAGATCCACACATAACACACTCTAGACCATGTAAATCTAGAGTTTTGAAGTTCAAGAACATAAATCCGTGTTTTGATTTTGAAAAGTCAACAATAAATTATATAATCTAGTTTAGGGTATACATTTTCTTGATTTTCTCTTTCCTTCTTTCTAAGCTTTGATTATGGAGCTAGATAGGTTGCAAAAACTCTACCTCTCTCTCTATGGCTGACCGAAAATGGTCTTCATCTCTCTCTCTTTATCTCTCTCTCTCTTTGGTTTGGTTAACAACTTATGGAAATGAGAAGAAAGAGAAAGAAATTAGATTTTTTTGTTAGGATGAAATGTATATATACCTGATGTATATCTAAGATACACTCCCATCTACTCTCTTATCTTATGATGCTTGCACTCCACCTCTTGCTTGCACATTTGGTTAAAGTGTTGGCTTAATTAGAAATTTGACACATATGGAGAGTTGGTGAAGAGTTGGTAACTTCCATCATTACATTCATTCCCTCCTCTTCCTTGGCCGAAATTCTCCTTCATTCTAGCCCAATTGTGTTTTATTTCTAATGCTTTAATTAACTTACTTAATGTCCAACATGTCCCCTCCCACTTGGGTTAAATGTTGGGCCACTCCTTTAATTGTTTGGGATAGCAATTTTAATTCTATGGACTTGCAAATCAAAATAGTTTCATACTCTTTAATTTTTTATCCTATCTTAATCCTTTAGTCAGGGTTTCCATTTACTCAATTATAATCCAAATCCTTACTCATGTATATTTCATTTCTTAACCCAATTAGACTTGCTATAATTATGTTATAAAATTAATTAATGGAGATGTATAAAATAAATCTCTTAGGATTGATATATCTTTTTAAATACTATCATTCTCTTAAATTATAACCCATTAGGTTATTTAATTATCATACTTAATATATGTATTAGGTTACATAACTTTATTCTTCATCTCTTTAAAAAAATAAATGTATACACATTATATAATACATATTTACTCAATCACGTACATAATTCATATATGTCCTAACATATTTTCCCTAGTTTATTAACTTATTAGCCTAAATTGACTTAATAAGTTATAAACACATGCATACTCATATCAATAATCAATTACTTAAGGATTGTAAATCCTTTTAATTTAATAATCAAGGCTAACATTTAAGCTATGTTAATTTCTTACATAACTTACATTACTCTTCTATGAAAATAAATAAGTATATTTCTTAGTTAATAAATTAACTATCTAGTTTAATTATCATATACACTTATATGATTCAAGTAATTTCTTTATTTTTATTTTTTTTTAAAAATTTATTCAAAAATTTTGAATTATGTGAAATTCTGGGTTCTCACATTCTCCCCTCCTTATAAGGATTCCGTCCTCGCAATCACCGCTTTCTTACTCTCTAATATCCTTTAACATTGTATCATCAATTCATTTATATCAGCACAATATTAATTTGTGTTTCATATACTAACTTGTGACTTAGGATCTATAAAAGAAAATCATTCACAGCTATATCTACCCAATATTTCTCACGTAATTCATTTACTCAACTAAATCATTACCTGTCACCACCTCCTGGGCAGCTACTGCATCTTGCAACGTCATGTTGAACGTGTGCGCTGTCGGTCTTCTCGGTTGAGCAGGTCCTTTGATCGCCAGTGTTCCATTATTGTTTCCTCTATTGTTGCTTCCTCTTTCTACATTCTTCTTTGGACAGTTTATGAATTTGATATTCTAGCGATCCACATGAAAAACAACCTGGTATCTTCTTTGGACATGGACAATTTGAAGAGATGTCCCTCTTGTCCACAGTTAAAACACACTCCCTTTCCCTTCAAATATACACCCGGATGCTTTTTACCGCAATTTGTACATTCCTCACCTCTCTTTCTATTATCTCCTGACTTGTCTCCTGATTCAGTATTGTCCTTCTATTTATGCTTATTAGAGTTACTTCCTCCACTGCTACCTCCTTCATTCGTTTTTTTCTTTTTCTCTTAATGATACCTTGACACAGCTTCACTTCCTCATTCGGCGATGATTGCCTTTTCCAACATGGCCGAAAATGTATTAATCTACAACACAGCTACCTTGCTATATATCCCTGGCTTCAGTACATTCTCAAACCTTCGCGCCTTTCGTACCTCAGTTGTAAGACCCCAACTTTTTATAAATGAAATTGAATTTTCTCTATTTATTATTTTGAAATAGTAAGGGTTGATTTGATTAATGTGGTAAGTTATAGGTAAAATGTGCAAATATTTTATATAAGCAAGTGGTTATAAAATATTCACTATTGTCGGGGAATATTCGTTTGGCCGTGGAATATTCTTACTGTCGGGGAATATTCGTACGACGGCGCAGCCTTGTGTGGGCCCCATAACGGAAAGCGATTGGTTGAAAAAAATGACAAGTATAAGTTATTTATAAATAACGGCGTAGTTGTTACCGTTAATACTATTAGAATACCCGGTGGTAAAAATACAGTAGCACACGGTGTTGCACCAATTATTGATTCTTACGTAAGAAGGCACTACTCAATAATTGTTACAGTAATTACTGTTCAATATTTTATTTTATTGATTCAATAATTGCTACGTTGATATTTTATAATATTGTTATTTCAAAAATTGTTACTACACAGTATTTTCCATTATCAGATCAATAATTCATATTATTTGAATAATATTATTAGATAACATTATTGGCAATGTCTAGAAAGTTCTGTCTAAGAAGAGGTTTGGTCACCTAATTGCGCGCCAGTAAGGAGAAATCCTTATTGGAAAGCTCCCTCTTTCCTAGGAACGGCCTGGTTGTCAGTATTGTGATTCTGTAATATTATTTATGAATAATTAATTATTGATTTATATGATAAGAAAAATATTCATTTTATGTGGATATAGATGGAGAAAATTTTTAATGTGACAACTGTTAAAAATTGATATTTTATCTTTTATGATAAAATAATTTATTTAAATATATTATTATATTATAATAATATAATAATGGTGATATTTTACAATGAATGTGTGATATATGAATAAATGAGGAGGAAAAGTATTTTTTTTACAAAAAATATTTAACACATGTTTTGTGTGTTGATGGACCCCATTTTTACTGAAATTTGATTATAGCCTGCAAAATCGTCCGTATGTGGATGTCAGTCAATTTTTTTTTGGAAGTTGGAAAAACTTTCTTTTGTAAAGTTGTAGAGAATTAAATTTCCTATTGAATGGACATAATATTTGAATTTTTCTAATAAAATGGCTATTTATTATGAATTATTGAAGTTTCAGAATAATTAATTTTTGAAGTTTTAAATATTTTTTTAAAAAAACATTTTTAATAAGTTGGTGGGGCCCACTAGTATGTAAAATGAGCTGAAATCAGTTATTCAAAGTGGGTGTAGGAATTTTAAAAAATAATATTATTATTTTATTAAATTTTCTACTTTGGTGTTCTAAGCATTTTCCTATAAATAGGGTGCTTAGGTTAGAATTAAAAATCACACCAGAAACTGAAGTTTTCTCTCTATATTATCAAGCGTATTTTTGTGAGTATTTAGATACTTTGAGTGTTGCTATACGGTGCAAGATCCTTCAGCACTATATCCAGTATTTCAGTCAGAAGTATTGTCTTTTTGAGGTAAGGGATGCTATTTTTTTATAAATGATATTATTTCTTTCAATATCATTATGCCGGAATATTGGTAAAATTTTTTTTGTGAAATTCTTATCTTTTAATGTCGGGATTACTATTCATGAGTTACTATTTATGAGTTATTATTTATGAGTTACTATTCACGAGTACTATTCACGAAGCATGATGATCTTTCTTGTGAAATTTTTACCTTTTAGTGTCGGGATTACTATTCACGTATACGGCACTATTCACGAATACGACACTATTCAGAAAAAATTTAAATTTTCTTTTCTATGTCTAATATTTTCTGTTGTGGTTCCTATCTTTGGTTGGATCTGTGTTTTGATCTTTATTTTTGAATTCTGCTCCACAATAGTTTATTATGGAGTATTTTTGAACATGGATAAACCAAAGTACGAATCTTTACTATTTGTTCTTTTGTCTCACTAGATTCGTTTTCTTTAAAATATATTTTTCATCATCATCAGTCCTAAATGATGATATTACTGAATATCTTTGGCCTGTAGTGCAAAGATGAATGATTTTTTGATGAATATCTTTGGCCCGTAGTGCAAAGATGAACAGGTGTTGAGATGAACATGACCGACTGATTAATATCTTTGGCCTGTAGTGCAAAGATGACTATTTGATTCAAGATGTATATTGATTGATGTTACAGGGATAAAATATAAATGATGGACTTTTAAATTCATAGATGATAGTAGATTTCATTCTCTACTTAACTCTTCTAATGAATTATTATTTTCGCTGCGAATATTAATTTAAAACTTGTTGTCTATTATATTCTATCAGATTTTTCCCTGTTGAAGACTAATGATAATTTGTTGTACATTATCTTAGTCATAATATTCTTTTATTGGGCTAGTTGAGCTCACCCTTTTCCTTTTTATTCCATTTTTCTTCTCAGGAGACGAGAATATAGCGGGAACTAGTCGGGGTATGGAGTGATGGTTCAAGATAGTTATTTTAGTAGTCCTCACTATTTTGTAAAATAGTGTATCAATAATTGTAATGAGGATTTATTTAAGTGTGGATATTGTCTAAAAGACAATATTTGTATTTAAACTCACAGCATATGTGTTGTCGTATTTTGTGACACCCCTAAATCTAGCTACTTTATTTCCACAAGATTTGGTGCTCACTATCCAAACATTCATACTATCTACCCAAATAAATAATATTTAAACCATAATCCTCCCTTTAAATAGGGATACATCATTAAAATTCAAAAATATCCCAAGTTTTCTAACCTTTAAACATCATTCAAATGCGGAATTTAATTATTACATTACATCATTATTGAAAAGTCTATGATCATAATAGTAAATAAAAGTACAAATCAGCATCACTTATACATTTTTCCCTTTTCTTTGCTAGTTGAAGGCTCATCTACCTTCTCAACTTTAGCTGCAATGAGTGTATAAATATGCAAGAGTGAGCAAAACAATTGCTCACTGGATATAACAATAAATCAACAGGAAAATAATAATAATAATTTCCAATGAATAGGCTCATCAAGTCTGAATAATACTCCAACAATGATAATCAAAAACTGGAATCCAAAATATGGAATATATATAACTGAGGGTCATAAGACCATAAACTATGTCCACAGTTGTGAGTAATCTTTCAACTCCAAATTTAACAGTCATAAGACTATAAAGACTCCTCGTACTTAGGGGGATCAGCCATTTGTACAATGTATTGTGCACAAACATTTTAACTCTACGCATAAATTATCCCCTAATAATAATAGGGTTGTTCATCCCAGTATTTGGAGTACAAGTCCGCACCAAAGAAAGTTTGGTTTGGATAAGCTTTCAAGGGAAATTGAAGTTTAACGAAGATCAACTAGAGGACTACTTGAATCAATAGTGTTTGATAATCACAACAGATGTTTAATAACAACATAACATAGAACAACTGAGAATCATAAATGAACTGATTATACATATTAAACTCATGCTTGAAATAACTATAGAGCATAAGTATTCAACAAAATGAATAAAAATGGTAAACCTTTGCTTGAACAATAAATAAGCTAAGGTTAGAGTCTTATAACATTAGAAATGAAATTACTGAACGTACATTAACTGGTAGCAAGCTGAAAACTAAAAACTTGCCCAACATCGTATTAACTCATGCAAAGAATTAAAACAGTTCAATAATAGAGACGAGAGTTCAAAAACTACGTTCATTATACAATAATAGAACTTAAGAAACTTGCTTAACTATAAACAAGTTAGAATGAATCAATCAAATGAGAATTCCAAATAACATTAGAGTTAAAGTTTGCTCAATCAAAAGAATAAAGTTACACAATGTAATAATAGAACTAACTCAACGAAAGTGTAAAGTTAGAAAACTTTCTCAATATAAAAAGATAGTGTTTAGAAACTTGCCTTGAGCGTAAGTAATAATATTAAACTCACGATCACCTACACATAATTTTAGAACCACAATACCTATTAGATATGCTAACATACCATAACATATTCATTACCATTTACATTTCAGAAACTCTATGTGTTTTACTTCGCAACACTTGTCTACCTTTCATTATGTATACTAAATTAACACATAACGCGTTCTTGATTTACTAATCATTTTTGCAACTTTGAACTTACTAACCACCATTCACTATATTATGTTAACCTTAACCTTACCCATTTAACATGCTAACATACTTTCAGACCATGCCATGTTGCTATCACAAATCTGCAGCAACAGCAGAACCAGAATCTTAAACCAGGGTATGGCGCAGCTGCGCCATACAAAGGCCTGCGACCGGAGCAGCTGCGCCGTTTTTTTGCCTTAGCACCGGCGCAGCTGCGCCGGTGCTCAAACAGACGCAGAGAAGGCTAATGAACAGTAGCCGACTTTAGCCCAACAAATACAAATTTCACCCACCAAACAGTGATAACAACACGTAAAATAAATATACAACTATCATAAACATGATTGCTAACATATTCAGCCACTTAGCACAATTTAACAACAACTAAAACTATTTTAATTTCTCAATTTTTATGTTTTTCATATAAAACTCCATTTTTGATATTCATCCCAAAAACCATCATTATGAATTCATTATTTGTTCAAATCACTCCATTCAAATTACGTTATGCTCGTATCTCAATGAACTAACATATACAAGCTTCAATTTATAATTTCACATACTAATTAGCCACTAAAATTAATACTTACTCAAGCTATATGAAGAACATAAACATTGTCATTATTTCTATTGTTAGAACGAAATTAGCCTAAAATTTCATACTTATATACAAACTAAAACTTCACCAACATGAATAATCACCACAATTCATTTATATAACAACAATTCAAAATATGAAATTCATAGAACATGCAATTTTGCCGTAAAATCCATATATGCATATATATATATATATATATATATATATATATATATATATATATATATATATATCTAATACTAATGTTGTGTAAAAATACCTTAAAGTTGCTTGCAATCCTTGTTAACTCACTGGAATAGCTGTGAAAATTTGTAACTCTCTCTCAATTTTCTCTGAAGCTCTCAAATTCACTCAATTCTCTCTGCTTTAGCAAATAGAATGCGTAAATGAAAACCAACTGGTATGCGTAATAATATAATACAAAACTGATAATCCTTAATAATACTACTAAATGTTTTATCAGTTACTAACGTATATAACATAAATATATTTTATTTGTTTATTTTAAATTTCAAAATTTAGAAATACCAAAAGCCATAAAGCTTATTTGGCAAAACCATTTAATTTTAAAGAATTAAAATACTTAAGCCTTGTTTGGTAAAAACTAAATTAAACCCTTTTTAATTTATTTTAATAAACATTTTAGTTTATAATTATAATCACATACTATATTTTAATTAATTATAGCATTTTAGCAAATATCACAAACTTATAATTTCCATTATAACTTTATTTAATAATTTAATATACCATCTAAATTATTAAATCAAAACAACAGTATAACATCTCATGTTATTTCTACAGCTCTCTAAATTATAAATTAATTTGATTTAGAAAAAATTCCCTAATAAATTTTGATTCATAAATATTTACTAACAACCATCACATCAATAAAATATTTATTTCATTAATTCAACAATAGACACATCAAATAAATATTTATATTATTCGATAAATATTTAATATTACAATTTGAAATTTCAGATCGTTACATTCTTCCCTCCTTATAAGGATTCTGGCCCCAAACTCACAATTTGAACAATCAAATCATCACATATATTACAATTTGAAATTTCGGATTGTTATATATTTTGCACGACAAATGTATTAATGAAGTTGTAGTTGTTTCTGTACCAAGTATTTGGCGACTCAGAATGGGTGATGTGTACCTGTTTTGGGGGCATCACAGTTGGTATCAGAGCTTAGGGATATGATCTCTGGCGGAGATCGGGGAATAGAACTAGGAGGGGAGAGACGAGTAAATCCTTTCCTAGTGTGTCCTACCTAAGCTTATTTATTGGTTGGTCAGAGTATAGGGTTATTATGTTGCATGTCAATTTCTTTAATTAACCCTTGTTTTGTGGCAGTATTTGAGAATGGCAGCTGAAAATGTTAACAATAGAGTGAATGAGACCATGGAGATACCTCTAATCGCCAACCAGGATAATGTGATGTCAGGCGAAGAAGGAATTAGAGATATCTATGTGACGAGTGAAGAATTAATAGTTGCACCCGAGATAGTCACAGAGGTAGCAGTTGAGAGTGAGGAAGAAGAGGAACCTGAGGAGAATTTATTAGAAGAATTTTATGATCGAAATTTAGAATTACAAAATCGTATTCATGAGTTAGAAGAGCAGGCTGAAGAACGGCAGACGGTCGTGGTGCAAAGAGATGCAACAATTTAAAATTATGTTACCCGATGTACGATGCTTGAACAGAAGCACTCTTTGGCAGAGTATAAGATATTAGAGCTGGAATCTAAGAAAGCTATGATCAAAGTTCTGATGAAAAAAGAAGCAACCGAACGAATGAGAATGGAGGATGCATGGGTAAAAGCAGCACGACGCGTTGATATTGTAGAAAAAGACGTCCGATCCAATAAGGCCAAAATAGATAAAATGGATTTCAGTTTTTGGATAGCAATTTGGAGAATCCAACATCGAGTTCGAAATTACCCCGTGTAGAGTGGTCAACCTCAATTCGATATGGATCGGAGAGTAATGATTCAAATCATGGATCAGAAATGCGACGAAGCAATGACGGGTGGAATGTACTCCATAGCAAAGTTAAGTCCAGTTGGGACGATGGCACCAGAGGCAGATACGGACAAGTCAAAGTCAGCGGTTACTGGAAGAGCGTTTGTCGTGATTTTCCAAAATGCGAGGAACCCAAACGAAGGTATCATGGGTTAGTTAATTATAAATTCTTGCGAAGTCTATACCTTATTAGATACCGGTTCTACCCATTCTTTTATCTCTCTTGGTTGTGCTCAACGTTTAAACTTGAATCCGGAGAAATTAAACTTTGACCTATCGATGGAGATTCTGTTAGGACAAAATTTCATTATATCCACTATTTATAAATTTTATTTGATCCAAGGTGGCACCATCACATTATCTATTGACCTTATCTCTTTAAAGATATTTGCTTTTGATGTGATTTTAGGGATTGATTGGTTAACTACTCATCATGCTAAAATTAATTATTTTAATAAGGTTGTTAGTTTTCATATTCCTAACCAACCTGTTGTACGAATTCAAGCAACCAAACCATTAAAGTCAATCATTGTCATATCAAGCCATAAAGCCATTCGTTATTGAAAAATGGATGTCAAGCTTTCTTAGCCCATGTCATGAACTTGAACAAAAATACGTCAGATTTGAATAATATTTCTGTTGTTAGTTAATTTCTTAACGTATTTCCTGAAGAACTTCCCAGTCTACCCCCAGAACGTGAAGTTGAATTCTTTATTGATCTTGAACCTGGTACGAAGCCCATTTCTAAAACCCCATATCGAATGGCTCCTATTGAACTTTAGGAGTTAAAGGTCCAACTACAAGAGTTGTTGGACATCAATTTCATTCGTCCTAGTACATCTCCTTGGGGTGCTCCTATTTTATTCGTAAAGAAGAAAGACGGGAGTATGCGACTTTGTATTGACTATCGGGAATTGAACCATGTCGCCATCAAGAATAGGTATCCGCTATCTCGTATTGATGACCTGTTTGACCAGTTGCAAGGAGCACAATTCTTTTCAAAGATCGATCTTCGTTCTGGATATCATCAGCTGAAGATTAAAATGAGGATATTCCGAAGACTGCCTTTAGAACTCGGTATGGGCATTATGAATTCCTAGTCATGTCTTTTGGATTGACTAATGCTCCTGCAGCTTTCATGGATATGATGAACCGAGTATTCAAGGAATATTTGGATCAGTTTGTTGTTGTCTTTATTGATGACATCCTCATATATTCCAAAAGCCGTGAAGATCATGAGCACCATTTGAAGCTGGTACTTCAAAGGCTCTGTGAAAACAATTTATATGCCAAGTTGAAGAAATGTGAGTTCTAGCTTGACGAAGTGACATTCCTTGGGCACGTGGTGTCAAAACATGGAGTATCTATTGACCCGGTAAAGATTGAAGCAATACAAAGTTAGGGGCAACCGAAGTCGGTGACCGAAGTACGTAGCTTTCTGGGCTTAGCTGGTTATTATCGGAGATTTGTAGAAGAATTTTCTCGAATCGCTACTCCGTTAACTCAGCTGACTCGGAAGGATATAAAATTTGTATGGAGCGAGAAATGCGAGAAGAGTTTCCAAGAGCTTAAGAGGAGAATCATTTCGGCACCTGTTCTGATAATACCGTCTGGCTCGAATGGATTTGTCATCTATAGTGATGCTTCAGGCAAAGGGTTAGGATGTGTTCTCATGCAACATGGTAAAGTCATAGCCTATGCCTCGTGACAACTTAAAGAATATGAGAAGAAATACCCTACTCATGATCTAGAGTTGGCAGCAGTCGTTTTCGTACTAAAAATCTGGAGGCACTATCTATATGGGGAGAAAGTGGAGATATATTCAGACCATAAAAGCCTCAAATATTTCTTCACCCAAAATTAACTCAACATGCGATAACGACGTTGGCTTGAACTGTTGAAAGATTATGACCATACTATTCAATACCATCCTGGAAAAGCAAACATGGTAGCTGACGCGTTGAGTAGAAGATCATATGCGGGAATGAGTGCTATGTCGTCAACACAAAGGCCCATTTTGTGTGATTTATAAAAGATGACGATAGAATTCAAGACTCTGGAGACCCATGCGATGATGTCAAGTATATGTATAGAATCAACTTTAATCGATAAAGTTAAAGTTGCTCAAGCCACAGACCCGTAGCTGATGCGTATGCAGAAGAGAGTACAAGAAGGTGTTATCCCTGAAGTAAGAATCGATGAAGAAGGAGTACTTCGAGTCAACTTTAGACTTTGTATTCCTAACGACTCTGATTTGAAGTACAAGATTATGATGGAGGCACATAATACACCGTTTGCAATCCATCCTGGAAGTACCAAAATGTGTCGTGATCTTCGACATACATTTTGGTGGAACAATATGAAGAGAGAGATCGTGGAGTTTATCTCGAGGTGTTTAACTTATCAACGGGTAAAGGTGGAGCATCAAGTGCCTAAGGGTCCATTGCAACCACTTGAGATTCTGAAATGGAAGTGAGAACACATTACCATGGATTTTATTACGGGTCTTCCCACGGTTTCTCAAGGCATAGATGTGATTTGGGTTATTAACTAAGTCTGCTCATTTCTTATCGATACGGGAGACTTATTCCCTTGAACGTCTTGCTCGTATGTACGTAAATGAGATTAGGAGATTGCATGGCATGCCAGTATCCATAGTTTCGGATCGTGACCCAAGATTCACTTAATGATTTTGGGATAGCTTGCAAAAAGCTATGGGCACAAATTTACGATTCAGTTCGGCATACCATCCTCAAACGGATGGACAATCAGATAGGACTATTCAAACTCTTGAAGATCTATTAAGACTCTGTGTCTTAGATTTCAAAGGGAGTTGGGATAAGTATTTACCATTGGTGAAATTCTCCTATAACAATAATTATCAAGCAAGTATAGGTGTGGCTTCATTCGAAGCAATGTATGGACGAAAGTGTCGCTCTCCAGTATGTTGGGATGAGGTGGGTGAAGTAACATTGTTGGGACCAGAGTTGGTATGTATGACTACAAAAAAGATCCAAATGATTCGACAATGTATACAAACGACACAGGAATGACAAAATAGTTATGCGGATCTTCATCGAAAGGACGTGAAATTTAGTATTGGGGATCATGTATTATTGCGAGTTGCTCCATAGAAGGGAGTTACAAGATTTGGGAAGAGAGAAAATCTCAATAAACGATTTATTGGTCTGTTTCAGATTCTTGTCCGAGTAAGAACCGTGGCCTATAGACTCACTTTACCACCACGTATGTCGCGTGTTCATAACGTTTTTCACGTATCGATGTTACGAAAATATGTGGATGACCCAGACCACATTATTGAGTTAAAACCAGACGAGATAACCAAAGATTTAACGTACGAGGAGGTACCTATCAAGGTATTGGATAGGAAGGAACATGTCCTATGCACAAAGGTCATACCACAAGTCAAAGTTTTGTAGAGGAACCATGCTATTGAGGAAATGACTTGGGAGTTAGAAGCGAAAATGAAAGTGAGGTATCCTCACCTTTTCGAAACACCAGGTACGTACGTCAATTTCGAACACGAAATTTCATAAGAAATGGAGGTTGTAAGACCCCAACTTTTTATAAATGAAATTGAATTTCCTCTATTTATTATTTTGAAATTTACGTGTTGATTTGATTAAGGTGGTAAGTTATGGGTATAATATGTAAATATTTTAAATAAGCAAGTGGTTATAAAAATATTCATTGTTGTCGAGGAATATTCGTTTGGCCGTGGAATATTCTTACTGTCGGAGAATATTCGTACGACGGTGCAGCCTTGTGTGGGCCCCATAACAGAAAGCGATTTGATGAAGAAAAAGACAAGTATAAGTTATTTATAAATAACGGCGTAGTTGTTACCGTTAATACTGTTAGAATACCCGGTGGTTAAAACACAGTAACACACGGTACTGCACCAATTATTGATTCTTACGTAAAAAGGAACTACTCAATAATTGTTACAGTAATTACTGTTCAATATTTTATTTTATTGATTCAATAATTGCTACGTTGATATTTTATATTATTGTTGTTTCAATAATTGTCACTACAAAGTATTTTCCATTATCAGATCAATAATTCATATTATTTGAATAATATTATTAGATAGTATTATTGGCAATGTCTAGAAAGTTCTATCCAATGAGAGGTTTTGTCACCTAATTACGCGCCAGTAAAGAGAAATCCTTATTAGAAAGCCCACTCTTTCCTGGGAACGGCCTAGTTGTCAGTATTATGATTTTATAATATTATTTGTGAATAATTAATTATTGATTTATATGATAAGGAAAATATTCATTTTATGTGGATATATATAGAAAAAAATTTTAATGTGACAATTGTTGAAAATTGATATTTTATTTTTTATGATAAAATAATTCCTTTAAATATATTATTATATTATAATAATATAATAATAGTGATATTTTACAATGAATGTGTGATATATGAATAAATGAGGAGGAAAAGTATTTTTGTTACAAAAAATATTTAACACATGTTTTGTGTGTTGATGGACCCCATTTTTGACTAAAATTTGATTATAGCCTGTAAAATCGTCCGTATGTGGATTTCGGTCAATTTCTATTTGGAATTTTGAAAAACTTTCTTCTGCAAAGTTGTAGAGAATTAAATTTTCTACAGAATGGACATAAGATTTAAATTTTTCTGATAAAATAGTTATTTATTATGAATTATTGAAATTTCAGAATAATTGATTTTTGAAGTTTTAAATATTTTTTAGAAGAAAAACGTTTTTAATAAGTTGGTGGGCCCCACTAGTATGTAAAATGAGCTGAAATAAGTTGTTAAAAGTGGGCATAGGAATTTAAAAAAATAATAATATTATTTTATTAAATTTTTTACTTTGGTGTTCTAAGTATTTTTCTATAAATAGGGTGTTTAGGTTAGAATTGAAAATCACACTAGAAACTGAAGTTTTCTCTCTCTATATTATCGAGCGTATTTTTGTGAGTATTTAGATACTTTGAGTGTTATTATACGGTGCAAGTTCCTTCAACACTATATCCAGTATTCCAGTCAGAAGTACTGTCTTTTTGAGGTAAGAGATGTTATTTTTTTATAAATAATTTTATTTCTTTCAATATCATTATGGCGGAATATTGGTAAAAATTTTCTTATAAAATTCTTATCTTTTTATGTTGGGGTTACTATTCATGAGTTACTATTCATGAGATACTATTCACGAGTTACTATTCATGAAGTATGATGATCTTTCTTGTGAAATTTTTACCTTTTAGTGTCGGGATTACTATTCACGTATACGGCACTATTCACGTATATGACACTATTCACGTATACGACACTATTCACAGAAAAATTAAATTTTTTTTGTGTCCAAGATTTTCTATTATGGTTCCTATCTTTGATTGGATCTATGTTTTGATCTTTATTTTTGAATTCTGCTCCACAATAGTTTATTTTGGAGTATTTTTGAACATGGATAAACCAAAGTACGAATATTTACTATTTGTTCTTTTGTCTCACTGGATTCGTTTTTTTCAAAATATATTTTTCATCATTCTCAGTCCTAAATGATGATATTACTGAATATCTTTGGCTTTTAGTGCAAATGAATGATTTCTTGATGAATATCTTTGGCCCGTAGTGCAAAGATGAACAGGTGTTGAGATGAACATGACCGACTGATTAATATCTTTGGCCTATAGTGCAAAGATGACTATTTGATTCAAGATGTATATTGATTGATGTTACATGGATAAAATATCGATGATGGACTTTTAAATTCATAGATGATAGTAGATTTCATTCTCTACTTAACTCTTCTAATGAATTATTATTTCCGCTGCGAATATTGATTTAAAACTTGTTGTCTATTTTATTCTATCAGATTTTTTCCTGTTGAAAACTAAAGATAATTTGTTGTACATTATCTTAGTCATAATATTCTTTTATTGGGCTAGTTGAGCTCACCATTTTCCTTTTTGTTCCATTTTTCTTCTCAGTAGACGAGAATATAGCGGGAACTAGCCGGGGTATGAAGTGATGGTTCAAGATAGTTATTTTAGTAGTCCTCACTATTTTGTAAAATAATAATTGTATTGAGGATTTATTTGAGTGTGGATATTGTCTAGAAGACAATATTTGTATTTAAACTCACAGCATATGTGTTGTCGTATTTTGCACGACAATTGTATTAATGAAGTTGTAGTTATTTCTGTACTATGTATTTGGTGACTCAGAATGGGTGAAGTATACTTGTTTTAGGGGCTTCACATCAGTGTCCACCTGATGCGGAGCAAATCTTGCTAGTTCGTTGAATTTGGCTGCGTATTCTGCAACTGACATATTCTCATGCTTCAACTCCAAAAAGTTTACTTCCATTCTTGCTTGCATACTTTCTGAGAAATAATTTTTGAAAAAAACTCCTTAAACCTTGTCCAGGTTACTACTGTTGTACCAGCTCTAGCTTTGTTTGTCTCCCACCAGTAATTCGCCTCACCCTTCATCAAATAGGTAGCAAAATCTGTCCTTTGCTCCTCCGCTACTCTAGCAATAACAAAAGCTCTCTCCATCTCCTTTACCCATGTATGGGCTTCTATAGGGTCAGTGGTTCCCTTGAATTACGGCGGTCCTATGGCCTTAAAGTCTTTAAAGTTAGCCAATGGATTAGCTGGTCGATTTCTTGCTGATGGGGCTTTAATTTGCATAGCTTGAGCTAGCATGTCTGCGAAGTTCTACATTGGTTACGATTTTGTCGTCTTGGCTGCATTAGCTAATGAAATAAAGACTTACATTAATACTTTATCTTTATGCTACATCTTATTAGTAGTATACAAAATTTTAAACTAAAACCAATTTCAGCTTTCTAGATTATCTAATTCAGCTTACTAAATTATCAAATTCATCAAATAATCATCTTAATAATTTAATTCTCATAATTTAATTACATATTCAAACATATAATCATATCATTGCATTTATATTCATGCAAATAATACATAGCACTTTTCAGTACATAGCACATACTGCTACAAACGGTTACTATCCCTTTGTCACAAAAGTCGGGATTCATTACTACAACTTTAAACAAAAAGTTGAGACATACTAAAGTTATCGTGATATTCATACTGAAGCGAATATTATACTACAAAAGATTATACTCCTCATACTTAATCTTTCTTCTGTCCACTTCCTCCACCTGTCTTCTTTTTAGGACAATTCTTAACCTTATGACACGTTCCACCACATGCAAAACATCCTCCTTTCTTTGGTTTAGGACAATTTAGTGATAGATTTCCTTCCTGACCACAATTGTAACACACATTCTTACCCCACATACATTCCCCCGAATAGTTCTTTCCACACTTGCCACATGCTTGTTTCTTCTTTGAATGCGAATTCTTTGAGTTGTTGTCAATGTCGTTGTTCTTTTTCCTTTTATTACCCTTCTTTTCCTTACTTACATCTTTAGATGATATATTACACTTAACCCTCATTCTATCGACTTGTGCCTTCAGATTATTTCATTTTTCTATCATCTCGTGTAATGCTCTTTCTGTCTTCCATAATTCCTCAAGGAGAAGTACTTTAGTCCTTAGATCTTGTACTTCCGCATATGTTTGACCTTCTTCGATTGCTGCTTTTCCTTCTTTCTCATCTTTGATCTTTATTTCTGGCTCCACCTTAGTTTCTTTAGAATATACTTCTTCCTGTTCATTCAGCTCCATCTCAGGGTACTCGTCATGATCGCTTGCTAGATTTACTGCAGGTTCGTCTCTTAAAACTTCCTCAACTGACTCACTCTGAGCTAGCACCTCGGTTGATGGCATTGTTGCAGCTGCTAACATTTCCGTAACCATCTTATCATCTCCTGACATCCTTTCACCAGTTTTAAATAACTTCATTAGTACATCACTATCAAACATAATCTATAAACACTAAGTGTTCCCATATCTTACTATTGATGAATTTTCTTAATCCATCACTTAGAACACTAAACGAGTTTTCTCTATCCTGTTTATGGTTATATTCTTAAGGCTTTTCCCACCACATAAGGTTTATAACCTACAGCTTTGATACCAACTTGTGACGCCCCCAAATACAGGTTCCCTAACCTCGGGTTTGGTGCTCACGATCCATCAT
The DNA here is from genome assembly GCA_016801055.1 of Panax notoginseng. Taxonomy (NCBI): domain Eukaryota; kingdom Viridiplantae; phylum Streptophyta; class Magnoliopsida; order Apiales; family Araliaceae; genus Panax; species Panax notoginseng. The sequence continues at coordinate 163,628,210 of CM029014.1, forward strand.
ATCTATCACATCTAACTACTCATTCATTAATGAAAAACATCATTCATAATATTCCTTAATACAACTTATAACAATATTCCAGGTTAACTAACCTTAACATAACTTACATACCCTTATATAACCAAAAGGTTTACATATTTAATTACATAATAAAACATAACCATTAAAAGTTGACACTAACTACTCCTGAGCCTTGTCTTTGCCTTTGTCCCTCTTAGAACCTTTTGCTACATCGACATTAGCTGAAATATTTTATTTAAGCAAGGGTAAGCAACGAGTTTGCTCAGCAAGTTAAAATATACCATAAATGATATATATAATGAGTAGAAGAATCTAGCTTCTATAGAATTTCAGCAATAATCAAAAGATTTCGAAGTAGCAGAATAATAATTCAATCTCAATAATAAAACTTTCTTCCATTTCATACTGAATAACATATCAGAGATGAAAGAGTAAAATTCTTTCAAAGATTCAATAATATTCAATTGAATAAGAAGAATTAACAATATTGCAACAATATTCAATAAAGTGGGATATACCCAGATTTCACGCTGAGTGACCACAAAAGGATCATGAACTAATTGAGGAATCATTTAGTTATTAAAACTAAATTACCACAAGAATATAAATTAGTTATAAAAACTAAAATATACTCTTCTACAAGTACCTAGAGCAGCCAACTCCTGTGTACCCTATTTTATGCATAATACTCAATAATAGCGTATAGGTCGATTTACGACATTAAAATTTGTTCATCTCAGTCTTACGTCACGAGTTCGTACCACAACAATATGGTTTGAATTACTTTCAAAGAAATACTATGATTTCACTAACAATACTAATCTAACCGAAACTAATGGCATAGATATTCCAATAACAATTCAGTTCATAATAGAACATTTCATGCTTTAACAAATAGTAGTCTCGCCAACACAATTAGCTGAGACATGATTTATAAACAGTTCAAATAATAGAACAAGAATCAATTGCATTACGTGCGAATAACAACATTCATTATAGATGTGAATAACTATCAATAATTATTCACTACCATGCTTAAAAAATAGTAACTCAAGTTGAGTTAGGAAACTTGCCTGATTTGTTGACTACTGCTACGAAATTGAAGTTAACTTCTTTTGTAAGACCTAACATTAATAATATTGGTCTTTTAATCAACATATCATGCTTTGTATCATAATACAATTATTTTATCAATCAGTTATCTAACACTTAATAACATAATTAAATATTAGATAACACCTTACAATATTAGTATTATTATCATCCTTTGATAATTCTTTAATCACTATATCATATACATTATGATTCAGCACTCTAATTTTATATATTATAAGTTCTTCTTTAAACTCTAATAAGTCAAATACCAAACCAGCAACCTGGTGTCCAAATCTAACAACCTGGATTCCAAATCCAGCATCTATATGGTCAATCCAGCAAACCAAACTGCAGTCCAGCAAACTGAATTCCAAATCCAGCAACCAGATTACAATCCAGCAAGCTGGATTCAACATATTTTCAATTCAGTAAACTTCTTTTCAATCCAGCAAGCTGGAGTCATCAGATTTTTCAATCTAGCAAGTTGGATTCCATATCCTTTTCACGAAAACACCAAATCAACTTATTATTTTTCTATCCTATGTCCAAACACATATACATATATATCATGCACAAAAAGTATTTTTTTTCATAATTTTCCAATTTCCTTTAGTATTTTTAAAAAATTATTTTTAGTGTGTAGCTTAAGAATTTAGCCCCACCATGCTCAACTCCAGAAATTCTCATCTCTTGTCACAATCTTATACATACTAACGTGAGCCTCCAGTTTAAATTTTGTGGCCATCGGAGTTATAAAACTCCGGTTATAGCAATTTTCGTCCAAAAAACCTAAATATTGAAATGGTCATAACTTGGTCATTTTAAGTTGGAATGAGCTCATTTTTGGACAAGAGGTACTTTATACCATATATATTCATGTCCCAAAAGGCCGGAATTTATTTCACAATTTAAGTAGTCGAAACAGCCCTTACAAAAACTTTGGCAGTTTACTTTTGCCATTTTTCTGTTTTTGACTTCTTTGATAAAATCAGTCCACACAAAAATCTACAACACCTTTTCCAGTGATTTGACTTGGATATGTTAGAAAAAGCATAGATCTAACTCTAGAAATTGACGACACTCAATAATTCAAAATATAATAGGAGATATTGTCATTTGAATTTCATGTTTCGTTTTCACAAAAATCTGATTTTCAACCCTTCGTGGTTTCTAAGATAACTTCTGTGTTCTCAGATAATAACCAACATAACTCGTCACAATACCTACTAAAACTTCATATACCCATGATTCTACCATAATACATGATCTATTTCATCAAACAAGCATCAAACACAAGATTAAACACAATCAATGCTAAGAAAAATTAGGTTCTCTACATTTTGAAAAACCTAGTTTCCATTTCATACTTTGGATCTAACTTTTAACACACAATATGGATAGATCCACACATAACACACTCTAGACCATGTAAATCTAGAGTTTTGATGTTCAAGAACATAAATCCAAGTTTTGATTTTGAAAAGTCAACAATAAATTATATATTCTAGTTTAGGGTATACCTTTTCTTGAGTTTCTTTTTCCTTCTTTCTAAGCTTTGATTATGGAGCTAGATGGCATGTAAAAACTCTACCTCTCTCTCTCTCTATGGCTGACCGAAAATGGTCTTCATCTGTCTCTCTTTCTTTCTCTCTCTCTCTCTTTCTTTCTCTCTCTCTCTCTCTTTGGGTTGGTTAACAACTTATGGAAATGAGAAGAAAGAGAAAGAAATTAGATTTTTTGTTGTTAGAATGAAATGTATAGATACATGATGTATATCTAAGATACACTCCCATCTACTCTCTTATCTTATGATGCTTGCACTCCACCTCTTGCTTGCACGTTGGGGTAAAATGTTGGTTTAATTAGAAATTTGACACATATGGAGAGTTGGTAACTTCCATCATTACATTCATTCCCTCCTCTTCCTTGGCCGAAATTATCCTTCATTCTAGCCCAATTGTGTTTTATTTCTAATGCTTTAATTAACTTACTTAATGTCCAACATGTCCTCTCCCACTTGGGCTAAATGTTGGGCCACTCCTTTAATTCTTTGGGCTAGCAATTTTAATTCTATGGACTTGCAAATCAACATAGTTTCATACTCTTTAATTTTTATCCTATCCTAATCATTTAGTTAGAGTTTCCATTTACTCAATTATAATTCAAATCCTTACTCATATACATTTCATTTCTTAACCCAATTAGACTTGCTATAATTAGGTTATAAAATTAATTAATGGAGATGTATAAAATAAATCTATTGAGATTGGTATATCTTTTTAAATACTATCATTCTCTTAAATTCTAACCTATTAGGTTATTTAATTATCATACCTAATATATGTATTAGGTTACATAACTTTATTCTTCAGCTCTTTACAAAATAAATGTATACACATTATATAATACACATTTACTCAATCACGTACATAACTCATATATCTCCTAACATATTTTCCCTAGTTTATTAACTTATTAGCCCAAATTGACTTAATAAGTTATAAACACATACATACTCATATCAATAATCAATTACTTAAGGATTGTAAATCCTTTTAATTTAATAATCAAGGTTAACATTCAAGCTATGTTAATTTCTTACATAACTTTCATTACTCTTCCATGAAAATGATTAAGTATACTTCTTAGTTAATAAATTAACTATCTAGCTTAATTATCATATACACTTATATGATTCAAGTACTTTCTTTATTTTTTTTATAAAAAAAAATTATTCAAAAAATTTGAATTATGTGAAATTATGCGTTCTCACAAAGAATCCAGAGTTCATCCCTTTTTGCGATAGGTCCAATTCAAGCGTCCATGAGGAATGTATTAAATCAGGAAGCGATCAAGTTATGGCCATAAGTGAAGATATTCATAACCAAGAGGTAACTTCTATCGTGAGCCCTGAAGGCAACATAACTACTGACAACTAGACTATCATGCCTCAGCTAGCTAAGAAGATGCAGATCTAGAGGGTACAGTTGTGAGTTCCAGGAGATGTTGGGACGATATCACTTTCTTTGCAGTGTGCCTTTTATTTTCCATGCATGTAAAAAAAAAGAAAGAAAGAAAAAAAAACAAAAACTAAAAAACTAAAAAACAAAAACAAAAACAAAGAAAAAAGAAAAAAACAAAAGCAAAAACATCTCTACACCCTTCTCACCGCTTACAACTTTGAACCTTTGCACGCTAGGTTGGAACTATGCAGACCTGATCTCCCCTCGTCAATGGGAGTACGTAGGCAGCCATATACGGTGCGGTCTAACCACTACAAAAATTGAAAAACCCCTTCAACCAAGCTCAAACTCCAATAAATATTTCCATCCTTTCAAGCCAAAGCCTGAACTACGAAAGACCTGATCTCCCCTCAACAATGGGAGTACGTAGGTAGCCATTTATGGTGCAGTCAAACTAAATAAACACTTTTCAAACCGTTTATCTTATCAAACTGAATTACACAGACCTGATCTCCAGCACAACATGAGTACGTAGGCAGCCATCAGTGGTGCGGTCGGATCCTCAAAAGAAATATCCAAGCCCAAACATCAATCTCAAGACACCAAAGAATAACCCTCCAAGTCAGCGACCTATGTTGAGAAGACCCAACAACACTTACATGTCATTCCATCAAATCTGGCACAAATCCCAGAAAGGAAGAAACAACGATACACTAAGACAACCAACAGCAAGGACCTTCAAAGAGCCGACAACCTTAGTCACAAGTCTTCATCAAATCAGAAGAAAACCATCAACGCCGATTACGAGAACAAGTCAGGAACAATGATTGAGGGTATCAAAGCTCGAATCCACTACGTGTTCACCATCTAGTACAGAAGTAAAAGCCTCTTACAATCTCGACATCTTATCAGCTCATCTGTCAAAGCAACTATCCCAGACAACAAGAAAGGCTGGGGCAATTTCAAAATTGGTGATAACCCAATATTAAAACCCTTACAACAAGACTGGGCCAATCTAAGAAATAGTGACAACTCAACACTGGGGCATTTATCAACCATCCTAAAGAGGAAAATGCGCCAGTCAGCACCATCAGCATGGTACATCAGCATCAGAGCTTCTATCACATCATCTCACTGGCAATTTGGATATTACTCACTTGTGACTTCATCAATAAAGAGAGTTTCTCATATGAACCCTCGGCATCAACATGCGAAAGGACTGGGGCATTGTCCAATTCCAAGAAATGGAAGGAGCTTAAGGCGGGATCAAGCCTCTCATCAAAAGAAAGGGGAGAACTCCTGAAAGAAATCATGGCGACTTTAGCTTACCCCTACAAAAGAAGGGGAAAATTCTCAAGAAAGTCATTAACTCAAAAGCAGAAGCCCAATGACAAAAGGTCTAGCGAATGAAATCCTCATCATCAAATGTGCCAACCGGCGTCGAGTCTTCACAAGTCGAGGCCTCTACACCGAAGTTCAAATCTGGGCAACGAAAGAATGAGTTGCACCCTCTAGGGATGTCAGTGGCATTCAGGTCATCAAATCAGCCGGGTTGCAAATCAAATGCTCAAGGAAATGGGGCACAAACACCCAGCTGCGAAAGGAAACTCCAAATCACCTCAAAAAGGGTAAGGTATAGTCTGGTGAAGCAAACCTTGGAATATTACTTCAGCAAAGGTATCGGAAGATCCGGTATTCTAAACCATTGGCATCAATTCAACATAACATCGAGACAGTTCAGGGATACCACCATTTGAGTTGGAACCAAAATAGTTTTGCTATGTCAGCATAGTCAACTACTAGCAGGGTAGGCACTGTTGTAAAACTACCATCAGGGTAGGCACCGTTGTAAGCTACCAGCGTATGCATCAGGAAGGTCCGATGATTTCAGAACATCATCCCCAATAGAGATGTAGAAAACATCTCAACTTATCTTCATCAAACAAGCATCGACAACACCAACAAATAGCCAAACCGTTGGAGTTAACACTAGCATAGGCATCAACAATGATCGGTAAAGGTAAAGCGATTTGCGAAAATATTTTAACATTCATCATAACATTCATTACTTTACGATTTGTGATATGCGAAATGCGATGTGCAAGTTGCGAAGTGCGATTGGCCAAATACGAAAAGTGAAATGCGAAGTGCAAAATGCGATGTACGATTTACGAACTGCGATTTACAATTTTTTTTAACATTCATCATAAACATTCATTACATTGCGATTTGCATCATTAGAAATACCTTGTCATATTTCAAGTGTCTAGCAATCTTTATCATGTCCATTCCATTGCATTACATGAACATGATAAAGAGGGATATTTGTAGACACTCAAAATTTTGTTTTCCTGTTACTAACAATGCAGGAGGATAAAAGCATCTTTTTCACACTCTAGAGATAACCCTGGAGGACCACAACATCAAATCCAACCCCAGAGATAGCCTCGAGGGATCCAATTCAAAGCCCAAAGATAACCACGGGAAATCAGCTTTCAACCTCGGAGATAACCCTAGGAAAGGCATTTCCAAACCCAGAGATAACCCCGGGAGATCAAGTGTAATTCCTAGAGTCAACCCCGGGAGGTCAAGCCAGTCTCAGAGATAACCTTGAGGACATTCAGAGTCAACAACATGACAAACTCAGAGATAACCTTGGAAAAAGACCACTACAACTGTGACAAAGTCAGAAACAACCCCGGGAGGGGTAAGATGGTTATTTTGCCAAATCAAACTAAATTCAAATCAAATAAACTCATTTCAAATTACTTCAACAGAAGTCTTACAAGAACCATATCTTAACTTACGAGCACAAACTACGCAAAACGGCTCAACGGACTACCTGGCAGAAACCCAAAAATGCCATTTTGGTCACGGACCCATCTTCCCTGAATCAAAAAGGGCAAATCCTATGTCATTACGTAGCTCTCGGAAAGAGCTTTCTGGAAAGGTATGGCACGCTTCCATCGGACTCCCGGATTAAAAGTTATGAAGGTTTGAGTGAACAACGCGTCGTCCGAGTGCACGTACTTTGAGACGATGGGACCCACATTACCCGGGGCACCCCGAGCAGCTGCAGGTACACTTGTTGCGGCTCCTATCTCCATAAATAGAGGGCTTGGGGTGGCCATATTTGCAAGAGAAAAGGCGAGGAAGCCCTGTCCAATTTGCTCTGTACACGCTATAAACTAAGTGCTTTCTCATTTTAAACACTTGTGAGCTTCTATATTGTTATATTTTTACCGGTGGGAGCCAAGTGTTCATCCATTTAAACCTATTAATGTCTTCTTTGACAGTCCACTGTAAGCCTTCTTACACATTCTAAAGCCTTCTTACATATGGCGCGGACTCTAATGTCAAAGTTGAGATTAACAACCCTGTTACGGGGGATTATATTACGCGAGAAGTAAGGTCCATATAGTCTTATAGTACGAGAAGTAAGGTTCATATAGTCTTATAACTGTTAATGGTTTAAACTAGAAATACTTAATAACCTGGGACATAGTTCATGGTCTTGTGACCCTCAGATGTACTTTTGATTCCCGTTCTAATCTTGATTCAAAAGCCGAGTTTTCTTTTGTTCAGTATCCATTATTTATTCGCATGTTATTATTATTACTATTGTTAAACTTGTGGGCAATTGTTGCTCACTCTTGCATAATAACATTGCAGCTAAGGTTGAAAGAGTTGATGAGCCATCTACTAGTAAGGGCAAAGGCAAAGAAAGTAAGTGATGATGACTTGTTTATTATTTGAGAATGTTGATGTTAAGACTTATTATGTTGTGCTTAAGACTTATTTAAATTATGTTATGTTTCCGCATTAATGTATTAAGGTTAGATTACTTGGGATTAATTTTTAAGCTATTGTAACCCTTTATTGGGAGGATTTATATTCCAATTTTTTTGTTATCTTTATAATGGGTGGATAGATGTTATTTATTTTGGTATAATTAGCTTGTATGCATACTACTTTCAGTTTCGTCATAGTCAACTCATTGTCTTTGCTTGAAACCTTTTACCACCAGCCTGGCCTTATAGGTCTCCACCTTGCCATCTGCCCCAGTCTTTCATTTAAAGACCAATTTTCACACTTTAGGCAGTATGCCTTCCGGTGGAGTAACCAAAGTTTGCACTTGGTTCTCATACATGGAGTCTATTTTGGATTATATGGCGGTTTGCCATTTCTTTGAGTTTTTACTACACATTACCTCATCGTATTTAACTGGATCATCATCCTCTATGATGCGTACATCTCCATCTTCTTCTATGATGAATCTATACCTATAAGGTATCTTCGGTACTCTTCTAGATTTACGAGTTGGTTGTAGTAAAGAAGGTATTTTTACTTGGACAGTTTCATCTAGTTGACCTGTAGTGGTTTGTGGTTCTTGAACTTCTTCAAGATCTATTTTCCTCCCACTAGCCCTTTCGAGGATAAACTCATTTTCCAAGAAAGTAGCATGTTTGACAACAAACACCTTATGCTCAATAGGATTATAAAAAATAGTATCCTAAACTTTCTTTAGGATAACCCACAAATCTACACTTATCAGATCTTATCTCAAGCTTATCATTCTGAAATTTTTTCATATAAACTGGACATCCCCAAATCTTAACATTCGTAAGACTATGTTTCCTCCCTATCCATAACTTATATGGAGTTTTAGGGGTAAAATGCAAAGTCGACCACTGAACTTTAAGGATTTTTGGGTATTGAGCCATTTTCTTTTGGTCAACACAAATTGAGCCCCTTTTTATTAAAAAATTTGGACTTTGAGCCATATGAGCCACATGTGTGTTGACCTGCCTATGTGGCACACGTGGCAGATCTGACATGAACATTTTTCATTTTATTTTACAAGTGAACGAGCTGACGTGACCATTTTTAAAATTTTTCCCAAAATTATGTAGATGCACATATTCGAACACTGAACCTCTAATTTGGAACATTGGCCCAATGACCAACTAGGCAACATGGGCCTTATAGTTATTATTTTGCAAAGATTAATATTTATAACTAAACAATTAGATCCCCAAATTAAAAGACAACAGATCCCAAGCAGTTCCCATAACAAACCTTAAAGATATATTCACCGAAAAAACATATTTTAATTAAATATATTACATAAAATATTGCATTAATTTAATATTACATAATTTTCGGTAAATATTTTTTTAATTTACCTAAAATATATTTTAATTAATCATTAATTAAAATATTAAATATATTTCTGATAAAATATATTTAATATTAAAATTTTAAATATATTTTGTAAGACCCCAATTTATTAATAAATAAAATTAAATTTCCTCTATTTATTATTTTGAAATAGAAAGGGTTGCTTTGATTAATGTGGTTAGTTATGGGTAAAATGCGCAAATATTTCTGAATCTGTATCTAGCTGGGTCAAATAGCTTAGATGGCTATATATATATATATATATATATATATATATATATATATATATATATATATATATATATATCAACATGTGATTAAATACAATTATTATCAAGTGGGGACACTTGTATAACCATATATAGAAATTAATGAAAAGAATATACATATGAGTTACCATATACTAACATGTTGATAAATAATGATCGGATATAGAATATATCACAATAGGGTTAATAATATAGCATAATAATAATATAATTCTGAAACTACTTACTCATGTTCATTGCATAAAGGAAATGCAAAGGTAAGATACTTGCCTAATGCGTTGCTTACAATTCGCAACTTAGTTTTATCTTTTATATCACGACCTATCATTAATCAGATCATTCGTTCGATTAGAACAATATATTATAACACATAGTACTGCATTTCACAGTCAGCACATAACCTAACCACAATATCACATATGTTCCACAATCATTGAATCACCAATAAACACATATCTAAACAAATTATTTAAGTCAAGATCAATTTCTGAAACATGTCGGTGTACCGACGACTTTATCGGGTAATTATCGAGTCTAAGACTCTGTCCTGTAGTTCAATATCTGTAAGTATCAGTCATATTATTTTTAAATGAATTATAATAATTTTTAAAATATTTATTATAATTTATTATGAATTTTCAAACACCGGAATCATAATTAAATGATTTAAATATTAAATAATTCTATTATCATTAATATTTAAATAATATTAATCTTTTAATGAAACCATTGCCAAAAGGTTAAAGTTATTTATAATAATTCAAAATACTTTTAAAGTATTAATATTACCCTTAAATGATTTTTAAAAGAATAAAAATTATTTTTAAATAATTACCATTAATATTAAAGTATTAATGTATTACTTATCAAAATATTAAAAGTCCTTAATCATAACTTAAAATATTTTTAATTCATTTATATCCTTTTTAAATGATTTTTAAATAAATAAAACCATTTTTAAACTATTTATTTAATATAATTATTAAATAAATCTAATATCATTTAATATTACATTATTAATGAAATTTTTCTTTAAATATCAAAAGTTATAATTTATAACTTAAAATATCTTTAAACACTTTATTTCCATTTTAAATGATTTTTATAATATTAAAATCATTTTTAAATTAATTTATTTATAATAATTATTAAATAATTCTAATATCATTAATAGTAAATAATTAATGAAATTTACCTTTAAATATTAAAAGTTATATTTTATAACTTCAAATATTTTTAAACTATTTATTTTTATTTAAAATAATTTTTCTAATATTAAAATCATTTTTAAACTAATTTATTTTATAAAATTATTAAATAAATCTAATATCTTAAATCTTAAAATATTAATATTTTCATGAAAATATCAAAAGTTATATTTTATAACTTAAAATATTTTTATAACCTTTAAATCATTTTTTTATAATTCTTAAATCATTAATTTTATATTTCCATAATTTATTTAATACATTTATTAAATAACTTAATTATCATTAATATTAATTAATTAATGAAATTCATCACAAAATATTAAAAGTTATCAAAAATAACTTAAATTATTTTCTTATACCATAATATAATTTTAAATAATTTTTCATGTATTAAAATCATTTTTAAATAATTTATTTAATATTATAATTAAACAAATTAAATACTTTTAATATTCCAAAAATATTAAATATTTATGAAATATATTCAAAATAATTTTAAACTAATTTTCAGATTTTAAAATATTTTTTAATAATTTATTTTATATTTTTCATAATTTAAAACGAATTAATACTAATTATTAAATAAAAAAAATAATTTTTATATTGAAACTGTCGCTAAAGACCGCATATAGCGACAAAACTGTCGCTATAGGTGTTCTTCGCATTCTTGAGCCTGCCCAGAAATTCATAGACAGGCACCGAGTAGACAAGTTTGATCACCAATAATTGTTATTCTGTGATGGTTTTGGGCATGTTCTTGATCGGCTCTTGCAGTACTCATGTAATACTACACTATTCAATAACAAACGTGGCCAACCATCATACAATAAGTGAGATCCAAGCCCTGAAAAACCTGTCAGATACTGTTCTTCAATTTCTGGGTTTTCCATAATTGAAGAACATTTCATACTACCACTTTTGGGCTTCCACAACTTTCAATCCGTGTAATATTTTTGTGATCTATAGGTTCGAGGTCATAGCCAGCATGTAGTACTACAGATCTATTACCAAACATCATCATAAACACAACAAGACCAGCAGATAAAATTTGGTCAAACGGTTATCAGAAACATGCTCTTCCGGTTTCTAGAAATTCCAGAAATCTTAAGTCATGGCCGAATGGCCTACTTTGACCACTTACTACATCGATCCTGTTTGGGAGATAAGGAATATTAAGGCACGTATCTATAGTCCATACATCACACTACAATCTGGTTATACTAACATCAACAAAAGGCTTAACATCTGACAGATCAAAGGTTCCAAAACTCTTGTCAGACTCTGCTAAAGACTTTCTAGGTTACCCAGAATTTGTCTGGTCATGCCCGGTCAACGGGTTTTGACCGATCATAACTTCAAATCTACAACCGATATGACTCTGAATCAAGTTCCAGATGAAAGATTACATAACAAGCTACATGTGTAAACATTTTAACAGCAAAACCACATAACACAATGAGATCTAAAGCCTCTGACATCTGTTGTCAGAACATAAAAAAATATTTTCCCATATTTTGTAAAATGCCAAATCCGAGCCTATAGATGTTATGGATCTAACATCTATCAACCCAGATAATCTTTATATACTACAAACCACACATTTTAACACTTAATCATAACTTTTAACAGAAGATCAAGGGTCGAAATTTTTTATTAGGTTTTATACCTTTATGCATCGATTCTTGATTCTGAGCTTCTAGATCTGATATGGTGATAGTGGGGCTTGAATATGGGACTGGTATACATATTTATTTCGTAGGTTAGAGAGAGAGGGACTTGTTTGAGTGTTGGAGCAAATTAAGTTAGCAAAATGCAATTCTCTCTCTCCCAATCCTTATATATATAACTTGTAATGTAATGGCTGAGTTGTAGTGGCTGAAATCAGTTGCTTTAAGTCACATGGGTTTGGTATAGTAGGTCACCAACTCCCATCTTAGCAATTTAGACAAGTTAGCTTCAATTATACAATAAGGGCAAAATAGACATTTGGCTTGAGATTTTAAGGGTAATCTTGTAATCCTTGCAAACCCTTAGGGTTTGACCCTTAGGGTTTAACTCTAAGGTTTAGCACAAATGAATTTCTAAATTTTTATTTAGGGTTTAAATTAAACTAAAAATAAAATTAGTTTCTAAATTTTACAAAATTAAGATTTCTTAATTAATTAAGTTTCCTCATTTGATAGACTTGAAAATTAGGTTTTGATTTTACTAATTATCATTAAGCGTGCCAAAATAACAATTAGGATTTCATCTTAGCAAATTAGGGTTTCTAATTTAGAAATTAGATTTACTAATTTAGAAATTAAGGTTTTCAGAAATTAAGACTACTAAATATTAATTAGGGTTTCGCTAATTAACATTTATTTCTATAATACAAAACCTTAAACATAATAACACAGTTACATAATAATCTCAAACTCATAACTGAGTTTTTAAATTAGGGTTTCCAATTATTTTGGTCCACAAATATTATTTAGGTTTTATAATACCTAGGGTTTTCCTGATTAGTATTAATATTTATTATAAACATCAAGAATCACATAACACAGTGACTTAACAGATTTTGACGTCTCGTTTAACTACGAAACTAAAGTTTTGACATTATACACCATAATTGACCAACCATTGTCAGTCCACAAACATACAGTACATATCTATAGCACTGAAAATCAAAATATAATATTATTATATTATTATTCTTATCCATTGATAAAAATCTAAAATTAGGGTTTTCGATTCCATATCTGATTTATTATTCCAATATAACATTTTTAATCAAGTTAAACAAAATGATTAACTTAATTAATCTAACATAAACTCATATAATAAATTAAATAATCATTATAATAATTCTAAAAATTATTTCATATATTATTTAAATAATATAATTATATTTTCATGGAAAATAAATAATAAAAATATTTCCACCATACAATTAATTATTAAAAGAATATAATTTATAATACTAAATAATTCTAAAATAAAATTATTTGTAAACATTCATGTAATAAATATATTTTTATTTATTACATAATTACATACACACATTATCTTATACAAATCCTCATCCTTAAAAAAAATTATATGCAAAATTTCTGATTTAATTAGATAGAAAATATCGAGTTGTTACATTCACCCCCCCTTATAAAGATTCCATCCCCAGAATCACCGTTTTAAAACCTATACATACCAGGGTACATAACATACACAATCATTGCGAGTAGATCTCGATCAAAATTGATCGAACTGATCTTTAACTATCCAGCATAAAGCTTATCTATCTGATTAAACGGAAATTTGATTTCTAAAAGAACTCAAATTCCTCCTTCAAATTAATTTATAAAATAATTTACTATATATAAGAAAATAATATGTAAGAAAATAATATTGATTAGAATAATACATGGAGTTGCATCCCCGGCTGCCACGATATCTTGAACGGTCATGTTGAAGACGCTTGCGGTTGATTTTGTTGATTTGTTTGTTGATGTTGGTTCCGTTGTCGCCAATGTCATGCTGCCTTTTTCCCGTATTCGCATTCCTTGCCTCCCTTCTCCTTCTTGGACAGTCTTTCACCTTATACTCCATTGATCTACACTTAAAACACCTACTGTATATTCTTGGATTGGGACAGTTGGGAGAGATATGTCCCCTCTGCCCACACTTATAACACACAGACTTTCCCTTTATCTCCTTTCCTTTTATCGTATAGGTGACAAAACTATCTTTTGTCCCTCCGTTACCCTAATTATCCCAAATGAGTCAACAGGGTCAGTTGATCCTCCGAATCCTGGTAGTATGATGGCCTTGAAGTCTTTGACGTTCATCGATCAATTATCTGGCTGATCTTCCAGCGACTGATATTCCGTTCTACATAGCTTGATCGTCTATATTCACAAAATTCTGTATCGGGTCTGGTTGTCTTCCATCTTTGTTGACAGGTTCTTCTGTCCGTATTTCGTTTTCTTCTCCTTGGTAGCATTATCATAATTTATTCTTACATTCTAAGCCTTATCGTATACACTTAACATATAACACGAAATTTTCTACTCAATAATAATGTTTTCAAAATATTAAATTTTGAACACTAGGTTTACTATATTAACCAGTGTTCAGTTAAAAATCTACTATCTTTATACTCATAACACTTGACATACACCATAGCACATATTGCTTTATTCATCCGTTATCCCTCTGTGACTCAAAAGTCGGGAATCGCTGACACAACTTATACAAAATTTGAAAAATATTACCTTATACAAACATACCTATCATATACCTAACATAGAACCATACATATTCAAGTAGTACTAGTACTACTTATTTCTTACTACTCCATTAAGGATCAATTATTTAGAAATTTGTCTATTCTCATTCTCCTCAATAATCCATTCACACCTAACTACACCTAGCTCGTCCAACTTACCATACATTATGAGTTTAAGAACTCACCACAAATATATGAGTTTAAGAACTCGACATTGACCACACATTCTTTAACTATACTTTACCTATCAGTCATACTATTGTTTTAGGGTTCGGTTCTATACTTCTCAAAATAACCACCTCTTTGAGGTAGCTTTCAATGTGAGCCTCTATTGCAGCTATTGGCTTTGATATTGGCTCGGTTATGGAGGTTGACTTCTTCTTTACAATCTGAGGGTATTCTAATTCTTTTCTATCTGACATCTACACACCTAAGTTATCCTGATTATCAACTAATATATACACACAGTAAATAATAGTTTTATACAAGTTATCTTTTATTTGATTTGACTATGAACTAACTCAATTCATCTCGTTTTTAAACTCTATTTGAGTTATTTATATTTTCAACGTTTTCTCTCTGTTCCAAGGTTATAGCCTAAGGTTTAACCCACCTAAGGTTTTTAACCCTAAGCTCTGATACTAACTTGTAAAACCCCCAAACTCGGGTACTTAAAACCCGAACTCGGTGCTTTACGATACTATTTCTATGAGCGGAATAATACTAATAATATGAATATCAAACTTAATTTACATTTATCAGAGTCTAATTCCAAGTACGCAACCTTTACTATAATTCTTTACATGATAGATAATATATATCATTGTCTTAATACAGTTTAACTATTACAAAAGATACCATTAAATATATTCTATTTGCTTTCCTTTTCACTTGTTCTGGTCTGAACCTTCGGGTTGATCATGCCTAGCTGAAAATATTTAAATTTAAAGTAAGAATGAGCATTTGGGTGCCCAGAAAGTAATAACAATTATAAATATAATTAACTGAAAGAAATAAATATTTTCTTTGTACATCACTTCTACAACGAATTCATAGTTGTGAAGTTAACTGAACCGATAATAATAACATAAAAATCCTATCTCAAATTTTTGAAACTACTTAATGACTATATATGGGGTTTAGTTGACATACTATGAACATTGTTTTTAATTTTTGAATAGGTTTAGTAGAACTTCATCTGCTAACCATCATAATTTACGGGCACGAGGTTGTACTTCCCATGTACCCTGTATTGATTAATACTGGATGCAAGAACGATAGGATCGTTCACTCTATCCGCCTTGGGCGCATAAAACTTTTCCCGTGATCGGGATGTTCATACTTAGTCTGGAATCCTAACCAAAATAATTTGATTGGATACAAAAAAGTTTTAACTTATTCAACAATATTTCTGAATCTGTGTCTAGCTGGGTCAAATAGCTTAGACGACTTATATATATATATATATATATATATATATATATATATCAACACGTGATTAAATATAATGATTATCAAGTGGAGACACTTGTATAACCATATATAGAAATTAACGAACAGAATATACATATGAGTTACCCTATACTAACATGTTGATAAATAATGATCGAATATAGAATATATCACAATAGGGTTAATAATATAGCATAATAATAATATAATTCTGAAACTTCTTACTCATGTCCATTGCATAAAAGAAATGCAAAGGTAAGATACTTGCCTGATGCGCTGCTTACAATTCGCAACTTAGTTTTATCTTTTATATCACGACCTATTATTAATCAGATCATTCGTTCGATTAGAACAATATACTATAACACATACTACTACATTTCACAGTCAGCACATAACCTAACCACAGTATCACACATGTTCCACAATCATTGAATCACCAATAAACACATATCTAAACAAATTATCTAAGTCCAGATCAATTTCTGAAACATGTCGGTGTACCGACAACTTTATCGGGTAATTATCAAGTCTAAGACTCTGTCCTGTAGTTCAATATCTATAAGTATCAGTCATATTATTTTTATATGACTTATAATAATTTTTAAAATATTTATTATAATTTATTATGAATTTTCAAACACCGGAATCATAATTAAATGATTTAAATATTAAATAATTCTATTATTATTAATATTTAAATAATATTAATCTTTTAATGAAACTATTGCCAAAAGGTTAAAGTTATTTATAATAATTCAAAATACTTTTAAAGCATTAATATTACCCTTAAATGATTTTTAAAAGAATAAAAATAATTTTTAAATAATTATCATTAATATTAAAGTATTAATGTATTACTTATCAAAATATTAAAAGTCCTTAATCATAACTTAAAATATTTTTAATTCATTTATATCATTTTTAAATGATTTTTAAATAAATAAAACCATTTTTAAACTATTTATTTAATATAATTATTAAATAAATCTAATATCATTTAATATTACATTATTAATGAAATTTTTCTTTAAATATCAAAAGTTATAATTTATAACTTAAAATATCTTTAAACACTTTATTTCCATTTTAAAAGATTTTTATAATATTAAAATCATTTTTAAATTAATTTATTTAATATAATTATTAAATAATTCTAATATAATTAATAGTAAATAATTAATAAAATTTACCTTTAAATATTGAAAGTTATATTTTATAACTTAAAATATTTTTAAACTATTTATTTTTATTGAAAATAATTTTTCTAATATTAAAATCATTTTTAAACTAATTTATTTAATATAATTATTAAATAAATCTAATATCTTAAATCATAAAATATTAATATTTTCATGACAAAATATCAAAAGTTATATTTTATAACTTAAAATATTTTTATAACCTTTAAATCATTTTTCTATAATTCTTAAATCATTAATTTTATTTTTCCATAATTTATTTAATACATTTATTAAATAACTTAATTATCATTAATATTAATTAATTAATGAAATTCATCACAAAATATTAAAAGTTATCAAAAATAACTTAAATTATTTTCTTATACCATAATATAATTTTAAATGATTTTTCATGTATTAAAATCATTTTTAAATAATTTATTTAATATTATAATTAAATAAATTAAATACTTTTAATATTTCAAAAATATTAAATATTTATGAAATATATTCAAAATAATTAAAAACTAATTTTCAGATTTTAAAATAATTTTTAATAATTTATTTTATATTTTTCATAATTTAAAACGAATTAATACTAATTATTAAATAAAAAAATAATTTTTATATTGAAACTGTCGCTAAAGACCGCCTATAGCGACGAAACTGTCGCTATAGGTGTTCTTCGCATTCTTGAGCCTGCCTAGAAATTCATAGACAACCACCGAGTAGACAAGTTTGACCACCAATAATTGTTATTCTGTGATGGTTCTGGGCATGTTCTTGATCGGCTCTTGCAGTACTCGTGTAATACCACACTATTCAATAACAAACGTGACCAACCATCATACAATAAGTGAGATCCAAGCCCTGAAAAACCTGTCAGATACTGTTCTTCAATTTCTGGGTTTTCCATAATTGAAGAACATTTCATACTACCACTTTTGGGCTTCCACAACTTTCAATCCGTGTAATATTTTTGTGATCTATAGGTTCGAGGTCATAGCCAGCATGTAGTACTACAGATCTATTACCAAACATCATCATAAACACAACAAGTCCAGCAGATAAAATTCGGTCAAACGGTTGTCAGAAACATGCTCTTCCGGTTTCTAGAAATTCCAGAAATCTTAAGTCATGGCCGAATGACCTACTTTGACCACTTACTACATCGAGCCTGTTTAGGAGATAAGGAATATTAAGGCACGTATCTATAGTCCATACATCACACTACAATCGGGTTATACTAACATCAACAAAAGGCTTAACATCTGACAGATCAAAGGTTCCAAAACTCTTGTCAGACGCTGCTAAAGACTTTCTAGGTTACCCAGAATTTGTCTGGTCATGCCCGGTCAACGGGTTTTGACCGATTATAACTTCAAATCTACAACCGATATGACTTTGAATCAAGTTCCAGATGAAAGATTACATAACAAGCTACATGTGTAAACATTTAAACAGCAAAACCACATAACACAATGAGATCTAAAGCCTCTGACACCTGTTGTCAGAACATAAAAAAAATATTTTCCCATATTTTGTAAAATGCCAAATCCGAGCCTATAGATGTTATGGATCTAACATCTATCAACCCAGATCATCTTTATATACTACAAACCACACATTTTAACACTTAATCATAACTTTTAACAGAAGATCAAGGGTCGAAATTTTTTATTAGGTTTTATACCTTTATGCATTGATTCTTGATTCTGAGCTTCTAGATCTGATATGGTGATAGTGGGGCTTGAATATGGGACTGGTATACATATTTATTTCGTAGGTTAGAGAGAGGGGGACTTATTTGAGTGTTGGAGCAAAATAAGTTAGCAAAATGCAATTCTCTCTCTCCCAATCCTTATATATATAACTTGTAATGTAATGGCTGAGTTGTAGTGGCTGAAATCAGTTGCTTTATGTCACATGGGTTTGGTATAGTAGGTCACCAACTCCCATCTTAGCAATTTGGACAAGTTAGCTTCAATTATACAATAAGGGCAAAATAGACATTTGGCTTGAGATTTTAAGGACAATCTTGTAATCCTTGCAAACCCTTAGGGTTTTACCCTTAGGGTTTAACCCTAAGGTTTAGCACAAATGAATTTCTAGATTTTCATTTAGGGTTTAAATTAAACTAAAAATAAAATTAGTTTCTAAATTATACAAAATTAAGATTTCTTAATTAATTAAGTTTCCTCATTAGATAGACTTGAAAATTAGGTTTTGATTTTACTAATTATCATTAAGCGTGCCAAAATAACAATTAGGGTTTCATCTTAGCAAATTAGGGTTTCTAATTTAGAAATTAGATTTACTAATTTAGAAATTAAGGTTTCCAGAAATTAAGACTTCTAAATATTAATTAGGATTTCGCTAATTAACATTTAATTCTATAATACAAAACCTTAAACATAATAACACAGTTACATAATAATCTCAAACTCATAACTGAGTTTTTAAATTAGGGTTTCCAATTATTTTGGTCCACAAATATTATTTAGGTTTTATAATACCTAGAATTTTCCTGATTAGCATTAATATTTATTATAAACATCAAGAATCACATAACATAGTGACTTAACAGATTTTGACGTCTCGTTTAACTACGAAACTAAGGTTTTGACATTATACACCATAATTGACCAACCATTGTCAGTTCATAAACATACAGTACATATCTATAGCACTGAAAATCAAAATATAATATTATTATATTATTATTCTTATCCATTGATAAAAATCCAAAATTAGGGTTTTGGATTCTATATCTGATTTATTATTCCAATATAACATTTTTAATCAAGTTAAACAAAATGATTAACTTAATTAATCTGACATAAACTCATATAATAAAATAAACAATCATTATAATAATTCTAAAAATCATTTCATATATTATTTAAATAATATAATTATATTTTCATGGAAAATAAATAATAAAAATATTTCCACCATACAATTAATTATTAAAAGAATATAATTTATAATAATCAATAATTCTAAAATAAAATTATTTGTAAACATTCATGTAATAAATATATTTTTATTTATTACATAATTACATACACACATTATCTTGTACAAATCCTCATCCTTAAAAAAAAATTATACGCAAAATTTCTGATTTAATTAGATAGAAAATATCGAGTTGTTACACTGCCCAACATTCTTCTATGCTGTGACCGCGAGAATGAGAGTGATATTGACATACTCCATCAGAATTGTATCGTCCTGAACGGGGATTGATTGGAGGTAGAAGGGAATTAATCCTTCCTTCATTGATTAGCATTTGAAGGATTTCCTCTATAGGTTGGCCCAAATATGTAAATTTCCTTCTGTTGGCAAAATCCTGCTGAGCTTTGGCGTTCGCTCTTCTTGCCACTTCGTCCTCTATTGTTTCACTTTCTGGAGGTGAAGAGGGAATATTCATGACTAGAGGAAGGAGACTAGCATGCTCTTGGCTGATTAATTGGCGTGTGACTTGATGTTGGTATGTAACCAGTTTTGCCAATTGCTCGATTTTCTTGCACAAAGCTTTCATTTTTCGTTCCATTGAGAACTGGAACTTGGCATAATCCCATTTGTCAGCACCGTCTTTGATGATCTGGGATACTTCACCGTTAGAATTGGAACTTTGTCCACTGCTCCAATTAATCATGTTGACTTCTTCCTCTTTGTGTGGAGGAAGAGGGTTGTCTTGCACGTGAAGTTGATCTGGTTTGGTGACCACAATCTCACCGTTGTCTATCAGGTCTTGGATCTTATGTCTCAAGGCCCAACAATCTTGAGTATCATGTCCAGGTGCCCCGACATGATAAGCACATTTCCGAGCAGCATTAAAACCCCTACCATTAGGGCTGGCTGGTGGAAGAAGATGCGTGATTTTCTTCTGCATGGTCAGAAGAGTGAGAATATTCTCGAGAGAGTCCCCTAAAGGTGTGAACACTCGAGGGCGTTTGACTTCTCCACCTTTTGGTATTGGAGGGTTTGACGATTGTGCTGGAAAGGGAGTGTAATTTCTCCTATGGATAGGCATGTTCTAATTACCTTTTTGACCCTGTAGTATCAGGGAAACATCCTCTTCTTTCTTTCTATGGAACCTCCGGGGGTTGTTTCCATAATTTTTGGATTGGATGTGTTCAGCAACAGCTTTAAGGGTAGCTAGATCTTCAATCTTTCCTGACTTCAATCCCATCTCAGCCATTTCCCCATGTTTTATCATTTCAGAGAATGGTTTACCAATGCCAGCTAAGACTCTCTCATAGAAAGGAGCTTCTTGTATGTAGATAAAGGTCATAACCATCTCTGACTCTACCATAGAAGGAATAACTTGAGCAGCAAAGCGCCTCCACCTTTGAGCATACTCTCTAAAAGACTCATTGGACTGTTTCTTGACCTTGGTAATCTGGTACCAGTCAGGTTCCATCTGAGACTGAAAACTGTATTGTGTGAGGAAGGCGTGAGCTAGCTCTTCCCAGCTATTGATCTTTGAGTTGTCTAATCTGGTATACCATGAACGGGCTTCTCCAGTCAGAC
Organism: Panax notoginseng; assembly: GCA_016801055.1. Classification (NCBI taxonomy): domain Eukaryota; kingdom Viridiplantae; phylum Streptophyta; class Magnoliopsida; order Apiales; family Araliaceae; genus Panax; species Panax notoginseng. The sequence continues at coordinate 163,650,392 of CM029014.1, forward strand.
TTTTCTGAAATAACTACATTCTGAGCTTCTCATCTTTTGCATAAGATCTGAGTTCCCCAATGAATACCTTCAAATGTGTGTAAGGATCTCCTAACCCATCATACTTTTCAAAGTCAAGAGTTTTACATTTTCCTGGATAATGAACACCAGGGAATATACAAAGGTCGGCATATGACACACTCCTGTGTGCTCCAATTCCTTTGATAGCGCGAAGGGTCTCTTCCATTTGAAGAACTTTCTTTCTGATGTCACCAGTGTCTGGATCTCCTATGAGATGGGCGGCATCATGACTTTTATTGGTTGTATCCAACTGCAGTTCAGGTATTGTAATGTTTTTATCAAGACCTTGAGTTCCTCCTTGTGTGGAGGGTTCAGCATGTACGGGTATTTTTGAACCCTACATAGATTGATGTAGTTCTTTAAGCAGAACAGCCAAGTCTGTGATTTGCTTACTTAATCCGTCAAATTCTTCACGAGACACTGGATTAGATTGGTCAGATGAAGACATGATTGGATGTAGGCCTGCGGCCTTTATGGACTTTGACAGGGTAATAGGTCCGAATGCTTCCCTACGACAAAACTGGTATAGTTTTATTTTTAGGGAATGTGTAAATATTAATATGCTATATGGTGTGTCCGTTTTAGGAATTTTGTCCTGCAAAACGTATGTTAGCTATTTGTAATATAGGATAACATGTTAATGTAAATATGTACATGCACATATTTCTTCATATTTCTCATTACATGGAGATGAATATGGAATGTAAATTACAAGTAATTATTTTTACAAGTAATTTAAAATGAAAAGCATGAAGAAACTTTCCTCTGCGTTTGGTTTATCAGAGGCTGACCTATCTTAGGTTACTCTTGCGGCTTTTCAGCATGAAGGTTCCCAAATCATCGCAATTTACTTGACGGGAAGTTAATTCGGTCTTTCAACTGGAGCGAATTTGGGTGGTGCCTTTCCTGAGCCTCAGGGAATTAGTCTTCCCATGAGTCCAGTAATCAAACACCAATAGGATAGCCTCCTGGTGGAGGGACCACACAACATACATTCACATACAACGTGTCTCACTGTTTATGAAAATGATGACATATGCGAAGCACTAATATCACAGGCAGATATAGTGTAAAGCATTAATCACAGTAAAGATATGCATTTGTACATATTTATCATAAATGTAAATGCAACATCCACACACAAGCATACAACAGTTTTGAAAAGCTTGTAATAGCGGCTTAAGTCCTCTTACTGGAGTCCCCAGCAGAGTCGCCACATGTCGACGTCGGGTTTTTTATTTGTCCTTTTTCGTTACCTATTCTTTTGTGTTCTCATTTTAGGTGAGATTTATTTGAAAAAACACGTGAAAAAGGTCCGACATGTGTAATGTCGACGATTGGACTATAAGAATTGCCAGTTAGTTTTTTAACTGGTTGTACCAACACAACCGAGAAAAGGTTTGCACATTGACCCAGTGATGTGACACTGCTAAACGGGTCGGTGAAACCGAGATTCAATTAGGGTCCGGGGACTTGCTTATGCGGAGGGAAGGTGTTAGGCACCCCTCGACATCCGTGTTGCCACGGTGATCGCCACTTTTCAAGAAACTGTTATATGAATATGTGTGTGTGTGTGGGGTGGGTCAATGCGCTGTTATTTGGAAGTAGTGTGACGCCTCGTTAGCACCTATATACACATGGTTTGAATTTATATAAAAATTCAGTTTTAAACAAGATATGACAATGATGTTTTAAAAGAGATTTTTCAAACCCAATGCTCAATAATAATTGAGACCTTTTACACTCCCATTTTATTCAATATTCGGCTTGGTTGATTTTATTTTACAGATGCGAGGCATCTGCATGAAAATAATGTACAAAAAGGTGCTGAATTCCTCGTGGGTATGAAAACCATCTAAGGAAATCCAAACATCACAGATAAATTTACAAGCTGCTTACAGCTGAAAAGGTCCATCACGGAAACCGAATTTAGATTCAGTAGACTGAATCTGTGATCACATGATTCCTAGGCTCACATGATACAACAGTTGATATAAACGCAGTAAGCAGGTATATATATATAAAAGCTGTAAATATATATATATATATATATATATATATATATATATATATACACACACACACACACACACACACACACACAGTCATGATCACCAACCACGAAGCACCTCCATAGGGGATCAGAAATGTAAATAAAGCTGTAAAAGCTATCTACCGTCACGGAAGAAACTCCAGGTGGGACGAAATGTACAGAAAGCAGTAAAAGAGGCCAACCACCATGAAGTAAACTCCAGGTGGGGCAGAATGTAAATATATATATATATATATATATATATATATATATATATATATATATATATATATATATATATATATATATGAAAGCAAATAAACGCTCCGGATATAAAATTCAGGCTCATCGAATAGAGTCCGACAATAGTTAAAATATATAAATATATATATTAAAGCAATAAACGCTCCAGACCGAAGTCTAGGCTCATCGAACAGGGTTCGACATGCAGTTCATATATATATATATATATATATATATATATATATATATATATATATATATATATATAAAAGCAAGTAAACGCTCCAGACCGAAGTCTAGGCTCAATCGAGGCATAACTCGATAATGTTAGTCCATATATATAAATATATATGTATATACAAACTGAAATAAAATCACGGACCGAAGTCCAGGCAAACACACGCAACACGACTCTCAACGTAAAGAAGGGTGTGTGCAAGTGTGAAGAGAAAGGCTTAAAAATATGTAAGAAGGCTTACAGTGGGCTGCCAAAGAAGACTTCAATAACTTTAAAGTAGATAAACACTGGCTTCCGCCAGTACAGAAGTAGCTATATATGAGCTCACAAGTGTTTAAAATGAGAAAGCACTCAGTTTGGGGTGTGTATGGAGCAAATTGGATAGGGCTTCCTCGCCTTTTTTCTTTTTAAAATGGCCACCCCAAGCTCTCTATTTATAGAGGGTGGAGCCGCAAGTGTACCTACGGCTGGACCGCAGGTGTACCAGAGACTGTCCAGGGTGCCCCGGGCTTTGCGGGTCCCGTCGTCTTGAAGTACGTGCACGTAGGCAACGTGATGTCTGCTCAAACTTTTAGAATTGAAATTCGGGCATCCGACTGAGGTATATAGGAGCTATTTCGGATCGCCGTTGTCGAGAGTTATGCAGTGACATGGGATTAGAGGTTGTACGAAGTCATGAAGATGGGACGATGCCCTCTGGTCTTCAACTTCAAATTCTATCCGTTGTTCTGCATAATAGTCACTCGGGATTGGTTTTCCTTGGCTCTTATGGGACATTGTTGTGTAGAAATGTATGTCTAAAATGTTGAGACGACGTGATGTGGCGTCATGGTGGCAAGATGACGACTTTGTCCCTCACCGGGGTTATCTCCAATTTGAGCTGATAAAGCAGACGTTACTCAGGGTTATCGCTGAGATTGGACTGCTGCAAATATTAAAGGTCCTCAGTGTTATCTCTAAGGTATGCCTGTCTTGTACTGAATGCCTCGATGTGAGCGCCGAGATTGAAGCTGATGGCATGTATTTGAAATAAGTATTTTCGGGGTTATCTCCAAAACTGCCACTTCTTTCCTTTGGGTTATCTCCAAGGTTGGAATATGCTATTCCTAGTGTTGGGACTGAGACAGAACATCTCGGGGTTATCACCGGGATGAAATCGGTCTTCTCTGGTTTGTGTTCCGGTATTGGATCTACATGCCTCGGGGTTATCTCCGAGGTTGGAATTGTTACTCCCGATGTGTGTTTCGGGGTTGAGCTGATACTCCCAGTGTGTGTTCTAGGGTTGAGCTGTTCCTTCCGGTGGTATCCAGAATGGATATAAACCGTCTTCTAGGGTTTCCTCTTAAAAGACGAATCTGCGCTCCTGGGATGTCAGTAACAGATATGCAGAAAATTTCGAGTGTCTTCAACTATTTTAGAAAATCACAGACGAAGCAACGAAAAAAATCACAGGCTGGTTTCCAAATTTTCATAGACGTCCTTTAAAAAAAAAATAAGAATATAATATTCAAGTAAAACAGAAACTTTATATAAAATATAATATATTTTATTTTTTCATAAAAAACAAAACTTATATAATATATATATATATATATATATATATATATATATATAATAAAAAATATATATAATAATAATAAAATAAATCAACTCCCTCCACTTCACGTTTCTAATTCCCCCCCCCCCCATTCTGACATTTATATATATATATATATATATATATATATATATATATATATATATATATATATATATATATACATTACTAAGGAGATCATTAATTTCTTTTTTACATAATTCCATTTGTTCATGACTCATTTGGATTGGTCTGGCTTTAGTGGGAATTAAATTTGGTGTCGATAGGATAGTTGGTCAAGTTCAGAAGGAATTCCCACCTTCTCCATCTACTCCCTTGACCCCTTCAGTTACGAAATCTCCAGCCATTGAGTTTTCCAGTAAATCTTCAGTTAAAGCGTCTGAAAAACTAAAGTCAGTCGCTCCTTCTAGTCCACATAAGGTCACTGATGTTTCCAGTTACTCTAGCTCTCAGTTAAAAGTTCTTACCGATGCCATCCAGGCACGTTTAGATCAGTTAGATGAAAAGTCTGATGCAATTTCTTCTCATTCCAGAGGAGAAAATGATAGTCAAAATCAAAATTTATCCGATAGTCAAAACTTATCAGATGAGGAAGAAGATCGTGACCCTTATGGCACGATTAATCTTCAGGATGCTCAGGATCCTTTTGCCTGAACATTTCAGTCAGCACCTGCTCCGGCAGCCTAGTCAGCTCAGTCAGATAGCCAGCACATACACCTGCTCCGGCAGCCTACTCAGCTCAGTCAGTTAGCCAGCACATGCACCTGCTCCGGCAGCCTAGTCAGCACGGCAGCTTTGTCAGCAGCATCTTTTGCTCCGACAAGCCTCACCAGCAGCATCTGCTTTTCCACCGAAAGCAGCCTTCAGTCAATCATCTGGCCCCACGGCCCCTTTATTCAAAAGAAGACGTCTGCTTTTCCACCGAAAGCAGAATCTTTTCTTTATTTTACTTTTACTTTAACTTTAGTAAATGTAATATGTTTTTACTTTTACTTTACCCCAGTCATTGTAATAGTTCGTTTTCCTTACTCTATAAAAGGAATTCGAATTCATTTGTAGAGGCAGACTTAGAAAGACTCAGAGTTCCTTCTCTGACTAATCTTTAGCCTCTACCGCTGTTTAGCCTACCTAGCCCCTCTTCTTCTCATGTTCTTAGTTTAATCTTCTTGTAAGTTAACCTGTAAATTAATTTTATTTCTGCACTTGTAAATAGTTTGAATCAATAAAATAGTTTATAAATAAAAAGAAAGAGATTACTTTACCGATTCACCGGTCATCTTCTTAATCTTGTAAGTTAAGTTTTGCTTCTTAAAACTTATCCGCTGTTATATGGTATCAAAGCCACACGGTTGGTTCTTGATGCTATCGGCGATTTCGAAGAAAAAATAGTTTGTTCTTGGTTTTTAAACGTTTTCACAAACTTTTATTTTTCTTGCTCCGCTTTTAGTAACCAGGACCTTCGCCGTTAAACACCCAAGATCGCCTTAAGTCCCGATTAGTGCCTGTTTGTAAGACTCTAGTAAGAGAGCAGTGTAAGGCCAAAGGGAATCATTAGATCTAAGGGGTATGATTCATCGGCAAGTAAGGCCTTTTAAGTGGACCTTCAAGAGAAAGAATTTTTGTTTAAACGGTTAGGGTTTTGTCAAACTGTTTAGACCGATTTCACTGATAGATCAGGACCGATCGAGTGATCCTTTGTTTCAGATTTCATCTGATTTGTTTTTAAACAAAAACTTTCTACAAAATCTAAGAAATCTTGAAGATTTTGACCAATTTTTCGGTGAAAAAATTTTCCTCTCCTTCTTTTTGTAAGCAAATTTTTGGGGGTGAAAGGGTTATTTCCTGAATAAAAATTTTGAGGTGGAAATGTATGGAGGTGATGACTCGTCGGAGAAGACGATCAGCAGTTCCATCCGGCACCGGAGGAGACGGATCAGTTAACCGGAGAAGCCGCCGGAGAAGACGACGGAACAGTCGCCGGAGTCAACCGGAGGAGTCACCGGAGAAGACGACGCAACAGTCGCCTTCAGTCAATAATGATGGCCCACGCCATCATCAGTCAGCACTGATGGCCGACAGCCATCAGATCAGCTTTTGCTTTTACTTAAAGCAAAAGTCTTTTACTTTAGTAAATGTAAAAGTAAAAGTAAAAGAATAACTTTTGCTTTTACTTTAAGTTAAATGTTTTTAACTTAGTTAAATGTTTTTAACATTTACCCATGTAAAAGTAAATGTAAAATGTTTCTTACGTTTTACTTTTACTTAAGTAAATTACTTTTACTCCTGTTAATGTAATAGTGATTCCTGCGTGAATCAAATAGTAATTTACTTTCAGTTTTTCTATTTAAAGAACTCGAAGTGTTAGAGTTCTTCAGGCTTTTCTTTTAGAAGAAAACCTCACCTGAGGTCCGCTCTCCCTTCTCTCTAGAGTTAGCCGGAGACGAAGCTTCCAGCTTCGATCTTCTTAGTTAGAAGATGAAGTCGAAGTCTTTCATACTTCGATCTTCCTCAAACAGTTAGTCTAGGAATTAATGTAATCCTTCCTCAACTGTTTATAAATAAAAAGAAAGAGATTACTTTACCGATTCACCGGTCATCTTCTTAATCTTTTCTTTTTCTGTTTAAGTTTTGCTTCTTAAAACTTATCTTCGAAATCGCCGATAGCATCAAGAACCAACCGTGTGGCTTTGATACCATATAACAGCGGATAAGTTTTAAGAAGCAAAACTTAAACAGAAAAAGAAAAGATTAAGAAGATGACCGGTGAATCGGTAAAGTAATCTCTTTCTTTTTATTTATAAACAGTTGAGGAAGGATTACATTAATTCCTAGACTAACTGTTTGAGGAAGATCGAAGTATGAAAGACTTCGACTTCATCTTCTAACTAAGAAGATCGAAGCTGGAAGCTTCGTCTCCGGCTAACTCTAGAGAGAAGGGAGAGCGGACCTCAGGTGAGGTTTTCTTCTAAAAGAAAAGCCTGAAGAACTCTAACACTTCGAGTTCTTTAAATAGAAAAACTGAAAGTAAATTACTATTTGATTCACGCAGGAATCACTATTACATTAACAGGAGTAAAAGTAATTTACTTAAGTAAAAGTAAAACGTAAGAAACATTTTACATTTACTTTTACATGGGTAAATGTAAAAAACATTTAACTAAGTAAAAACATTTAACTTAAAGTAAAAGCAAAAGTTATTCTTTTACTTTTACTTTTACATTTACTAAAGTAAAAGACTTTTGCTTTAAGTAAAAGCAAAAGCTGATCTGACGGCTGTCGGCCATCAGTGCTGACTGATGATGGCGTGGGCCATCATTATTGACTGAAGGCGACTGTTGCGTCGTCTTCTCCGGTGACTCCTCCGGTTGACTCCGGCGACTGTTCCATTGTCTTCTCCGGTGGCTTCTCCGGTTAACTGATCCGTCTCCTCCGGTGCCGGATGGAACTGCTGATCGTCTTCTCCGACGAGTCATCACCTCCATACATTTCCACCTCAAAATTTTTATCCAGGAAATAACCCTTTCACCCCCAAAAATTTGCTTACAAAAAGAAGGAGAGGAAAATTTTTTCACCGAAAAATTGGTCAAAATCTTCAAGATTTCTTAGATTTTGTAGAAAGTTTTTGTTTAAAACCAATCAGATGAAATCTGAAACAAAGGATCACTCGATCGGTCCTGATCTATCAGTGAAATCGGTCTAAACAGTTTGACAAAACCCTAACCGTTTAAACAAAAATTCTTTTCTCTTGAAGGTCCACTTAAAAGGCCTTACTTGCCGATGAATCATACCCCTTAGATCTAATGATTCCCTTTGGCCTTACACTGCTCTCTTACTAGAGTCTTACAAACAGGCACTAATCGGGACTTAAGGCGATCTTGGGTGTTTAACGGCGAAGGTCCGTTACTAAAAGCGGAGCAAGAAAAATAAAAGTTTGTGAAAACGTTTAAAAACCAAGAACAAACTATTTTTATCTTCGAAATCGCCGATAGCATCAAGAACCAACCGGTGGCTTTGATACCATATAACAGCGGATAAGTTTTAAGAAGCAAAACTTAAACAGAAAAAGAAAAGATTAAGAAGATGACCGGTGTGAATCGGTAAAGTAATCTCTTTCTTTTTATTTATAAACAGTTGAGGAAGGATTACATTAATTCCTAGACTAACTGTTTGAGGAAGATCGAAGTATGAAAGACTTCGACTTCATCTTCTAACTAAGAAGATCGAAGCTGGAAGCTTCGTCTCCGGCTAACTCTAGAGAGAAGGAGAGCGGACCTCAGGTGAGGTTTTCTTCTAAAAGAAAAGCCTGAAGAACTCTAACACTTCGAGTTCTTTAAATAGAAAAACTGAAAGTAAATTACTATTTGATTCAGCAGGAATCACTATTACATTAACAGGAGTAAAAGTAATTTACTTAAGTAAAAGTAAAACGTAAGAAACATTTTACATTTACTTTTACATGGGTAAATGTTAAAAATATTTAACTAAGTTAAAAACATTTAACTTAAAGTAAAAGCAAAAGTTATTCTTTTACTTTTACTTTTACATTTACTAAAGTAAAAGACTTTTGCTTTAAGTAAAAGCAAAAGCTGATCTGATGGCTGTCGGCCATCAGTGCTGACTGATGATGGCGTGGGCCATCATTATTGACTGAAGGCGACTGTTGCGTCGTCTTCTCGGTGACTCCTCCGGTTGACTCCGGCGACTGTTCCGTGTCTTCTCCGGTGGCTTCTCCGGTTAACTGATCCGTCTCCTCCGGTGCCGGATGGAACTGCTGATCGTCTTCTCCGACGAGTCATCACCTCCATACATTTCCACCTCAAAATTTTTATCCAGGAAATAACCCTTTCACCCAAAAATTTGCTTACAAAAAGAAGGAGAGGAAAATTTTTTCACCGAAAAATTGGTCAAAATCTTCAAGATTTCTTAGATTTTGTAGAAAGTTTTTGTTTAAAACCAATCAGATGAAATCTGAAACAAAGGATCACTCGATCGGTCCTGATCTATCAGTGTGAAATCGGTCTAAACAGTTTGACAAAACCCTAACCGTTTAAAAAAAAATTCTTTCTCTTGAAGGTCCACTTAAAAGGCCTTACTTGCCGATGAATCATACCCCTTAGATCTAATGATTCCCTTTGGCCTTACACTGCTCTCTTACTAGAGTCTTACAAACAGGCACTAATCGGGACTTAAGGCGATCTTGGGTGTTTAACGGCGAAGGTCCGGTTACTAAAAGCGGAGCAAGAAAAATAAAAGTTTGTGAAAACGTTTTAAAAACCAAGAACAAACTATTTTTCTTCGAATCGCCGATAGCATCAAGAACCAACCGTGTGGCTTTGATACCATATAACAGCGGATAAGTTTTAAGAAGCAAAACTTAACTTACAAGATTAAGAAGATGACCGGTGAATCGGTAAAGTAATCTCTTTCTTTTTATTTATAAACAGTTGAGGAAGGATTCAAACTTACAAGTGCAGAAATAGTTTTTAAACAAAGCCAAGAAATAAAGGATTAAGCTGTGAGCAAAAAAACTACCGGTAATAAAGCTGTGAGCAGAAATAGTTGATTAATCGCCTGTTTGTATCCATTCACTACCAGTAATAAAGGATTAAGCTGTGAGCAAAAAAAAAAAAAATTTGAGGTGGAAATGTATGGAGGTGATGACTCGTCGGAGAAGACGATCAGCAGTTCCATCCGGCACCCACAGGAGACGGATCAGTTAACCGGAGAAGCCGCCGGAGAAGACGACGGAACAGTCGCCAGAGTCAACCGGAGGAGTCACCGGAGAAGACGACGCAACAGTCGCCTTCAGTCAATAATGATGGCCCACGCCATCATCAGTCAGCACTGATGGCCGACAGCCATCAGATCAGCTTTTGCTTTCCGTAAAGCAAAAGCATTTACTTTAGTAAAATGTAAAAGTAAAAGTAAAAGAATAACTTTTGCTTTTACTTTAAGTTAAATGTTTTTAACTTAGTTAAATGTTTTTAACATTTACCAATGTAAAAGTAAATGTAAAATGTTTCTTACGTTTTACTTTTACTTAAGTAAATTACTTTTACTCCAGTCAATGTAATAGTGATTCCTGCGTGAATCAATAGTGATTTACTTTCTTATTTTCTATTTAAAGAACTCGAAGTGTTAGAGTTCTTCAGGCTTTTCTTTTAGAAGAAAACCTCACCTGAGGTCCGCTCTCTCCCTTCTCTCTAGAGTTAGCCGGAGATGAAGCTTCCAGCTTCGATCTTCTTAGTTAGAAGATGAAGTCGAAGTCTTTCATACTTCGATCTTCCTCAAACAGTTAGTCAAGGAATTAATGTAATCCTTCCTCAACTGTTTATAAATAAAAAGAAAGAGATTACTTTACCGATTCACCGGTCATCTTCTTAATCTTTTCTTTTTCTGTTTAAGTTTTGCTTCTTAAAACTTATTCTAGGAATTAATGTAATCCTTCCTCAACTGTTTATAAATAAAAAGAAAGAGATTACTTTACCGATTCACCGGTCATCTTCTTAATCTTTTCTTTTTCTGTTTAAGTTTTGCTTCTTAAAACTTATCCACTGTTATATGGTATCAGAGCCACACGGTTGGTTCTTGATGCTATCGGTGGTTTCGATCTAGAACGGAGGTATGCGTTCTGTTTAAACGTTTTAGCAAACTTTTATTTTTCTTGCTCCGCTTCAAGTAACCGGACCTTCGCCGTTAAACACCCAAGATCGCCTTAAGTCCCGATTAGTGCCTGTTTGTAAGTCTCAAGTAAGTGAGAAGTGTAAGGCCAAAGGGAATCTTTAGATCTAAGGGGTATGATTCATCGGCAAGTAAGGCCTTTACAGTGGACCTTCAAGAAAAAGAAATTTTGTTTTTAAACGGTTTTTAGAGTCTTCTGTTTAGACCGATTCACTGATAGATCGGGAATCGATCGATGATCCTTTGTTTCAGATTTCATCTGATTTGTTTTTAAACAAAAACTTTTTCAAAATCAAGAAATTTTGAAGATCTGACCAATTTTTCGGTGAAATTTTTTTTTCTCTCTCCTTCTTTTTGTAAGCAAATTTTTGGGGGTGAAAGGGTTATTTCCTGGATAAAAATTTTGAGGTGGAAATGTATGGAGGTGATGACTCGTCGGAGAAGACGATCAGCAGTTCCATCCGGCACCCACAGGGACGGATCAGTTAACCGGAGAAGCCGCCGGAGAAGACGACGGAACAGTCGCCAGAGTCAACCGGAGGAGTCACCGGAGAAGACGACGCAACAGTCGCCTTCAGTCAATAATGATGGCCCACGCCATCATCAGTCAGCACTGATGGCCGACAGCCATCAGATCAGCTTTTTTCTCCGGCGGCTTCTCCTTAAGTCCCGATTAGTGCCTGTTTGTAAGTCTCAAGTAAGTGAGCAGTGTAAGGCCAAAGGGAATCTTTAGATCTAAGGGGTATGATTCATCGGCAAGTAAGGCCTTTACAGTGGACCTTCAAGAAAAAGAAATTTTGTTTAAACGGTTTTCAGAGTCTTCTGTTTAGACCGATTCACTGATAGATCGGGAATCGATCGAGTGATCCTTTGTTTCAGATTTCATCTGATTTGTTTTTAAACAAAAAACTTTTTCAAAATCAAGAAATTTTGAAGATCTGACCAATTTTTCGGTGAAATTTTTTTTCTCTCTCTTCTTTTTGTAAGCAAATTTTTGGGGGTGAAAGGTTATTTCCTGGATAAAAATTTTGAGGTGGAAATGTATGGAGGTGATGACTCGTCGGAGAAGACGATCAGCAGTTCCATCCGGCACCCACAGGAGACGGATCAGTTAACCGGAGAAGCCGCCGGAGAAGACGACGGAACAGTCGCCAGAGTCAACCGGAGGAGTCACCGGAGAAGACGACGCAACAGTCGCCTTCAGTCAATAATGATGGCCCACGCCATCATCAGTCAGCACTGATGGCCGACAGCCATCAGATCAGCTTTTGCTTTTACTTAAAGCAAAAGTCTTTTACTTTAGTAAAATGTAAAAGTAAAAGTAAAAGAATAACTTTTGCTTTTACTTTAAGTTAAATGTTTTTAACTTAGTTAAATGTTTCTTACATTTACCAATGTAAAAGTAAATGTAAAATGTTTCTTACGTTTTACTTTTACTTAAGTAAATTACTTTTACTCCAGTCAATGTAATAGTGATTACTGCGTGAATCAATAGTAATTTACTTTCTTATTTTCTATTTAAAGAACTCGAAGTGTTAGAGTTCTTTAGGCTTTTCTTTTAGAAGAAAACCTCACCTGAGGTCCGCTCTCTCCCTTCTCTCTAGAGTTAGCCGGAGATGAAGCTTCCAGCTTCGATCTTCTTAGTTAGAAGATGAAGTCGAAGTCTTTCATACTTCGATCTTCCTCAAACAGTTAGTCTAGGAATTAATGTAATCCTTCCTCAACTGTTTATAAATAAAAAGAAAGAGATTACTTTACCGATTCACCGGTCATCTTCTTAATCTTTTCTTTTTCTGTTTAAGTTTTGCTTCTTAAAACTTATCCGCTGTGTTATATGTATCAGAGCCACACGGTTGGTTCTTGATGCTATCGGTGGTTTCGATCTAGAACGGAGGTATGCGTTCTGTTTAAACGTTTTAGCAAACTTTTATTTTTCTTGCTCCGCTTCAAGTAACCGGACCTTCGCCGTTAAACACCCAAGATCGCCTTAAGTCCCGATTAGTGCCTGTTTGTAAGTCTCAAGTAAGTGAGCAGTGTAAGGCCAAAGGGAATCTTTAGATCTAAGGGGTATGATTCATCGGCAAGTAAGGCCTTTACAGTGGACCTTCAAGAAAAAGAAATTTTGTTTAAACGGTTTTCAGAGTCTTCTGTTTAGACCGATTCACTGATAGATCGGGAATCGATCGAGTGATCCTTTGTTTCAGATTTCATTGATTTGTTTTTAAACAAAAACTTTTTCAAAATCAAGAAATTTTGAAGATCTGACCAATTTTTCGGTGAAATTTTTTTTCTCTCTCCTTCTTTTTGTAAGCAAATTTTTGGGTGAAAGGGTTATTTCCTGGATAAAAAATTTTGAGGTGGAAATGTATGGAGGTGATGACTCGTCGGAGAAAGACGATCAGCAGTTCCATCCGGCACCCACAGGAGACGGATCAGTTAACCGGAGAAGCCGCCGGAGAAGACGACGGAACAGTCGCCAGAGTCAACCGGAGGAGTCACCGGAGAAGACGACGCAACAGTCGCCTTCAGTCAATAATGATGGCCCACGCCATCATCAGTCAGCACTGATGGCCGACATCCATCAGATCAGCTTTTGCTTTCCGTAAAGCAAAAGCATTTACTTTAGTAAAATGCAAAAGTAAAAGTAAAAGAATAACTTTTGCTTTTACTTTAAGTTAAATGTTTTTAACTTAGTTAAATGTTTCTTACATTTACCAATGTAAAAGTAAATGTAAAATGTTTCTTACGTTTTACTTTTACTTAAGTAAATTACTTTTACTTCAGTCAATGTAATAGTGATTCCTGCGTGAATCAATAGTAATTTACTTTCTTATTTTCTATTTAAAGAACTCGAAGTGTTAGAGTTCTTCAGGCTTTTCTTTTAGAAGAAAACCTCACCTGAGGTCCGCTCTCTCCCTTCTCTCTAGAGTTAGCCGGAGATGAAGCTTCCAGCTTCGATCTTCTTAGTTAGAAGATGAAGTCGAAGTCTTTCATACTTCGATCTTCCTCAAACAGTTAGTCTAGGAATTAATGTAATCCTTCCTCAACTGTTTATAAATAAAAAGAAAGAGATTACTTTACCGATTCACCGGTCATCTTCTTAATCTTTTCTTTTTCTGTTTAAGTTTTGCTTCTTAATCGTTCTGTTTAAACGTTTTAGCAAACTTTTATTTTTCTTGCTCCGCTTCAAGTAACCGGACCTTCGCCGTTAAACACCCACGATCGCCTTAAGTCCCGATTAGTGCTGTTTGTAAGTCTCAAGTAAGTGAGCAGTGTAAGGCCAAAGGGAATCTTTAGATCTAAGGGGTATGATTCATCGGCAAGTAAGGCCTTTACAGTGGACCTTCAAGAAAAAGAAATTTTGTTTTAAACGGTTTTCAGAGTCTTCTGTTTAGACCGATTCACTGATAGATCGGGAATCGATCGAGTGATCCTTTGTTTCAGATTTCATCTGATTTGTTTTTAAACAAAAACTTTTTCAAAATCAAGAAATTTTGAAGATCTGACCAATTTTTCGGTGAAATTTTTTTTCTCTCTCCTTCTTTTTGTAAGCAAATTTTTGGGGGTGAAAGGGTTATTTCCTGGATAAAAATTTTGAGGTGGAAATGTATGGAGGTGATGACTCGTCGGAGAAGACGATCAGCAGTTCCATCCGGCACCCACAGGAGACGGATCAGTTAACCGGAGAAGCCGCCGGAGAAGACGACGGAACAGTCGCCAGAGTCAACCGGAGGAGTCACCGGAGAAGACGACGCAACAGTCGCCTTCAGTCAATAATGATGGCCCACGCCATCATCAGTCAGCACTGATGGCCGACAGCCATCAGATCAGCTTTTGCTTTCCGTAAAGCAAAAGCATTTACTTTAGTAAAATGTAAAAGTAAAAGTAAAAGAATAACTTTTGCTTTTACTTTAAGTTAAATGTTTTTAACTTAGTTAAATGTTTTTAACATTTACCAATGTAAAAGTAAATGTAAAATGTTTCTTACGTTTTACTTTTACTTAAGTAAATTACTTTTACTCCAGTCAATGTAATAGTGATTCCTGCGTGAATCAATAGTAATTTACTTTCTTATTTTCTATTTAAAGAACTCGAAGTGTTAGAGTTCTTCAGGCTTTTCTTTTAGAAGAAACCTCACCTGAGGTCCGCTCTCTCCCTTCTCTCTAGAGTTAGCCGGAGATGAAGCTTCCAGCTTCGATCTTCTTAGTTAGAAGATGAAGTCGAAGTCTTTCATACTTCGATCTTCCTCAACAGTTAGTCTAGGAATTAATGTAATCCTTCCTCAACTGTTTATAAATAAAAAGAAAGAGATTACTTTACCGATTCACCGGTCATCTTCTGAATCTTTTCTTTTTTGTTTAAGTTTTGCTTCTTAAAACTTATCCGCTGTTAAATGGTATCAGAGCAGTGTAAGTCTTAAGTCCCGATTAGTGCCTGTTTGTAAGTCTCAAGTAAGTGAGCAGTGTATGGAGGTGATGACTCGTCGGAGACATATAACAGCGGATAAGTTTTAAGAAGCAAAACTTAAACAAAAAAAGAAAAGATTAAGAAGATGACCGGTGAATCGGTAAAGTAATCTCTTTCTTTTTATTTATAAACAGTTGAGGAAGGATTACATTAATTCCTAGACTAACTGTTTGAGGAAGATCGAAGTATGAAAGACTTCGACTTCATCTTCTAACTAAGAAGATCGAAGCTGGAAGCTTCATCTCCGGCTAACTCTAGAGAGAAGGGAGAGAGCGGACCTCAGGTGAGGTTTTCTTCTAAAAGAAAAGCCTGAAGAACTCTAACACTTCGAGTTCTTTAAATAGAAAATAAGAAAGTAAATTACTATTGATTCACGCAGGAATCACTATTACATTGACTGAAGTAAAAGTAATTTACTTAAGTAAAAGTAAAACGTAAGAAACATTTTACATTTACTTTTACATTGGTAAATGTAAGAAACATTTAACTAAGTTAAAAACATTTAACTTAAAGTAAAAGCAAAAGTTATTCTTTTACTTTTACTTTTACATTTACTAAAGTAAAAGACTTTTGCTTTAAGTAAAAGCAAAAGCTGATCTGATGGCTGTCGGCCATCAGTGCTGACTGATGATGGCGTGGGCCATCATTATTGACTGAAGGCGACTGTTGCGTCGTCTTCTCCGGTGACTCCTCCGGTTGACTCTGGCGACTGTTCCGTCGTCTTCTCCGGCGGCTTCTCCGGTTAACTGATCCGTCTCCTGTGGGTGCCGGATGGAACTGCTGATCGTCTTCTCCGACGAGTCATCACCTCCATACATTTCCACCTCAAAATTTTTATCCAGGAAATAACCCTTTCACCCCAAAAATTTGCTTACAAAAAGAAGGAGAGAGAAAAAAAATTTCACCGAAAAATTGGTCAGATCTTCAAAATTTCTTGATTTTGAAAAAGTTTTTGTTTAAAAACAAATCAGATGAAATCTGAAACAAAGGATCACTCGATCGATTCCCGATCTATCAGTGAATCGGTCTAAACAGAAGACTCTGAAAACCGTTTAAACAAAATTTCTTTTTCTTGAAGGTCCACTGTAAAGGCCTTACTTGCCGATGAATCATACCCCTTAGATCTAAAGATTCCCTTTGGCCTTACACTGTTCACTTACTTGAGACTTACAAACAGGCACTAATCGGGACTTAAGGCGATCTTGGGTGTTTAACGGCGAAGGTCGGTTACTTGAAGCGGAGCAAGAAAAATAAAAGTTTGCTAAAACGTTTAAACAGAACGCATACCTCCGTTCTAGATCGAAAACCACCGATAGCATCAAGAACCAACCGTGTGGCTCTGATACCATATAACAGCGGATAAGTTTTAAGAAGCAAAACTTAAACAGAAAAAGAAAAGATTAAGAAGATGACCGGTGAATCGGTAAAGTAATCTCTTTCTTTTTATTTATAAACAGTTGAGGAAGGATTACATTAATTCCTAGACTAACTGTTTGAGGAAGATCGAAGTATGAAAGACTTCGACTTCATCTTCTAACTAAGAAGATCGAAGCTGGAAGCTTCATCTCCGGCTAACTCTAGAGAGAAGGGAGAGAGCGGACCTCAGGTGAGGTTTTCTTCTAAAAGAAAAGCCTGAAGAACTCTAACACTTCGAGTTCTTTAAATAGAAAATAAGAAAGTAAATTACTATTGATTCACGCAGGACTCACTATTACATTGACTGAAGTAAAAGTAATTTACTTAAGTAAAAGTAAAACGTAAGAAACATTTTACATTTACTTTTACATTGGTAAATGTAAGAAACATTTAACTAAGTTAAAAACATTTAACTTAAAGTAAAAGCAAAAGTTATTCTTTTACTTTTACTTTTACATTTACTAAAGTAAAAGACTTTTGCTTTAAGTAAAGCAAAAGCTGATCTGATGGCTGTCGGCCATCAGTGCTGACTGATGATGGCGTGGGCCATCATTATTGACTGAAAGGCGACTGTTGCGTCGTCTTCTCCGGTGACTCCTCCGGTTGACTCTGGCGACTGTTCCGTCGTCTTCTCCGGCGGCTTCTCCGGTTAACTGATCCGTCTCCTGTGGGTGCCGGATGGAACTGCTGATCGTCTTCTCCGACGAGTCATCACCTCCATTTGAGGTGGAAATGTATGGAGGTGATGACTCGTCGGAGAAGACGATCAGCAGTTCCATCCGGCACCCACAGGAGACGGATCAGTTAACCGGAGAAAGCCGCCGGGAAGACGACGGAACAGTCGCCAGAGTCAACGGAGGAGTCACCGGAGAAGACGACGCAACAGTCGCCTTCAGTCAATAATGATGGCCCACGCCATCATCAGTCAGCACTGATGGCGACAGCCATCAGATCAGCTTTTGCTTTTACTTAAAGCAAAAGTCTTTTACTTTAGTAAATGTAAAAGTAAAAGTAAAAGAATAACTTTTGCTTTTACTTTAAGTTAAATGTTTTTAACTTAGTTAAATGTTTCTTACATTTACCAATGTAAAAGTAAATGTAAAATGTTTCTTACGTTTTACTTTTACTTAAGTAAATTACTTTTACTTCAGTCAATGTAATAGTGATTCCTGCGTGAATCAATAGTAATTTACTTTCTTATTTTCTATTTAAAGAACTCGAAGTGTTAGAGTTCTTCAGGCTTTTCTTTTAGAAGAAATTCTCACCTGAGGTCCGCTCTCTCCCTTCTCTCTAGAGTTAGCCGGAGATGAAGCTTCCAGCTTCGATCTTCTTAGTTAGAAGATGAAGTCGAAGTCTTTCATACTTCGATCTTCCTCAAACAGTTAGTCTAGGAATTAATGTAATCCTTCCTCAACTGTTTATAATATAAAAGAAAGAGATTACTTTACCGATTCACCGGTCATCTTCTTAATCTTTTCTTTTTCTGTTTAAGTTTTGCTTCTTAAAACTTATCCGCTGTTATATGGTATCAGAGCCACACGGTTGGTTCTTGATGCTATCGGTGGTTTCGATCTAGAACGGAGGTATGCGTTCTGTTTAAACGTTTTAGCAAACTTTTATTTTTCTTGCTCCGCTTCAAGTAACGGACCTTCGCCGTTAAACACCCAAGATCGCCTTAAGTCCCGATTAGTGCCTGTTTGTAAGTCTCAAGTAAGTGAGCAGTGTAAGGCCAAAGGGATCTTTAGATCTAAGGGGTATGATTCATCGGCAAGTAAGGCCTTTACAGTGGACCTTCAAGAAAAAGAAATTTTGTTTAAACGGTTTTCAGAGTCTTCTGTTTAGACCGATTCACTGATAGATCGGGAATCGATCGAGTGATCCTTTGTTTCAGATTTCATCTGATTTGTTTTTTTAAACAAAAACTTTTTCAAAATCAAGAAATTTTGAAGATCTGACCAATTTTTCGGTGAATTTTTTTTCTCTCTCCTTCTTTTTGTAAGCAAATTTTTGGGGGTGAAAGGGTTATTTCCTGGATAAAAATTTTGAGGTGGAAATGTATGGAGGTGATGACTCGTCGGAGAAGACGATCAGCAGTTCCATCCGGCACCCATAGGAGACGGATCAGTTAACCGGAGAAGCCGCGGGAGAAGACGACGGAACAGTCGCCAGAGTCAACCGGAGGAGTCACCGGAGAAGACGACGCAACAGTCGCCTTCAGTCAATAATGATGGCCCACGCCATCATCAGTCAGCACTGATGGCCGACAGCCATCAGATCAGCTTTTGCTTTTACTTAAAGCAAAAGTCTTTTACTTTAGTAAATGTAAAAGTAAAAGTAAAAGAATAACTTTTGCTTTTACTTTAAGTTAAATGTTTTTAACTTAGTTAAATGTTTCTTACATTTACCAATGTAAAAGTAAATGTAAAATGTTTCTTACGTTTTACTTTTACTTAAGTAAATTACTTTTACTTCAGTCAATGTAATAGTGATTCCTGCGTGAATCAATAGTAATTTACTTTCTTATTTTCTATTTAAAGAACTCGAAGTGTTAGAGTTCTTCAGGCTTTTCTTTTAGAAGAAAACCTCACCTGAGGTCCGCTCTCTCCCTTCTCTCTAGAGTTAGCCGGAGATGAAGCTTCCAGCTTCGATCTTCTTAGTTAGAAGATGAAGTCGAAGTCTTTCATACTTCGATCTTCCTCAAACAGTTAGTCTAGGAATTAATGTAATCCTTCCTCAACTGTTTATAAATAAAAAGAAAGAGATTACTTTACCGATTCACCGGTCATCTTCTTAATCTTTTCTTTTTCTGTTTAAGTTTTGCTTCTTAAAACTTATCCGCTGTTATATGGTATCAGAGCCACACGGTTGGTTCTTGATGCTATCGGTGGTTTCGATCTAGAACGGAGGTATGCGTTCTGTTTAAACGTTTTAGCAAACTTTTATTTTTCTTGCTCCGCTTCAAGTAACCGGACCTTCGCCGTTAAACACCCAAGATCGCCTTAAGTCCCGATTAGTGCCTGTTTGTAAGTCTCAAGTAAGTGAGCAGTGTAAGGCCAAGGGAATCTTTAGATCTAAGGGGTATGATTCATCGGCAAGTAAGGCCTTTACAGTGGACCTTCAAGAAAAAGAAATTTTGTTTAAACGGTTTTCAGAGTCTTCTGTTTAGACCGATTCACTGATAGATCGGGAATCGATCGAGTGATCCTTTGTTTCAGATTTCATCTGATTTGTTTTTAAACAAAAACTTTTTCAAAATCAAGAAATTTTGAAGATCTGACCAATTTTTCGGTGAAATTTTTTTTCTCTCTCCTTCTTTTTGTAAGCAAATTTTTGGGGGTGAAAGGGTTATTTCCTGGATAAAAATTTTGAGGTGGAAATGTATGGAGGTGATGACTCGTCGGAGAAGACGATCAGCAGTTCCATCCGGCACCCACAGGAGACGGATCAGTTAACCGGAGAAGCCGCCGGAGAAGACGACGGAACAGTCGCCAGAGTCAACCGGAGGAGTCACCGGAGAAGACGACGCAACAGTCGCCTTCAGTCAATAATGATGGCCCACGCCATCATCAGTCAGCACTGATGGCCGACAGCCATCAGATCAGCTTTTGCTTTTACTTAAAGCAAAAGTCTTTTACTTTAGTAAATATAAAAGTAAAAGTAAAAGAATAACTTTTGCTTTTACTTTAAGTTAAATGTTTTTAACTTAGTTAAATGTTTCTTACATTTACCAATATAAAAGTAAATGTAAAATGTTTCTTACGTTTTACTTTTACTTAAGTAAATTACTTTTACTTCAGTCAATGTAATAGTGATTCCTGCGTGAATCAATAGTAATTTACTTTCTTATTTTCTATTTAAAGAACTCGAAGTGTTAGAGTTCTTCAGGCTTTTCTTTTGGAAGAAAACCTCACCTGAGGTCCGCTCTCCCTTCTCTCTAGAGTTAGCCGGAGACGAAGCTTCCAGCTTCGATCTTCTTAGTTAGAAGATGAAGTCGAAGTCTTTCATACTTCGATCTTCCTCAAACAGTTAGTCTAGGACTTAATGTAATCCTTCCTCAACTGTTTATAAAAAAAGAAAGAGATTATTTTACCGATTCACGGTCATCTTCTTAATCTTTTCTTCTTTGTTTAAGTTTTTCTTTCTAAAAACTTATCCGCTGTTATATGGTATCAGAGCCACACGGTTGGTTCTTGATGCTATCGGTGGTTTCGATCTAGAACGGAGGTATGCGTTCTGTTTAAACGTTTTAGCAAACTTTTATTTTTCTTGCTCCGCTTCAAGTAACCGGACCTTCGCCGTTAAACACCCAAGATCGCCTTAAGTCCCGATTAGTGCCTGTTTGTAAGTCTCAAGTAAGTGAGCAGTGTAAGGCCAAAGGGAATCTTTAGATCTAAGGGGTATGATTCATCGGCAAGTAAGGCCTTTACAGTGGACCTTCAAGAAAAAGAAATTTTGTTTAAACGGTTTTCAGAGTCTTCTGTTTAGACCGATTCACTGATAGATCGGGAATCGATCGAGTGATCCTTTGTTTCAGATTTCATCTGATTTGTTTTTAAACAAAAACTTTTTCAAAATCAAGAAATTTTGAAGATCTGACCAATTTTTCGGTGAAATTTTTTTTCTCTCTCCTTCTTTTTGTAAGCAAATTTTTGGGGGTGAAAGGGTTATTTCCTGGATAAAAATTTTGAGGTGGAAATGTATGGAGGTGATGACTCGTCGGAGAAGACGATCAGCAGTTCCATCCGGCACCCACAGGAGACGGATCAGTTAACCGGAGAGAAGCCGCGGAGAGAGACGACGGAACAGTCGCCAGAGTCAACCGGAGGAGTCACCGGAGAAGACGACGCAACAGTCGCCTTCAGTCAATAATGATGGCCCACGCCATCATCAGTCAGCACTGATGGCCGACAGCCATCAGATCAGCTTTTGCTTTACGTAAAGCAAAAGCATTTACTTTAGTAAATGCAAAAGTAAAAGTAAAAGAATAACTTTTGCTTTTACTTTAAGTTAAATGTTTTTAACTTAGTTAAATGTTTCTTACATTTACCAATGTAAAAGTAAATGTAAAATGTTTCTTACGTTTTACTTTTACTTAAGTAAATTACTTTTACTCAGTCAATGTAATAGTGATTCCTGCGTGAATCAATAGTAATTTACTTTCTTATTTTCTATTTAAAGAACTCGAAGTGTTAGAGTTCTTCAGGCTTTTCTTTTAGAAGAAAACCTCACCTGAGGTCCGCTCTCTCCCTTCTCTCTAGAGTTAGCCGGAGATGAAGCTTCCAGCTTCGATCTTCTTAGTTAGAAGATGAAGTCGAAGTCTTTCATACTTCGATCTTCCTCAAACAGTTAGTCTAGGAATTAATGTAATCCTTCCTCAACTGTTTATAAATAAAAAGAAAGAGATTACTTTACCGATTCACCGGTCATCTTCTTAATCTTTTCTTTTTCTGTTTAAGTTTTGCTTCTTAATCGTTCTGTTTAAACGTTTTAGCAAACTTTTATTTTTCTTGCTCCGCTTCAAGTAACCGGACCTTCGCCGTTAAACACCCACGATCGCCTTAAGTCCCGATTAGTGCCTGTTTGTAAGTCTCAAGTAAGTGAGCAGTGTAAGGCCAAAGGGAATCTTTAGATCTAAGGGGTATGATTCATCGGCAAGTAAGGCCTTTACAGTGGACCTTCAAGAAAAAGAAATTTTGTTTAAACGGTTTTCAGAGTCTTTGTTTAGACCGATTCACTGATAGATCGGGAATCGATCGAGTGATCCTTTGTTTCAGATTTCATCTGATTTGTTTTTAAACAAAAACTTTTTCAAAATCAAGAAATTTTGAAGATCTGACCAATTTTTCGGTGAAATTTTTTTTCTCTCTCCTTCTTTTTGTAAGCAAATTTTTGGGGGTGAAAGGGTTATTTCCTGGATAAAAATTTTGAGGTGGAAATGTATGGAGGTGATGACTCGTCGGAAAGACGATCAGCAGTTCCATCCGGCACCCACAGGAGACGGATCAGTTAACCGGAGAAGCGCCGAGGAGAAGACGACGGAACAGTCGCCAGAGTCAACCGGAGGAGTCACCGGAGAAGACGACGCAACAGTCGCCTTCAGTCAATAATGATGGCCCACGCCATCATCAGTCAGCACTGATGGCCGACAGCCATCAGATCAGCTTTTGCTTTACGTTAAAGCAAAAGCATTTACTTTAGTAAAATGTAAAAGTAAAAGTAAAAGAATAACTTTTGCTTTTACTTTAAGTTAAATGTTTTTAACTTAGTTAAATGTTTTTAACATTTACCAATGTAAAAGTAAATGTAAAATGTTTCTTACGTTTTACTTTTACTTAAGTAAATTACTTTTACTCCAGTCAATGTAATAGTGATTCCTGCGTGAATCAATAGTAATTTACTTTCTTATTTTCTATTTAAAGAACTCGAAGTGTTAGAGTTCTTCAGGCTTTTCTTTTAGAAGAAAACCTCACCTGAGGTCCGCTCTCTCCCTTCTCTCTAGAGTTAGCCGGAGATGAAGCTTCCAGCTTCGATCTTCTTAGTTAGAAGATGAAGTCGAAGTCTTTCATACTTCGATCTTCCTCAAACAGTTAGTCTAGGAATTAATGTAATCCTTCCTCAACTGTTTATAAATAAAAAGAAAGAGATTACTTTACCGATTCACCGGTCATCTTCTTAATCTTTTCTTTTTCTGTTTAAGTTTTGCTTCTTAAAACTTATCCGCTGTTATATGGTATCAGAGCAGTGTAAGTCTTAAGTCCCGATTAGTGCCTGTTTGTAAGTCTCAAGTAAGTGAGCAGTGTATGGAGGTGATGACTCGTCGGAGACATATAACAGCGGATAAGTTTTAAGAAGCAAAACTTAAACAAAAAAAAGAAAAGATTAAGAAGATGACCGGTGAATCGTAAAGTAATCTCTTTCTTTTATTTATAAACAGTTGAGGAAGGATTACATTAATTCCTAGACTAACTGTTTGAGGAAGATCGAAGTATGAAAGACTTCGACTTCATCTTCTAACTAAGAAGATCGAAGCTGGAAGCTTCATCTCCGGCTAACTCTAGAGAGAAGGAGAGAGCGGACCTCAGGTGAGGTTTTCTTCTAAAAGAAAAGCCTGAAGAACTCTAACACTTCGAGTTCTTTAAATAGAAAATAAGAAAGTAAATTACTATTGATTCACGCAGATCACTATTACATTGACTGAAGTAAAAGTAATTTACTTAAGTAAAAGTAAAACGTAAGAATCATTTTACATTTACTTTTACATTGGTAAATGTAAGAAACATTTAACTAGTTAAAAACATTTAACTTAAAGTAAAAGCAAAAGTTATTCTTTTACTTTTACTTTTACATTTACTAAAGTAAAAGACTTTTGCTTTAAGTAAAAGCAAAAGTGATCTGATGGCTGTCGGCCATCAGTGCTGACTGATGATGGCGTGGGCCATCATTTTGACTGAAGGCGACTGTTGCGTCGTCTTCTCCGGTGACTCCTCCGGTTGACTCTGGCGACTGTTCGTCGTCTTCTCCGGCGGCTCTCTCCGGTTAACTGATCCGTCTCCTGTGGGTGCCGGATGGAACTGCTGATCGTCTTCTCCGACGAGTCATCACCTCCATACATTTCACCTCAAAATTTTTATCCAGGAAATAACCCTTTCACCCCCAAAATTTGCTTACAAAAAGAAGGAGAGAGAAAAAATTTCACGAAAAATTGGTCAGATCTTCAAAATTTCTTGATTTTGAAAAAGTTTTTGTTTAAAAACAAATCAGATGAAATCTGAAACAAAGGATCACTCGATCGATTCCCGATCTATCAGTGAATCGGTCTAAACAGAAGACTCTGAAAACCGTTTAAACAAAATTTCTTTTTCTTGAAGTCCACTGTAGGCCTTACTTGCCGATGAATCATACCCCTTAGATCTAAAGATTCCCTTTGGCCTTACACTGTTCACTTACTTGAGACTTACAAACAGGCACTAATCGGGACTTAAGGCGATCTTGGGTGTTTAACGGCGAAGGTCCGGTTACTTGAAGCGGAGCAAGAAAAATAAAAGTTTGCTAAAACGTTTAAACAGAACGCATACTCCGTTCTAGATCGAAACCACCGATAGCATCAAGAACCAACCGTGTGGCTCTGATACCATATAACAGCGGATAAGTTTTAAGAAGCAAAACTTAACAGAAAAAGAAAAGATTAAGAAGATGACCGGTGAATCGGTAAAGTAATCTCTTTCTTTTTATTTATAAACAGTTGAGGAAGGATTACATTAATTCCTAGACTAACTGTTTGAGGAAGATCGAAGTTGAAAGACTTCGACTTCATCTTCTAACTAAGAAGATCGAAGCTGGAAGCTTCATCTCCGGCTAACTCTAGAGAAGGGAGAGAGCGGACCTCAGGTGAGGTTTTCTTCTAAAAGAAAAGCCTGAAGAACTCTAACACTTCGAGTTCTTTAAATAGAAAATAAGAAAGTAAATTACTATTGATTCACGCAGGACTCACTATTACATTGACTGAAGTAAAAGTAATTTACTTAAGTAAAAGTAAAACGTAAGAAACATTTTACATTTACTTTTACATTGGTAAATGTAAGAAACATTTAACTAAGTTAAAAACATTTAACTTAAAGTAAAAGCAAAAGTTATTCTTACTTTTACTTTTACATTACTAAAGTAAAAAGACTTTTGCTTTAAGTAAAAGCAAAGCTGATCTGATGGCTGTCGGCCATCAGTGCTGACTGATGATGGCGTGGGCCATCATTATTGAATGAAGGCGATGTTGCGTCGTCTTCTCCGGTGACTCCTCCGGTTGACTCTCGGCGATGTTCTTGTTTCTCCGGCGGCTTCTCGGTAAACTGATCCGTCTCCTGTGGGTGCGGATGGAACTGCTGATCGTCTTCTCCGACGAGTCATCACCTCCATTTGAGGTGGAAATGTATGGAGGTGATGACTCGTCGGAGAAGACGATCAGCAGTTCCATCGGCACCCACAGGAGACGGATCAGTTAACCGGAGAAGCCGCCGGAGAAGAACGACGGAACAGTCGCCAGAGTCAACCGGAGGAGTCACCGGAGAAGACGACGCAACAGTCGCCTTCAGTCAATAATGATGGCCCACGCCATCATCAGTCAGCACTGATGGCCGACAGCCATCAGATCAGCTTTTGCTTTTACTTAAAGCAAAAGTCTTTTACTTTAGTAAATGTAAAAGTAAAAGTAAAAGAATAACTTTTGCTTTTACTTTAAGTTAAATGTTTTTAACTTAGTTAAATGTTTCTTACATTTACCAATGTAAAAGTAAATGTAAAATGTTTCTTACGTTTTACTTTTACTTAAGTAAATTACTTTTACTTCAGTCAATGTAATAGTGATTCCTGCGTGAATCAATAGTAATTTACTTTCTTATTTTCTATTTAAAGAACTCGAAGTGTTAGAGTTCTTCAGGCTTTTCTTTTAGAAGAAAACCTCACCTGAGGTCCGCTCTCTCCCTTCTCTCTAGAGTTAGCCGGAGATGAAGCTTCCAGCTTCGATCTTCTTAGTTAGAAGATGAAGTCGAAGTCTTTCATACTTCGATCTTCCTCAAACAGTTAGTCTAGGAATTAATGTAATCCTTCCTCAACTGTTTATAAATAAAAAGAAAGAGATTACTTTACCGATTCACGGTCATCTTCTTAATCTTTTCTTTTTCTGTTTAAGTTTTGCTTCTTAAAACTTATCCGCTGTTATATGGTATCAGAGCCACACGGTTGGTTCTTGATGCTATCGGTGGTTTCGATCTAGAACGGAGGTATGCGTTCTGTTTAAAACGTTTTAGCAAACTTTTATTTTTCTTGCTCCGCTTCAAGTAACCGGACCTTCGCCGTTAAACACCCAAGATCGCCTTAAGTCCCGATTAGGGCTGTTTGTAAGTCTCAAGTAAGTGAGCAGTGTAAGGCCAAGGGAATCTTTAGATCTAAGGGGTATGATTCATCGGCAAGTAAGGCCTTTACAGTGGACCTTCAAGAAAAAGAAATTTTGTTTAAACGGTTTTCAGAGTCTTCTGTTTAGACCGATTCATGATAGATCGGGAATCGATCGAGTGATCCTTTGTTTCAGATTTCATCTGATTTGTTTTAAACAAAAACTTTTTCAAAATCAAGAAATTTGAAGATCTGACCAATTTTTCGGTGAAATTTTTTTTCTCTCTCCTTCTTTTTGTAAGCAAATTTTTGGGGGTGAAAGGGTTATTTCCTGGATAAAAATTTTGAGGTGGAAATGTATGGAGGTGATGACTCGTCGGAGAAGACGATCAGCAGTTCCATCCGGCACCCACAGGAGACGGATCAGTTAACCGGAGAAGCCGCCGGAAGAAGACGACGGACAGTCGCCAGAGTCAACGGAGGAGTCACCGGAGAAGACGACGCAACAGTCGCCTTCAGTCAATAATGATGGCCCACGCCATCATCAGTCAGCACTGATGGCCGACAGCCATCAGATCAGCTTTTGCTTTTACTTAAAGCAAAAGTCTTTTACTTTGTAAATATAAAAGTAAAAGTAAAAGAATAACTTTTGCTTTTACTTTAAGTTAAATGTTTTTAACTTAGTTAAATGTTTCTTACATTTACCAATATAAAAGTAAATGTAAAATGTTTCTTACGTTTTACTTTTACTTAAGTAAATTACTTTTACTTCAGTCAATGTAATAGTGATTCCTGCGTAATCAATAGTAATTTACTTTCTTATTTTCTATTTAAAAACTCGAAGTGTTAGAGTTCTTCAGGCTTTTCTTTTGGAAGAAAACCTCACCTGAGGTCCGCTCTCCCTTCTCTCTAGAGTTAGCCGGAGACGAAGCTTCCAGCTTCGATCTTCTTAGTTAGAAGATGAAGTCGAAGTCTTTCATACTTCGATCTTCCTCAAACAGTTAGTCTAGGACTTAATGTAATCCTTCCTCAACTGTTTATAAATAAAAGAAAGAGATTATTTTACCGATTCACCGGTCATCTTCTTAATCTTTTCTTCTTTGTTTAAGTTTTTCTTTCTAAAAACTTATCCGCTGTTATATGGTATCAGAGCCACACGGTTGGTTCTTGATGCTATCGGTGGTTTCGATCTAGAACGGAGGTATGCGTTCTGTTTAAACGTTTTAGCAAACTTTTATTTTTCTTGCTCCGCTTCAAGTAACCGGACCTTCGCCGTTAAACACCAAGATCGCCTTAAGTCCCGATTAGTGCCTGTTTGTAAGTCTCAAGTAAGTGAGCAGTGTAAGGCCAAAGGGAATCTTTAGATCTAAGGGGTATGATTCATCGGCAAGTAAGGCCTTTACAGTGGACCTTCAAGAAAAAGAAATTTTGTTTAAACGGTTTTCAGAGTCTTCTGTTTAGACCGATTCACTGATAGATCGGGAATCGATCGAGTGATCCTTTGTTTCAGATTTCATCTGATTTGTTTTTAACAAAAACTTTTTCAAAATCAAGAAATTTGAAGATCTGACCAATTTTTCGGTGAAATTTTTTTTCTCTCTCCTTCTTTTTGTAAGCAATTTTTTGGGGGTGAAAGGGTTATTTCCTGGATAAAAATTTTGAGGTGGAAATGTATGGAGGTGATGACTCGTCGGAGAAGACGATCAGCAGTTCCATCCGGCACCCACAGGAGACGGATCAGTTAACCGGAGAAGCCGCGGAGAAGACGACGGAACAGTCGCCAGAGTCAACCGGAGGAGTCACCGGAGAAGACGACGCAACAGTCGCCTTCAGTCAATAATGATGGCCCACGCCATCATCAGTCAGCACTGATGGCCGACAGCCATCAGATCAGCTTTTGCTTTTACTTAAAGCAAAAGTCTTTTACTTTAGTAAATATAAAAGTAAAAGTAAAAGAATAACTTTTGCTTTTACTTTAAGTTAAATGTTTTTAACTTAGTTAAATGTTTCTTACATTTACCAATATAAAAGTAAATGTAAAATGTTTCTTACGTTTTACTTTTACTTAAGTAAATTACTTTTACTTCAGTCAATGTAATAGTGATTCCTGCGTGAATCAATAGTAATTTACTTTCTTATTTTCTATTTAAAGAACTCGAAGTGTTAGAGTTCTTCAGGCTTTTCTTTTGGAAGAAAACCTCACCTGAGGTCCGCTCTCCCTTCTCTCTAGAGTTAGCCGGAGACGAAGCTTCCAGCTTCGATCTTCTTAGTTAGAAGATGAAGTCGAAGTCTTTCATACTTCGATCTTCCTCAAACAGTTAGTCTAGGACTTAATGTAATCCTTCCTCAACTGTTTATAAATAAAAGAAAGAGATTATTTTACCGATTCACCGGTCATCTTCTTAATCTTTTCTTCTTTGTTTAAGTTTTTCTTTCTAAAAACTTATCCGCTGTTATATGGTATCAGAGCCACACGGTTGGTTCTTGATGCTATCGGTGGTTTCGATCTAGAACGGAGGTATGCGTTCTGTTTAAACGTTTTAGCAAACTTTTATTTTTCTTGCTCCGCTTCAAGTAACCGGACCTTCGCCGTTAAACACCCAAGATCGCCTTAAGTCCCGATTAGTGCCTGTTTGTAAGTCTCAAGTAAGTGAGCAGTGTAAGGCCAAAGGGAATCTTTAGATCTAAGGGGTATGATTCATCGGCAAGTAAGGCCTTTACAGTGGACCTTCAAGAAAAAGAAATTTTGTTTAAACGGTTTTCAGAGTCTTCTGTTTAGACCGATTCACTGATAGATCGGGAATCGATCGAGTGATCCTTTGTTTCAGATTTCATCTGATTTGTTTTTAAACAAAAACTTTTTCAAAATCAAGAAATTTTGAAGATCTGACCAATTTTTCGGTGAAATTTTTTTTCTCTCTCCTTCTTTTTGTAAGCAAATTTTTGGGGGTGAAAGGGTTATTTCCTGGATAAAAATTTGAGGTGGAAATGTATGGAGGTGATGACTCGTCGGAGAAGACGATCAGCAGTTCCATCCGGCACCCACAGGAGACGGATCAGTTAACCGGAGAAGCCGCCGGAGAAGACGACGGAACAGTCGCCAGAGTCAACCGGAGGAGTCACCGAGAAGACGACGCAACAGTCGCCTTCAGTCAATAATGATGGCCCACGCCATCATCAGTCAGCACTGATGGCCGACAGCCATCAGATCAGCTTTTGCTTTTACTTAAAGCAAAAGTCTTTTACTTTAGTAAATGTAAAAGTAAAAGTAAAAGAATAACTTTTGCTTTTACTTTAAGTTAAATGTTTTTAACTTAGTTAAATGTTTCTTACATTTACCAATGTAAAAGTAAATGTAAAATGTTTCTTACGTTTTACTTTTACTTAAGTAAATTACTTTTACTTCAGTCAATGTAATAGTGATTCCTGCGTGAATCAATAGTAATTTACTTTCTTATTTTCTATTTAAAGAACTCGAAGTGTTAGAGTTCTTCAGGCTTTTCTTTTAGAAGAAAACCTCACCTGAGGTCCGCTCTCTCCCTTCTCTCTAGAGTTAGCCGGAGATGAAGCTTCCAGCTTCGATCTTCTTAGTTAGAAGATGAAGTCGAAGTCTTTCATACTTCGATCTTCCTCAAACAGTTAGTCTAGGAATTAATGTAATCCTTCCTCAACTGTTTATAAATAAAAAGAAAGAGATTACTTTACCGATTCACCGGTCATCTTCTTAATCTTTTCTTTTTCTGTTTAAGTTTTGCTTCTTAAAACTTATCCGCTGTTTAAGAAGCAAAACTTAAACAGAAAAAGAAAAGATTAAGAAGATGACCGGTGAATCGGTAAAGTAATCTCTTTCTTTTTATTTATAAACAGTTGAGGAAGGATTACATTAATTCCTAGACTAACTGTTTGAGGAAGATCGAAGTGTGAAAGACTTCGACTTCATCTTCTAACTAAGAAGATCGAAGCTGGAAGCTTCATCTCCGGCTAACTCTAGAGAGAAGGGAGAGAGCGGACCTCAGGTGAGGTTTTCTTCTAAAAGAAAAGCCTGAAGAACTCTAACACTTCGAGTTCTTTAAATAGAAAATAAGAAAGTAAATTACTATTGATTCACGCAGGAATCACTATTACATTGACTGAAGTAAAAGTAATTTACTTAAGTAAAAGTAAAACGTAAGAAACATTTTACATTTACTTTTACATTGGTAAATGTAAGAAACATTTAACTAAGTTAAAAACATTTAACTTAAAGTAAAAGCAAAAGTTATTCTTTTACTTTTACTTTTACATTTTACTAAAGTAAAAGACTTTTGCTTTAAGTAAAAGCAAAAGCTGATCTGATGGCTGTCGGCCATCAGTGCTGACTGATGATGGCGTGGGCCATCATTATTGACTGAAGGCGACTGTTGCGTCGTCTTCTCCGGTGACTCCTCCGGTTGACTCTGGCGACTGTTCCGTCGTCTTCTCCGGCGGCTTCTCCGGTTAACTGATCCGTCTCCTGTGGGTGCCGGATGGAACTGCTGATCGTCTTCTCCGACGAGTCATCACCTCCATACATTTCCACCTCAAAATTTTTATCCAGGAAATAACCCTTTCACCCCCAAAAATTTGCTTACAAAAAGAAGGAGAGAGAAAAAAAATTTCACCGAAAAATTGGTCAGATCTTCAAAATTTCTTGATTTTGAAAAAGTTTTTGTTTAAAAACAAAAAAGAAAGACGATCAGCAGTATTTTGTTACCCTCTGTCTAGTTAGATCTATTTAATCAAATTCATCTTTCTCTTTCAAAACTATATTCTTGCTTCAAGTCTTCTGAAATCACCTTATTTACCTATAGACCACCTAGTTCGTGTCTAACCTTTGTAAGTCTCCAGGGTGTGAGCAGCGTCGGGTTATAGAACATAGGTATGAGTTTACTAAGGGTAAAAGGGGTATGCATGAATGAACCTTGAACCAAAATACATTTTGAAACAGTTAAGATGAGTAGGTTATTTAGATCCAACTCTTCAGTTAGTAACAGGTCGACTTTACCTCCAGTCCCAGATATTGTCAACCAGGAAGAACAGAGTTATGAAAACATTAATCAAGTTTTGAATAATTGGAACATACCTAGGGTTTCCCCTAAAGAAATTTATCAGTCAACATTCTCAGATAAATTTAAAACAGATTACAATGTTAAAACAGTTGAAAGAGTTTTTGCAATTAATAAAGAGTATGAAAATTGTAGCCTGTTATCCCCAGAAGTCATTAAAAAACACAGGAAAAAGGGTTATAATTTTATTCATATAGGATTAATTCAAGTTGCAGTTAAACCACTTAATAGAAAAGGAATTAATTCATCAATTTACCTTTGTCTTAGAGACGCCAGATTTTTAAATTATTACCCTAGTATAATTGGTGCCATGGAAGCCAGTCTACATAATGGACCAATTCACTTTAATTGTTTTCCAGATTTCACTTTAAGCCTTAGTGATCAAAACTTATTTAAAGCATTAACCTTAAATATTAAAACTGAAGGAGAGATTACTCAGATGATTGAGGGATCTCAGCCTATTGCTTTGATCTACCGGATTTACTATAAGACCATGAAGTCAAACCTGAACGTCCATGCTCTTAATAAAAGTCCTAAAGATCAGACAGTTTTAATTCAAAGTTCAACTAGTGATGCTAATATCCAGATTCCGAGAACAATTCTCTGGAAAGATATTACATTACCCAGCCAATGGACTTTACCTAATGAGTTACCACAACAACCCATAGTTAATAATTCATTAAACATTGAAAACATCAAACAGTTTTCAGATGGAACTGTTAAAATTAGTTTTGAACGCACTAGAACTCCAGTTATTATTGAAGATATTTCCAGTTCTTCAACCCCTTCAGTTATTCATACTAGAAGAGATTCAGAAATAATTGGTAACCCTTCTATTAAAGACGTCAAACTAAAAGGAATTTTTAATCATGGACAAGTTAGTCATCCCTGTTATACTCATAACGACCTTGATGGAGATGAAGGATCTTCATCCCCAGCATCATCTGTGTATCCCACACAGTCTGACTTTAATGCCCCTATTCATAATCAACTTAGAGTCATTAAAAAAGAATTTATTTTAGAATGGGATAACTTAGTAAAAGATTTCAATTCAAAATCTAATAAAGAAAAAAGACATTTATTTAGATCTAATCACCCTACTGAAAAGGAAAGAGATAAGATAGTCAATAGATGGAAAAGATTCATTCAAAATGAACAGATTAACGTTACTTTTTACGATTGGTATGAACAATACCAAAGTAAGTGTAATGTTATTAGTAAGACACAGTGGATTAAAGAAGACAAAACAAAAATTTCGTCTAGTCACCCACCCTTAGAAACAGTTTTAATCCCAGTTAAGAACACCTCAGTTATCGCCAGTCCCTTTAAAATTCCCGACGGAATTAAAGATGATAAAAAGATAATTGAACAATTAAACTTCAGCAATCAGTATCTAGCAACTGTTGGAAAACAGCTTGATAGAATAGAAGAAAAATTTGAAGAAAATATTATTACAAAACCCGATTCAAAGATTGAACAGCCCTTAATCAAATTGCCAGAAAATAGGAACAGATTAGGTTTACCTAATAAGGATGAAGAGTTAGTTCAGTCCATAGATAAGTTATTTAAAAAAATTAAATCTGAAGCCGGTACAAGTGGAACTATTGCAGTCATTGATCAAGTAGAGTCTGATAATGACAATGACAGTTCTTCTATTCACTCATCAACCTCTAACCTTAATGAACAGCTAAATAAATTAACTGTTAATAACACTAGTATCACCAGAAATTGGTACTCTAGACCTACTCCTCCGGATCTACAATTCGAAGAGAGAAATCTAGATAAGCAATTCTCTGTTTCATCCAATAAAATATATGAATGGAATATAGATGGATTTAGTGAACAAGAAATCCTTAAAAAATTAAATCATATGTCAATGGTAGCAAATAGTTATATCACCAAATTCAACAATTTATCCCAACCGGACATAGTTGAATTAATAGCTAGTGGATTTACTGGTATTCTTAGATCTTGGTGGGAGAAGCATCTCACAGAAGACATTAGGATATCAATAGTTCATGCTATCCAAAGAGATGATGATGGTAATCCCATCTTCAATGAGGAAGTTGGTATGGGTTTACCTGATGGAGTTAATACTTTAATCTTCACTATAATTAAACATTTTATTGGAACCCCCAGTAACATCACAGAACGAATTCATGACCAATTAAGTAATCTTACTTGTCCCACTCTAAGTGATTTTAGATGGTACAAGGATGTGCTCACCTCTAGAGTTATGATGCGAAATGACAGTAATAAGCCATTCTGGAAAGAAAAGTTTGTTAATGGTTTACCGTCGTTATTCGCACATAAAGTTAGAGAAGAACTAAGTAAAAATTTAGGATATATTGATTACGATAATTTAACTTATGGAGACATTATAAGTTACATTCAAAAAATTGGATTAAAGATGTGTATTGACTTTAAATTAGCTAAGCAAGCAAATAAGGATAAAAAGAAAGCTAAATATGAGTTAGGCACCTTCTGTGAACAATATGGTTTACCGCCCGTTGCTCCCTCTAGAAGAAAGCACCGGCATCCCCATAAACATATTGAATCACAAAAGAGTCACAAACATCGTAAAAGACGGTATACTCAAGATAAGAAAATAATTAATAAAGATTCTTACTATAAAAAACCTCAGTCAACACACAAGAAATCAACTAAAAAATCAAAACAATTTGATAAAAGTAAAATTGTCTGTCACAATTGTGGGCAGAAAGGACACTTTAAGAGTGAGTGTAGAGTTAAGCAAAAATTAAGTCAATTAAACATCTCAGCTGAAGACACTGAGCATATACTTGAGTTAATGAGAATTGAAAATAACGATAGTAATAATGAAGTTTCAGATGCTCCTGAATCTTCTAGCACCAGCAGTACTTGTAACGATGAATCAAATACAGAAAATGAAGTTACTGTCTGCACTGAAAATTGCAGTAATAATTGTTGCAAAAGAATTAATGTAATTACTAAAGAAGACGAAGAGTGCTCGTTATTAGTTGATCTAATTAGTAAAATCATTGACCCAGGATTAAAAACCCAGTATCTAAATCAATTAAAAGATTTATTAAATAAGGATAAGAAAGTTACTGATAAGGTTCTTAAAGCCAAAGAAAAGCCAGTTTTTAGCCTTAATAAAACACTTGAGAGATTTAAATCACCAGCTAGAGAAATTACACTCCCTGAATTAAATCATGAAGTCAATAAACTAAAGAAAGAGATTTCCAATCTAAAATTAGATATTTCTAATCTAAGAAAAGAAATTGATGATAAAAAGTCAGATCTTCAAATACACGATTCTTCTTCCAGTGATGAATGTCATGAAGAACCAGAATCATCAGGAGTTAAAAATGAACCTGATCTTTTTATTCAAGGTCTTTCACTTAAACGTATTAAAGACATTACCATTCAAAAATGGTACATCTCTATTAAGTTAGTTATTGATAAAACCTTCTCTATTCAGCTCCCTGCTTTGGTTGATACTGGAGCAGATTTGAACTGTATTCAAGAGGGTCTTATTCCCACCAGATACTACAGAAAAACTACTGAAAAACTTAATTCAGCTAATGGTAGTAATATGGAAATAAAATATAAATTACCTAGAGTCCATATCTGTCAAGATGAAATGTGTTTTAAAACTTCTTTCGTTTTAATCCGCAATCTTACAGACAAAATTATTTTAGGTTTACCATTTATTTATTTATTGTATCCATTCACTACCAGTAATAAAGGATTAAGCTGTGAGCATTTAGGAAAGAAAATAACATTTAAATTCCTAATCAAACCTAAAGAACGAGATTTAAAATTTATTCAAGAAGAATCAATCTCTAAGTCAGTAAACCTGTTAAACTGCAAAGTAACCCACTTAAGTTTCCTCAAGGAAGAAGTTAAGTATCAACAAGTTGAAGAACAACTTAAAAGCAACCGGGTTCAAGAAAAAATTAGTGAATTAAAAGAATATTTAACAAAAAATCTATGTTCTGACTCTCCCAATGCTTTTTGGCATAGGAAGAAGCACACAGTTAGATTACCATATGCAAAAGAATTTAGAGAACATTTAATTCCCACTAAAGCCAGACCAATCCAAATGAGTCATGAACAAATGGAATTATGTAAAAAAGAAATTAATGATCTCCTTAGTAAAGGATTAATTAGACATAGTAAGTCACCATGGTCTTGCCCAGCCTTCTATGTTAATAATGAAGCTGAGAAAGAGAGAGGTGTCCCTCGTCTAGTTATTAATTACAAACCCCTAAACAAAGTTCTTGAATGGATTAGATACCCTTTGCCTAATAAGGAAGACCTTCTTAGCAGGTTAAGTGTTTCAACCATCTTTAGTAAATTTGACCTTAAATCAGGATTCTGGCAAGTAGCTATTCATCCCGACGATAGGTATAAAACAGCATTCACCACTCCGTTCGGTCATTACGAATGGAATGTTCAGTCATTCGGACTAAAAAACGCACCTAGTGAATTTCAGAATATTCTCAATAATATTTTGAATCCTTTCAGTCATTTTATCATTGTTTACATCGATGATATCCTTGTATTCTCCAAGACTATTGAAGAACATACTAAACATTTGAATTCTTTCTTCAAAACAGTTAAAACCAATGGTCTTGTTCTTTCACCTTCCAAGTGTAGTCTGTTTCTGACAAAAGTCAGGTTTCTCGGTCTAATCCTCTATCACGGACTCACTCGGCCTATTGACAGAGCTATTCAATTTGCCGACCGATTTCCAGATAAGATTACCGACAAAACTCAGCTACAGAGATTTCTGGGCTCGCTTAATTATATAGGCAAGTTCTACAAGAATCTCAGGAAGATTTGTAAGCCTCTTTTTCAGCGCTTACAAAGTAATCCCCCTCCATGGACTGACATTCATACTTCTGTCGTCCAACAAGTTAAAAAATATGTCAAGGTTTTGCCTTGCCTTGGCATCTCTAATGATTCAGCATTCAAAATAGTTGAAACAGATGCCTCAGACATTGGATTTGGTGGCATTCTCAAACAGCAGTTAACACCCACTTCTGACGAACAAATTGTTCGTTTCCATTCGGGCGCATGGAACCCTACACAGTTAAAATATAGTACTATTAAAAAAGAAATTTTGTCACTTGTATTATGTATTAAAAAATTTCAGAGAGATTTACTAAATCAGAAATTCTTAGTTAGGATAGATTGCAAATCAGCCAAATTCATTCTTGAAAAAGACGTTGAAAACGTCGCCTCTAAGCATTCTTTCGCTAGATGGCAAGCTATATTAAGTATTTTTGATTTTGATATTGAATATATTAAAGGTAGTAACAACTCAGTTCCTGATTTCCTGACACGTGAATTCATTAACACAGGTACTATTACAGCTCCATGAGTGTTCGAGGAGGATCATCTTCTCGAGGTCATGGCCGTTCCTCAGGCCCAGTCAATCAGTCAAAAGGAACTATTGTTCCTCATCCAGTAACTCAAACACATAATAAATTCCAGGTGCTTGGTACAGTCCCCAAGCCCTATGCGTCAGTTCTTGCTAGTCAGCCTAAACCGTTTGACATTTTTGCTAATCAATCCAAAGTAACTGCGTCAAACCCTAGTAACCCAGCTTCAGATTATCGTGCTAAGTATGATCAGCACTTATTCCATATCGAGTTACCAATGAAACCAAAAAATGACCCAGTCAAATTAGCTGCCCAGTATTTTCCTGCTGGATGGCATTTTCTTCCTCTCGCTCCTTATAAATCTTTGGTCTTTTATAAGGATATTCTTATTGAAACAGAGTCAGTATTCATCAAACCTATTTATGCCAACGATGATAGCTCCAAGCTTCTCTATCATTCGTTGTATATTAAACAGGTTCTCAATCTTTCTGATTGGGGTAGTCATCCTTCCGATCTCAAGTCGCTCTCTAATCATTCTAGCCCCTATTGCTATTATGATTATATTGAGGCTTGGTTTAAAATCATGCTTCACCAGAATGATGATCATAGTCATTCTTGGTTTTTCCAATTTGATCAAAAATTCAAAAGTCAATTTCCCAAGTGGTTCATTCTCTGGTGGACTAGGCATGGCCTTGATCATGCAATCTTCCCAGAGCCACTTATGGTTCAGTTAGAACATTTTTGTCATCGTAGTAACTATCTCCCAAAATATGAGGAAATTCCTGCATTCCTTATATTTTGTAGTAAATATAAAATCCCTTGGATCCTTAAATGGCAATATGTCATTACGGCCACCCAAGAAGTCACAGTTTTCCAGCCTCCTTCTTCCATAGGAATTAGGTCAGCCCAAACAGTTATCTCCCCAATTTCTCAGGTCTCTCGCCGTTTTTATATCAAATGGTGGGATAAATTTGGTGTCGATAGGATAGTTGGTCAAGTTCAGAAGGAATTCCCACCTTCTCCATCTACTCCCTTGACCCCTTCAGTTACGAAATCTCCAGCCATTGAGTTTTCCAGTAAATCTTCAGTTAAAGCGTCTGAAAAACTAAAGTCAGTCGCTCCTTCTAGTCCACATAAGGTCACTGATGTTTCCAGTTACTCTAGCTCTCAGTTAAAAGTTATTACCGATGCCATCCAGGCACGTTTAGATCAGTTAGATGAAAAGTCTGATGCAATTTCTTCTCATTCCAGAGGAGAAAATGATAGTCAAAATCAAAATTTATCCGATAGTCAAAACTTATCAGATGAGGAAGAAGATCGTGACCCTTATGGCACGATTAATCTTCAGGATGCTCAGGATCCTTTTGCCTGAACATTTCAGTCAGCACCTGCTCCGGCAGCCTAGTCAGCTCAGTCAGATAGCCAGCACATACACCTGCTCCGGCAGCCTAGTCAGCTCAGTCAGTTAGCCAGCACATGCACCTGCTCCGGCAGCCTAGTCAGCACGGCAGCTTTGTCAGCAGCATCTTTTGCTCCGACAAGCCTCACCAGCAGCATCTGCTTTTCCACCGAAAGCAGCCTTCAGTCAATCATCTGGCCCCACGGCCCCTTTATTCAAAAGAAGACGTCTGCTTTTCCACCGAAAGCAGAATCTTTTCTTTATTTTACTTTTACTTTAACTTTAGTAAATGTAATATGTTTTTACTTTTACTTTACCCCAGTCATTGTAATAGTTCGTTTTCCTTACTCTATAAAAGGAATTCGAATTCATTTGTAGAGGCAGACTTAGAAAGACTCAGAGTTCCTTCTCTGACTAATCTTTAGCCTCTACCGCTGTTTAGCCTACCTAGCCCCTCTTCTTCTCATGTTCTTAGTTTAATCTTCTTGTAAGTTAACCTGTAAATTAATTTTATTTCTGCACTTGTAAATAGTTTGAATCAATAAAATTATTTTTAATCAAGTATTTAACTTGTGTTTGTATGCGCATCTACTCTCTGTTCATCTATATACATTCACGGGTTACAAGCATGTGAATTCAAATCCCACCTCCATTCTCATATTCCAAGGTCACATGTGGCCCCCACACGTAGCTCCACCTTTGTTATAAAAAATTTTCTATCGATTATTTTGAAAAATGGGTAAATGGAGGTCTATAAAAATAAGCAAAATTTACAATAACTACTTCATAAAAAGTCCCCTCAATATTTTTAACAACATTTATTCATCATTATTATAATTCGTAATATTTAACAACTAGGTCGTTCCCAGGAAAGAGGAGCCTTTCCAATAAGGATTTCTCTCTATTGGCGCGTAATTAGGTGACCAAACCTCTCCTTGACAGAATTTCTAGACATCGTCAATATTGTAAATAATAATACTAATAACTTTGTCATCTCAATTATTGATTTAATAATATATAAAATATCGACAATAATTGAATCAAATAACGTAAGATACTATGCATCAATTACTGTAGCAATAATTGAACAAAACTGAGTGACTTCTCACGTAAGCATCAATAATCAATACCGTGGGCTACTATACAACAACGCGTATTACTGTACTTTTAACACCGGTTATTTCAACAGTTAACGGTAAAACTTCCGCCGTTATTTTCATAAAAAGATATTTTTGTCGTTTTCTCAATCCGACAATAATTCCGTTGTGGGGTCCACCAATGATTGTGCCGTCGTACGAATATTTCCTATTAAAACGAATATTCTCCGACCAATCAAATATTATATAACAACTTGCGTACTTTACAAAATTTATAAATATTACCCACAACTATAACATTATATCAAATTCACTCCATAATATTCAAAAATAATATTTATAGAAAATTCATCTTTATTCATAAAAGTTGGGGTGTTACAACCTCCCCTTCTTATGAAATTTTGCCCTCAAAATTAGGGGTGAGAATACCTTGATCTCGTTTCAGATTCTAACTCTCAGGTCATTTCCTCAACGTCGTGGTTTCTCGACAAAACTTTGACTTGAGGTATAACCTTGGAGCGTAAAATATGTTCCTTCTTATACAAGATTTTAATAGGAACCTCTTTATACGTTAAATCTTTCGCTATTTCGTCCGGTTCCAACTGGTTCAGGTCTTCCACATATTTATGTAACATAGATATGTGAAAAACGTTATGAACACGAGACATACTTGGCAGTAACGCGAGTCTATAAGCCACAGTTCCTACTCGGTCAAGTATTTCAAATGGGCCAATGAATCGAGGATTTAGCTTTCCTCTCTTTCCAAATCTCGTAACTCCTTTCCATGGTGACACACGTAACAACACATACTCTCCAACATTGAATTCCACGTCTTTTCGATGAAGATCAGCATAACTCTTTTGTCGATCATGTGAGGTCTTTATACATTGTCGGATCATTTGAATCTTTTTTGTAGTCATATGTACCAAATTCAGTCCCAACAACGTTGTTTCACCCACCTCGTCCAAGCATACTAGAGAACGACACATGCGCCCATACAACGCCTCGAATGGAGCCATGCCAATACTTTCTTGATAACTGTTGTTGTAGAAAAATTCCACCAATGGCAGGAACTTGTCCCAACTTCCTTTGAAATCAAGGACACGGAGTCTTAATAAATCTTCAAGAGTTTGAATAGTCCTCTCCGACTGCTCGTTCGATTGAGGATGACTGTGACAGCCCCAAATTCAGGTCCCAAATCACCACGGATATGGTACAATCATTTTACAACTATTGCGGAAGATATAAACATAAATTATTTATACATTAAACTTTACACACTAATCCCTACGGTCGAGTAACCTTAACTTATATACAATTCATAACTTGTCTAACACATAACATTATTATCATACAATACTATTACAAATCTAATTGCACACATTAACTTTAAGCTGGAACTGTCTTTAACCTTTCCTTATATCTGAAACATTCTCCTTAATCTGCAATGTTTTATCATGATATAGCAATGGTGAGCATGAAGGTTGCCCAGCAAGTTTAAATTTATTTAAGGATATATCATGACTGAAAGAGTCTGAATAATAAGATGGCTATAATTCATCAATATAGTTGTGAATTAGCACGAACAAACTTTTGACTGAACAAGTATTGAACATGAACAAATATATCTGGACCAACTGGTAATGAAGGTGATCAGCCTTTCATACCTGACTTATACATGCAATATGTACAGAGTACAATTTTACATTGGCAATCAGCAAAGATTAACTATCAACATATCTGAATGAAACAACTCTAAGTAGAGTTCAGAAAAACTTGCATGTTCGGTCGATTACGACTATACAATTAATAAGCTTTGTCTGAACCTAATATATAAATAATATCGATATACAAATTAGAATAATATGATCACAACAATAATACTATATATATATATATATATATATATATATAGAATAACCTAAACACATAATACATAACCTTATCAGTCTATAACACACATAAGACCTAACCTCAAGTTAAACTTTGACAGTCTGAGTCGAGTTCGGAAAAATTCTAACATCTGGACGGTCTATTCGGACAAAATTTCGAGTTTAAGGTCAATTAAACTCTGCCTAACACGTAACAATTATCTTAGATAATTTTAATATCAGTCAAAACATTTTTTCATAAGCTCGTAATAATTTTCAAATAATTATTATCATTTATTATGATTTTTCAATCATTAATAACGTATTTATATGAATTAAATATCACAATATTCTATTATCATTAATATTTATTTATTATCAAATATTAATAAAATTCATGTCATAATATTATAATACTAGGGTTAACCCGTGCCTACGGCACTACGATTACTCGTGTAATTATTTAATACTTAAAGATGAATCTAAATGAAAAATGTGAGTTAACAATGTGAAAAGAGTATATATTTGATAAAAAAAATAGAAAATTTCGTAATTGTTTGTTGTAAATAAGAAAATTTCTAATCAAGTTAGACATCCCACCTAAAAAGTAAAGAAGTCAAAAATTTTGCCAAAAATTGTATCTACATGCTCATTATTTACTTGTCCATCAAAATTTGCTACATGCTCATTATTTACCTAAAACATTAAATTGACAGCACCAATATGAATATAGTCTCTTGTTGCCACCACTATTGAGAAAATTTAGCTAAGCTCTAAACCTATCTTATGAGAAAACAAACCACCAGAAGCATGAAAACAACATGTAGATACAAAACCATGCCCTCACATCTCAACTGAAATCCGAATTTAAAACTAAGAAAAGTTTGTCTCCAAATTCAATTCCAAAACATGATTACATGCTCCTAGAAGCAACCCAAGTAGATATAAAAGAAAAAATCATAGCATAGCTAGACATATCAAAACTCTGATTTACTTTCAATAATTTATCCAAAAATAAAAAAAATAAAAACACCTGATACATTTACTTTAGCAAACCCATAACCAACAAAGTTAGCAAATTAGTTTACGGAAAATAAGATATTTACTGCTCCATACAAACCTGCATACCTTTTATCAAAAAGAGAACTTGGACATTTTAGAAATTGCATTAATCATGTCAAATAAACAAACAAAGCTCTGAATGCCTGATCAACCATAATAAATAACATCCAAATGTACCCCAAAAAAATGATTTTACAACAATTTATTTTCCAATTATCATCCAAAAAATATTACCACTTGTAATAAACTATGTTCTTAAAAATACATATAACAACATTTTTCTTGTAGATCTGTCAAGCTCTACCATGTCTTCGGTACATAAACCTTTGAAAAGAAAGACTATCCATCGACAACGTCCACGACCAACAAATATTGTTTATAACATAAATCTGTTATTTATAAAAGAAAGCAAAATGTTAGTAATATCGCAAGAAAGAAACAATTGACACGTGATTACTTGAATACGATTTAAGAATTATAAAATACACATAACCGTGTTAACTTTTCTCCATCCTCGACTTC
This sequence comes from Panax notoginseng, assembly GCA_016801055.1. NCBI lineage: Eukaryota > Viridiplantae > Streptophyta > Magnoliopsida > Apiales > Araliaceae > Panax > Panax notoginseng. The sequence goes on from CM029014.1 coordinate 163,693,418, forward strand.
TTGATGAATGAACACATTTCCATTCAATAGCAATATCATCCCAAGACTGCAAAAATTGAACAATAATTTAAAGAAAAATTATGATGAACGATAAACAAAGCCCAGAAGCAGATCAACATGAACAATAATATTTTTTAAGGCAGATCAAGTTTCTTAGACAAAACCAATTAATTTAAAGAAAAACAGAAACCCCAAAATCAGACAAAACATGAAACTTTATTCCATACCCATCATGTTATAATCAAGACTCATAAATGCTACTAACTTTCTGAAACACCTGGAATAAGTAAATCAAGCAATACCAAACAACTAAAATTCAAAAAGCAATTTCATCTCAATCTCTCGACATCGTTTTCTCATCGACGAAACATGACTTTAAAATGCATGTAAGCCTAGCAAACACCCCAAATCATCAAATCAAGCAATACCCACCCAATAAAAATTAGGACAAAAGAAACCCATAACCAGATCAACATAAAAAAAATAGAAGCCAAACCTTGGGTTTGAGATCAAACTCAAAATTGAACTTCTAATGCTTGAGCGGGAAATTAAGTTTTTTTAAAAACACTTGTGTTTTGTATAGATAGATTGATGCTTAAAATGTTCTATATTAATCTCAAGCTCTAGACACTACCTAATGTAGTTCCTATAGCACATATTCATATTCAAGCTGAGAAAGTTGCAAGTAAAGCATCTTAATGTAGCAAAAAGTTTGTGCGGTTGTATATTCGATCCTTGGTGACAGCAAGAAGTGTGTGTGGTGTTTATATTAATGTAGGAAAAAAAAGATTGTTGCAATTCAAGTCCTCCATAGTTACGAAAAAAACAAAATAAATATTTGGAACCATTCATGTTATTAATGAAGCAATTCAAGTCCTCCATAGCTAGGAATTAATATTGAAATATAATCAATGTCTTGAAGGGTCTAGTACTTTAATCAACCACTACCAAGTTTAAAAATGATGACCAAGTAAGTATCAGCCAATTATTGCAGTTCACACAAATTTTCATAGAGTGACAGGCTTCACAATCCTTACACATGTCTTGATCCACACATTATTATTGCAACAATCTCTTTTTTTTTGCAAAAAGATCCACACATTATTATTCTATTTCACCCTGTTAGTCTCAATCCGCATTCCATGTAGAATTAATTGACATATAAATCATTTTATTGTATGAAATTGTGCATATGCATATGTGTAGGTGTGAATACATGATGATAATAAAAGTGATGTGGGGTGTAGGTTTCATGCAGTACTAGAGTTTGATGATTCCAAGAGGAGTTGCAGGAGGAGATTAGCAGGTCACAATAAGAGAAGAAGAAAGACTTCTCATCATCATGATCTTTCTATTTCCAGAAATAATCACTCCGTTTCAGTTACATAATAAAACGATAACTTTTAAGGATAATTTTATGTTTCGAAGTATTTCCTAATATTAGCTGAGAAGCTAATAGTGATAGTGTGTTGCTTAACTTGATAACATAAAAATAATGACAAATTAGGAATTAATATCATGTCATTTTATAAAATAAACCATGATCCATACGAACCTAGAAAAACAAACTTAGCATCATTTCATCAAACACTTGAGATGCACTATGCCACTTAAAAAATAAACTCCTGAAAATAGTAATATTTCAAAATTTTCTGTTCAAACACAATTTTATTCCCTTAATTTATTCACTCAATAAAATGATAAATTTATAGCAATCATCCAGTTACTGATTCAATATATCTAAGATCATCTCTACTTAGTTATTCACTCATTTTGGGATAGGATAATATTTAATGTCGCAAAGATATAGGAAAAGAAAACCAAGAAGTACAATATCAACATTGTTACCTCTATTAACTAACTAACTTTGGAAATGAAAAACTAAGGCAGATTAAGGTTACTTCCTTAGCCATAAATTAGGAATTCACATTTCTTTTATGGACTTTCCCAAACTCAAAGTACACTTTCAAATACACAACAAAATGAAAATATACTTGATCTTATGCATTATGCTGATAGAGACATCCAATTAGTAAAGGAAAATATATAGGAAGGCAAAATGAAACTAACCCTCGATCAAAATTCTCATAATAAATGCCTATGTCCCAGTAGTTCCATAATTGAGCTTTCTAGCCTCCAATTCTTCCATAGAAAATGACTTTATCGCCTTTGAAGACCATCCAAATTCCAGTAAACCAAGTTCAATTATCATAATCCCATCGACCCAAAACACCCAAAAAACAAAACATCAAGCCAAATGCAATATAAACATTCAATTAATTCAAGAAAACTCACTTGGGAACCTTCTCAGCAGAAGAATCCCTATCTGACTTGCTGCATTTTACATCATAAAGACAAAAACTTTATGGTCTATTGGACTACTGCTATTCATTATGCCCACAATATTCTTACAGTTTGTATGGAATAGCTATTCCAAATCTGCAATAAAATCCCTTCAGCTAACAAACCCAAATGAAGCATTGTTTTCATTTATTATTTACCTACTAATATTTATATTTTCTCATCTAGCTTTCGGATTGTTAGTATGAAACGAAACAAAATTACATGAATTACAACACTTGACTACAAAGCATGTCATGGAACATTCAATAACTTCTTCTAAACTTATGTCCCTTTTACTTTAAAGTAACATTTTTCTTTATCCAACTTAATATTTTATTCACTTCTTTATCAAACAAACAATTCTAACATATAATTCTAGCAAGATAATCTCTTAGAGGCATTTTTACAAACACCTACTGTGCATAATATAAAACTCAGAATTCATATTATTTCTCCATTTAAATTACCTACCACAACCATACATGCAATTTAAACTTAACTAACTCAATGAATTTAGAAAGGAAAAGTTCATACCCCTATTAGAACCTTTCTTCTCTTTAACTTGCCAAACGACTGTCTTGATAAGTTTATTTTCTGCGGCAGAGAAAATGAGTTCAAGTATTAAGAATTTGTGTCGCTCGAATAATATAATGTGATGAATTTTTGAACAGGATGGTCAAAATATAACAATAATGTATTTTTTTTTCTTCAAAATAAGTGGTCAAAGTTACATCTGTTTGACTACCTAATAAAACTAAAGCAAAAAGTAGCCAAAGATGCAAATATTGTTGGATGGAGTTCAATAAAAATATTCATGTCAAAGGAGTCTTGCGAAACTATCAAATTTCCTTGTGAAAATACCAATTTCCTAAACATATATTGTGCAAAAGTATACCAACTAATACTTTCAAGTCTTTCTCTTGCCGCTTCTTGCCTCTTAACCTCTGTATTTATTTTCACATGTTGGTCTGTAAAGGGTTTAACTTTTTGTATCATATTATATGAAATTTAATGTCAAATAAAAGGTCAATATGATCAAAGCTTGGTGCATGTTCAGGAGAAAAACAAAACTCTGCACATGATAAGAATCAATTCGTCGAACATGTAGTATACATAAAAAGAAGAAAAATAAAGTATGGAAACTACGAAGCAAAAACATACTTCAGTTTTGGATTATGAATTTTAAATGAAAGAGGAGGTGAGAGAAAATCGTTTTGAAAAATTAATTGAGGGGAAAAACACTCAAATCATTTACTATATATACCATAAAATTTGCTAAGAGGTAATTAGACACTAATAAGAAGAAAAAAAACAGGGCAGGCTCTTATACTGATGAATTAAACAGAAAAGCCAAACTTACGTATTGTTTCCTCTATTTGTTTACCCTTCACCCATTCAGTGGCTACAAATGACAGATAAAGGTTAGAGCAATATCTACAAATTAGTTCCAGAAGTTTAGTGAAAACATGTAGTGGTACGAAAGAAAAATCAACTTCTTATTCACGACTAAGTATGACTAAATGAAAAGATTGCTAGTAACTTTTCCACAGTAAAATATAATGATAGTAATCTCCTATTTATTAGTAATTAGAATTGAAATGCTCTATTATAAAAAGAGTAACTTATCACTCATCAGGCATCATCAAAGAGTGTCAGCTAGCACACACCGTTTATGTAAAGTTCCTGAAATTTGAACAAACTGGACAAATTTAAATCTTCATTGTCATTAATTGCCTTTTCATCTTAATTAACAGAGAGAAACAGTGTTACGAATTATAATCTCTTAACAGTGCAAATATGTGGCAACACTTGGCTCTTTGATTGGCATATTCAATTTCAAAACAGTGCTACAGATTATAATCTCATAATAAGTTTCTAAAGGTTCTGACATTAATCTGATCCCATATTATTTCAAATTTTGAGAAAATCTTGAAGAAATTCAATCACAATAATTCGAAAAATCACTGATACCCAACATAGCAGAAATATGGGTAAAACACCAGTGCTGCAATAAGAGATCAAATGTTCTATAAGCACCGTCCAAAATTTGAGATTCCTTGTTTACTATATATAGGATCCACTGTGGGTAAAACGGAATAAAGGACATAATATTTCAGTGACGTCATATTCCAGTGACATCAATATATACTTTTTAATTTAATTAACACAATAACAAATATTATAAAATTTTTAAAAAAAATTACTAATTCATTATTTCATTATTATTAATTTAAAATAAAATCGTACTAATAATATAGTTGGTTAAAAAGAGCATTTGAAAAATCATGTCAAAAGAATCTAATTCAACTATCAATTGTGAAATCTAGCTAGTTGTATGACAATTTGAGTTGTATTTGCAAATAATCTCAAACCCCGAGTAATGAAAACACAAAATTTAACTTTCAATTTCTTCTCACTCCCAGCTTAGTCCAATACCAACGAAACTTAATAGAAATACAAGCTGACATAACTTCATAAACACTAACTTCTAATCATAAGTTTATAAGAACCAACGTCTGATCATAAGTGATTGATATTAACAGACCTAACTAAATCTAAAAATTTGAAAATAAATATTAAAAAAACCGTCCTAAATCACAAAAGTACACAGAGCTATTGCAATTTGATCAAAATCTCTAACAATACCAGTTTAAAAACTGCTTATATAAAATCTGAATAAAAACAAAAACTTCCCATATCAAAGTAAAACAGTTTATTAGATAGATGACAGCTCAAATAACAACCATACATAGGTGAAGAATAAATGAAACAAAACCCATACAATACACAGTCCCATTTGCAATTTGATCAAAATCTACAACACCAACCCAGTTCAAAAAAATACCCATATCACAGAATCACTGTAGTCATCGGGCAGCTCAATTACCCAAATTTTTTGTCATCGGTTCAAAAATCAAGAACCTAGAATCATAAATTTGACCAAATTAAATAGCAATCTAATCAATTGAACCCAAAATCTCAATTAAAGAGTCAAAAAAAGTGGAATAAATACAATCATAATCGGTCATCTTGTTGTATGTATAGCGAGAAAGATTATAGTACTGACCAGTAGAGATATTAAAGTAAAATGATGAAAGAATCAAAAGGAAACTTACGGTGTGAAAATCGTTCTGATTCACTCAGTTTGCTTTTTGTCAGACGATCCTTCGTTCTGGGTCAGCTCACCCTTCGTCTCTCCTCCTCTCCACCGCCGTCGCCGCCTATCCCCTCACCCTCCTCGTCGTCCCCAACTCCTTCCTCTGTTCCTCCGACACCTCCTCCTTCTCCCCCAACATCGCTGACGTCCTCCACTACCACGTCGTCCTCCAATACCGCTCCCCCGCCGACCTCCGGGATAATTTCAGTGACAATAATTGAGAGATGATATAACTACATAAACGATTAAAAATAAGGGGTGGAAAGGTGCTTACCGGAGGGGAAGAGGATGATACGGATATCCTAGAGAGATGGTGATGGTGTGACAGTCGAACCCAAACCAAAGCCCTTTACTTCTTAGGAGGTATATTGAAGAAATCGAAGGAGGGAGAAGAGAGGGAGAACGAAAGAGGGAAAGGAAAGAGGGAAATCAAAGCTGTCAAATAAGTTTTGTCTGTGATTTGTATAGATAGATTTTTAAATGGTCAGATTTATCCCAATTTTTCGATGGTCCAGATCACTTAATAGACTTTGAGCGGGATCTTTTGTTTTTGAAAATCATTTGCATTTTGTATAGATAGATTTTTATAATATCACAAAGAATTTTTAATACCTTAAAATCATACTTATATGATTTTTAAACCGTTAAATTCATTATCCGGTAATTTCTATTAATATATAAATATTAATATTTTCATGACAAAATATCAAAAGTTATATTTTATAACTTAAAATATTTTTATAGCACTTAAATCATTTTTATATGATTTTTAAAACATTAATTCTATTTTTTCATAATTTATTTAATATATTTATTAAATAAATTAATCACCATTAATATTAATTAATTAATGAAATTCCTCACAAAATATTAAAAGTCACTAAAAATAACTTAAAATATTTTCTTATGCCTTAATATAATTTTTCATGATTTAAAATCATTTTTAAATAATTTATTTAATATTATAATTAAATAAATGAAATACCTTTTATATTCCAAAAATATTAAATATTTATGAAATATACTCTAAATAATTAAAAACCCATTTTTAGGATTTAAAATAATTTTTAGAAATTTATTTTGTATTTTTAATAATTAAAAACTATTTTTATTCATTTATTTAATAAAAATAATTATTTTTTCGAAAATAAGTGTCGCTAAAGGCATTAGGCGACAAAAATTGTGGCTAAAAGTGTTCTTGGGCTGTTCTTCAACAAACACAGAAACTCAAAGTCAATTACGAGATGCCATGTTTGACCGGTTCTTATTTTCAATCCATACATGTTCTGGTCTAGTAATTACTTTGATGTTGTAGACTGAATGTAATACTACAAATCTAAGCAAATTTCGTGACCAAAACATATAATCACAGGGAGATCTAAGCCACCCAAATGTCTGACAACACTGTTCTTCATGTCTGGGTTTTCCAGAAAATGAAGAACAGTCGATGGTGCTAGGTTTAGATCTTTATGGTTTGCAGTCTGGACTCGGTTTGTGTAATCTACAAGTTCACACATATAGTACACATGTCAGTGAACAATTATATATCATCAGATCATAACAAAAACATCACACGTAATAGATCTAGGCCGGTCAACCTCTGACAGAAAACTCGGCTGATGAAGATCTGGGTTTTCCAAAAAACCTTCATGAGGCAGTTTGGTCAACTTACTTTGACCGTGATTATATTTCATTCTAATTATGACCTAAGTGATCTAATAAGATACATGTGTAGTTAATATACCCCTCTACAACAACCAACTAACAACATGACCAAAAGATCAAACGACTGCAAGAATAGAGGCTTGTAAAAACTTGTCAGGAATTCTGGGTTACCCAGAAACGTTTTCCGTGATCGGTCAATGGCTTTTGACCGTTCATATCTGGTGATCTAGACTTGACCCGACCCTACTTCTAGTTTCAGAGCACAGTCCTCATGTCATAGAATTGATTCAAAACATAAAACACATAAAACATATAACACATAAAGATTTAAAGCCTCTGACATTCTCTTGTCAGGTCATAATTTTCCAGTTTTCCAGATTTATTTAAAACTTGATTTCGTGCATCTAGATGTTATAGATCCATGATCTATCAACCCAGATCACTAAAGGACACCCTATTACATAACTTTAACCAACCAATTACAACATCAAACATCGGATCATAAGATTTCGAAATTTTAGGATTTATACCTTTCTAGCTTTGATCTTGGTTTTTTGACTTTTGATTTTGATATTGAGAGGCTAAATCTTGAACATGGCTTCTCTTTCCTCTCTCTCTCTCTCTCTCTGTCTCTCTCTCTCTCTCACTCTACATTCTCGAATTTTAGAGAGAGAGGGTCTTGGGAAAATATGAAAACTAAAGTGGCCCTTTCTCTCTCTTTAATCTTATAAATTGATACAATGCAATGAATATGGCTGATACAAGTGGCAAGATGGCTGGTATTTGTCATATGCTAGGGTTTAGGGTTGGTGAACAACTCACCTTAGGTCTAGATTTGCAAGAAACCTTCAGTTATGCAATAAAGGTATTAAAGTCATTTTGCACACAAATTTAATGGCAACATAGTCTTTTGTCCTAACCCTTAAGGTTTAGGGTTTGAATCATTAGGGTTTAGGGTTTGAACCCTTAGGTTTTAAAAATAAATTCTAGAATTTCCAAATTAGGTTTTCAAAATCGAAAATTAATATTTCTAAATTATAACTAGAATTTTCTATTTATATTAAAATTTCTTAATCACAATTTAAATCTTGATAATTAGGATTAGTATTTCCTAATTAAAATTTGCTAAATTAGCAATTAGGTTTCATAATCGTGCATGAGGGTTTACAACCCAAAAATTAGGGTTTCTAATAGAAAAATAATTTTCTAATTTAGAAATTAGATTTCGTAATTAGATTAATGTTTTCTAATTAATAATAACTTGAAAATTAGGATTAATGTTTCCTAATTAACATTAAAATTATAAAATTAACAATTAGGTTTTCCCCTAATTATAAATTAGGATTTCTAAACCAGAAATTAGGGCTTTCTAAAAATCAATTAGGGTTATCCCTAATTAAATTGTAATGAATACACAAAATCATTATACATTGCATTTAAATTCCCAACTTAAGGTTTTAAATTTTCGAATTAGGGTTTTGAATTCCTGGAACCAAAATTAGGGTTTCAGAACTGGTTTCTAGGGTTTCTTATCCATTACTAGGATTTTCTAACTGAATGTTGACGTTCTTAATATATATACTTAGGGTTTGACACTGATAGAACTTATCTGGTCAACCCTTGAACCTTAACCACATCCTGAACACATAAATGACCATATGCATAGAACATATTCACGTATATCCTTAATCCTGAATAATTCACCTAAATTCTTCACAGAATTTTGAAATTCTCAAAATTCCTTTCTAAAAATATCAAACGCATACACTTATTTTATGTCTATGTTCTAATACTGAACCTTAAATCAATCAATTATGATTTTAAAAATTTTTCTAAATTATCGGGTTGTCACAATGATATGCCGAACTGAATCGTAAATTTGTGCCCATAGGTGAAGTGAATCTTGGGTCTTGATCAGAAACAATGGATACTGGCATACCATGTTGTCTTACAATCTCATTTATGTACATACGAGCAAGACGTTCAAGGGTATAAGTTTCTCATATAGGTAAGAAATTAGCAGACTTGGTCAATCTATCAACAATGGCCCAAATTGCATCTATGCTTGAGAAACCTTGGGAAGACCAGTAACGAAATCAATGGTAATGTGCTCCCACTTTCATTATGGAATTTCAAGTGGTTGCAATGGACCTTTTGGCACTTGATGCTCCGCCTTGACTCGTTGACAAGTTAAGGACCTTGAAATAAACTCTGCGATCTCTCTCTTCATATTGCTCCACCAAAATGTATGTCGAAGATCACAATACATTTTGGTACTCCTAGGATGGATTGCAAACGGTGTGTTGTGCCCCTCCATCATGATTTTATACTTCTAGTCAGAATATTTAGGAACACAAAGTTTGGAGTTGACTCGAAGTATTCATTCTTCATCGATTCTTGCTTCCGGAATAACACCTTCTTGCACTTTCTTCCTCATACGCATCAGCTCCAGGTCTGTAGCTTGAGCAGCTTTAACTTTATCAATTAAAGTCAGTTCTACTCGTATATTCGCCATCATCACATGGGTTGTGACGCCCCTAAAACAGGTTTACATCACCCATCTTGAGTCGCCAGATACATGGTACAGAAATCTAATACAAACTTCGTTTATACAATACGACAAAACGTAGCTGAGAGTTTTTAATACGAATATTGTCTAAAAGACTGTATTCAAACTCAAAAACGAGTCCTCATTACAATTATTATCACACTGTTTCATAAAATAGTGAGGGCTACTAAAGTCACTTATCCGGGACCATCACTCCATTCCCCTACTAGTCCCAGCTACGTTCTCATTTCTTGAAGAGAACAATGAAAGAAAAGGGTGAGCTCAACTAGCACAGTAAGAATTATTATGATTAAGATAATGCAGAATAAATTATCCTTAGCCTTCAACAGTATAACAATTGATGGAATATAATTGAAAACAAGTTTTAGATCAACAACTGCAACGGAATAAGCAATTCATTAGAAGAGTCAAGTAGAACATAATGTCTACTATCTCTTCTAGATTAAAAGTCCATCGTTAATATTTCATTCCTGTAATACTCAACAACAGTTCTTTGTTATACCCAAGACAATAGTTAAATTCACAATTCATATTTATAATCATGTAAATCAATAGTTTCTCCTTGCCACAAAGGCTTAATAGAACGTTTACTCAATATTCGTATCCCAGAGTCTAAAGATATTCAAATGTAATAACAATGATCATACCAATCAGTTGTCTATCTTTGCACTACAGGCCAAAGATATTCAACTATAAAACCAGTGGTCATGATCATACCAATCAATTGTATGTTAGTGCACTACGGCCAAAGACATTCAACTGTTAACTAATGGTCATGATCCTGCTAATCACATCATCGAATTATACATGCACTATGGGCCAAGGATATTCGTTATTATCACCAGTGGTTATGATCATGTCATACACCTGTCCATCTTTGCACGTAAGCCAAAGATATACGACTATAAAACCAATAATCAACAGTCCATCTTTGCACGTAAGCCAAAAATATACAACTGTAAAACCAATAATCAACAGTCCATCTATGCACGTAAGCCAAATATGACTTTAATATAAGCATGAGCATGATGACAATGATATAAGCATTAATCAAACGAAATCAAGGATAAATATTAAAGACTTTAAATTTATCCAGAGTTTAAAAATATCCAAATTGTCAACATGATACTGCTTTGTGGAGTAAAATTCAAGAATAATATTCATGTACCAAAAATAATTTGAACATGAAAAAAAAAAATTCGGGTAAATAGTACCCCGTGAATAGTAACTCGTGAATAGTAACTCATGAATAGTAACTCGTGAATAGTACTCCGTATTCGTACATAGTACAGTATACATAAATAATATCATATACGCAAATAGTGCCACATACATGAATAATGTCGTATACGTTAATAGTATCGTATACGTGAATAGTAATCCCGGCACAAAAAGATAAAGTTTCACAATAAAATCTATATCAATATTTATAACACCTTAATCCAAATGTTATAAATCACTTAATAATCTCATAATCTAATATTATTAATATTACCACAATATTTTAATCATTTCCCAAAACTTATAAACAATTTATTTTAATTGTTTACACTTTACTAATTAATACATTTAATCATCCTAAAATGCCAAACTCATAAGATTTCATCACCCAAAACTCTCATAAAAAATCTGCATATACCTTATATAGGATTCTCAAGCCATAAAATCCTATTTTCCAATTTTCTTACTTCATATAACATATTTAATTCATTTACTCATAACTAGTCTATTTTCATGAAAAATACCAAATCAGTACAAACAAATTTTCTTTTCTGGGATTTAGCAGAATATAGTCACATATTGAACATATATTTTTCTCAGAATTTTTAAAATTCATTTACTATTTTTCATATGGCTAAAACTACCGAATATTTAGACATTTATCAAAAACTGTACTTTTGTCCAAAAATTCCAAAATTTATAGGGTATACTGCTGTTATATAGATGTACTCCCAATAAATATTTCACCAATTTTGGAGTTAACCACAAGGAGTTATAAGGATTTACTTTTAAAATAGTCTTTTCCCATAAAATTCATAACTCCTAATTTATACATCCAAAAATCGCCATTTTTGGACACAATCTAGAAAACTTATCAAATTATCATTTCAATTTTTTCCAAAATTTTTGAGGGTCGAAAAAAATTACGAAACTGCCCTTGACAGAAACCCCTTACTTATAAACGAAAATAATATTCCTTACGAATATTGAACGGAAACAATATTCCTTACGAATATTAAACGAATATAATGAATATTGAATGATAATAATATTCATACGAATACAAAAAATAATATCTCTTCATAATATAAAAAAAATAACCCTTACCTTAGAAGAAGACTGGATACTGGAATAGTGAGGAAGCAGACTTCTCTTCTCTTTTCTCTCTATAGATTCTCTCTCTATAACTTCTATCTCTATAATTGCTCTTGTGAGACTAAGTGAATTGGTGAGAAATGAAGGAAAAATGAGCTTCTATTTATAGAAAAATATAGTTTCGATAATTGCACATTTTGGGGCTCGAAATATTACAGTATAATACCTTCCTCTTTTTCTTCATTTTTGATTTAGTCCTGCAAGTATTATCAAACTTGCACCACCTCCCCTAATAGTAAATCATGTTAATCAATAGTAAATCATGTGTCTCAATAGTTCTAAACATGTGAAAAATTAATTATAGTATAGTACCTTCATTTATACCTCTATTTTTAATTTAGTCATGCAAGTATTATCAATCTTGCACCAACTCCCCTAATAGTAAATCATGTGAATCAATAGTACACACATGTGAACACATAGTTATAAGCATGTGAATTAATAACAATTAATTGCTCATTTATCTGATTAATTACCCGATTGATCAATATAACTTCAAAACATCAATTATCATCGAAATAAATGTCGATTTTCATTAACACTAATAATTCTCACACAATGAAACCATCAATTTCATCTTTAATCAACACGAACTTATTCATCATTAATATTATAACTCATAATATTTAATAACCAGGTCGTTCCCAGGAAAAAAAAGGGCTTTCCAATAAGGATTTCTCATTATTGACGCGCAATTAGATGACCAAACCTCTCCATGACAGAACTTCTAGACATTGTCAATATTGTAAATATTAATATGAATAATTATGTCATCTCAATTATTAATTTAATAAAATAACAAATTATACAGATGATACTGTGACAACAATTGAATCAATAATATGAGAGATATGATGTAGCAATAATTGAGTATAACTGAGTGATTTCTCACGTAAGCATCAATAATCAATACCGTGTGCTACTATGCAACTATGCGTATTACTGTACTTTTATCACCGATTATTTTATGATAACTTGTTTACTTTAAAAAAAATTCACATATCACCCTTAACTTTAACCTTTTATCAATTTAACCATTTACTAAATAGAATAATTATAAGAAAATTGAATACTTTCATTTCATAAAATTCGGGGTCTCACATGGGTCCCTGGAGTCTTTAACTCTATTTCCATCCTTTACAAGTCATACAAAATGGGCCTTTGTGTTGACAATATTGCACTCGTAACCGCATATGATATTTTACTCAATGTATCAGCTACCACGTTTACTTTTCTAGGATGGTATTGGATGGTGTGATCATAATCTTTCAACAGTTTAAGCCAACGTCGTTGTCACATGTTGAGTTCCTTTTGAGTGAAGAAATATTTAAGGCTTTTATGATCCGTATAGATCTCCACCTTCTCTCCATACAAGTAATGCCTCCAAATCTTTAGTGCAAAAATGACTGCTACCAACTCTAGATCATGAGTAGGATAATTCCTCTCATATTCTTTGAGTTGTCGTGAGGCATATGATATAACTTTCCCATGTTGTATGAGAACACATCCTAACCCTTTTCCCGAAGCATCACTGTAGATGACAAATCCCTCCGAGCCAGATGGTATTATCAGAGCAGATGCTGAAATGAGTCTTCTTTTGAGTTCTTGAAAACTCTTCTCACATTCCTCGCTCCAACCGAATTTTGTATCTTTTCGAGTCAGCTGAGTTAATGGAGTAGCGATTTGAGAAAATCCTTCCACGAATCTCTGATAATAACCAACTAAGCTGAGAAAGCTACGTACTTCGGTCACTGATTTAGGTTGCTCCCAACTTTGAATTACTTCAGTCTTTGCCGAGTCAACAGATATTCTGTGATTGGATATCACGTGCCCAGAAAATGCTACTTCCTCAAGCCAGAACTCACATTTCTTCAACTTGGTATATAACTTGTTCTCACGAAGCTTTTGGAGTATCAGCCTCAAGTGTTGCTCATGATCTTCATGGCTTTTGCAGTAAATGAGGATGTCATCAATAAAGACGACCACAAAGTGATCCAAATATTCCTTGAATACTCGGTTCATCATATCCATAAAGGCAGCAAGAGCATTAGTCAATCCAAAAGACATGACTAGGAATTCATAATGGCCGTACCGAGTTCTGAAAGTCGTCTGTGGATTGTCATCAGTTCTAATATTTAACTGATGATATTCGGAACGAAGATCGATCTTTGAAAAGAATTTGGCGCCTTGCAACTGGTCAAACAGGTCATCGATGCAAGGTAACGGATATCTATTTTTGATAGTGACATGGTTCAACTCCCGATAATCAATACAAAGTCGCATACTCCCATCTTTCTTTTTCACGAATAGAAAAGGAGCACCCCAAGGAGACGTACTAGGACGAACGAAACCGATGTCTAACAATTCCTGCAGTTGGGTCTTTAACTCCTAAAGTTTAATAGGATTCATTCGATATGGGGCTTTAGAAATGGGTTTTGTACCTGGTTCATGGTCGATACAAAATTCAATTTCACGCTCTTGGGGTAGGCTAGGAAGTTCTTCAGGGAATACGTCAGGAAATTTATTAACATTAGAAATATCATTCAAAATTGACGTATTTTTGTTTAAATCCGTGACATGAGCCAAGAAAGCTTGACATCTATTTTTTAATAAACGAATAGCTTTATGGCTTGAGATGACAGTAATTGATTTTAATGGTTTGGTTGCTTGAATTCGCATAATAGGTTGGTTAGGAATATGAAAGCTCACAACCTTACAAAAATAATCAATTTTTGCATGATGAGTAGTTAACCAATCAATCCCTAGAATTACGTCAAATGCAAGTATTTTCAATGAAATAAGATCGACAGGTAATGTGAGGGTACCGATTTGAACCAAACAAGACTTATAAACAGTAGATGTAATGAAGGTTTCTCCCAACGGAGTTTCAACAGATAAATCAAAGTCTAATTTCTCCGGAGTCAAATTTAAACGTTGAGCGCAAGTAGGAGAAATAAAAGAATGGGTAGAACTGGTATCAAATAAGGTATAGACTTCGCTAGAGTTTATGATAAGCTTACCCGTGATGACCTCGTTCGGGTTTCTTGCTTTTTGGGAGGTCACAACGAACGCTCTCCCTTGAACTACTAGTTTTGACTTGTCTGGGACGGCATTTGGTGTCACCGTTCCAACTGGACTTGGCTTCCCTGTACGATAAAATCTAGCTAAGTGATTTTCTCTTCCACAATTGTAACACGTTTTGGACAGCTGCACACAGTTTGGACTAATTTGTCCCTCCCCTCCGCATTTGAAGCATATGATAGGTGGTCGTTCTCCTTCCTTAACAACGGGTGTTGGTGCTGACGTCTTTCCATCATTGTTGAATCTCCTTTTCTTGAAATGTCCACTTTTACTGTCTTGACCATGATTACCACCGAAGTGGTTACCATTTCTGGCATGTTGATTCCCTCCACGTTTGTTGTCACCGTTTCGATGACTGCTACCACTGGTATTATCATTTTGCTGGCCGCTTTCTCTTGGTTGGGTTGACTCGTTATCGCGCTCTAATAACTGAGCCCTATTTACAACATCTGAATACAAACACAGTTTATGAGAAATTAGATATTGACGTATCTCGGGTTTCAAACCTCTTAGAAACATCCGCGTCATTTTCTCCTCATTATCAACCAAGTAAGACGCAAACTAGGTTAACTCGGCAAACTTAGCTTCGTACTGCAACATGGTCATATTGTTCTTCTCCAACTTGATGAACTCTATCTCTTTCATGTGACGAATACTTTAGGGAAAGTACTTATCGTTGAATAGTTCTTGGAACTTCTCCCAAGACATCTTCAGTGCAGAAGGTTGAGTACGCTTTACCGATTCTCACCAGTAATCTGCTTCTCCTCGCAACATAAAGGTGGCAAAGGGAACCTTTTGCTCTTCGGAGGATCCCAAGACATCAAATATCTTGGTGATCTACTTTATCCACGTCTCCGCCTTAAGTGATTTTGGCTCTCCAATAAACTACGGTGGTCCCAGCTCCTTGAATTACTTAGCGGTGACTGTCCAAGAGTTGTCAGTGTTTCCACCTGCATTTTGGACAGGAGTCTCTCTTGCCTGATGTTGTACGAATTGCAGAAAGCTCCTAAATATTCCGTCGTTCGCCATTTGGTCAGTGTTGTTGTTCACCTGAGGGTTATTGCCTTCTTGATGCACATTATCCTCGGTGTTGATCTGTGGTGACTCAACGGTCTCTTGTGCTCCGTTACTATTCTCAACATTCTCGGATGTCATTTTCAAATACTGCCACAAAATAAGGGTTAATTAACATACCACATAGTATCCCTATACTCTGACAGACCAATTAAATCCCAAATAAACTTATGTAGGTCATACTAGCGAAGGAATTTCCTGTCTCTCCCCTCCTAGTTCTTGTCTCACATCTCAGCCAGGGATCATATCCCTAAGCTTTGATACCAACTGTGACGCCCCCAAAATAGGTATCATCACCCATCTTGAGTTGCCAAATACATGGTACAAAATTCAAATACAACTTAATATTACAACTGTCGTGTAAAATACGACAAAATATAAACAAAGAGTTTTAATATGAATATTATTTTCTAAACAGTATTCAAACTCAAATGGAGTCCTTAATACATTTATTATCACACTATTTCATAGAATAGTGAGGACTACTAATGCTATCATCTGAACCGTCACTCCGTTCCCCGATTAGTCCCAACTACGTTCTCATTTCCCGAAGAGAACAATGAAAGCAAAAAGGGTGAGCTCAACTAGTCCAGTAAGAAATATTATGACTAAGATAATGCAGAATAATTTATCATTAACCTTCAACAGTGTTAAACTAATAAAATATAACAAACATCAAGTTTAACTGCAGCGGAACAAGCAATCCATTAGAAGAGTCATGTAGAGCATAAAATCTACTATCTTCTACGATTTAAAAGTTTTTTCATCACTTTTATTACTGAGACTCAGCTTAATAAATAATCCACATCATCGAATCACCCCTGCACTATGGCCAAGGATATTCTTTAGTATCACAACCACAAATTATCCATGCACTACGGGCCAAGGATATTCGTGTATTCATCAATGGTCATGATTATGCCACCAACTGTCCATCAATGCACTACGGGCCAATGAGGATTTTTAGCACATCATTTGTAACATTACGATCATAATTATACCGAATAATTCCTGGTCATAATCATACCAAATCCATCTAGCACTACAGGCCACAGATGACTTTCAACATAATATAAACATGCGGATGATGACAATGATATAAGAATTCAATAAAACAAGTTCAAGGATAAATTTTTTAAAGATTTATAATTTAATTTATCCAGAATTCAATAATGTCCAAATTATCAACACGATACTGCTTTGTGGAGTAAAATTCAAGAATAATATTATATCAAAAATGATTTGGACGGAAAAGAAATTAATTTGTATCATGAATAGTACCCCGGGTGAATAGTAATTGAGTGAATAGTACTCGTGAATAGTAACTTTAAGAATAGTAATCTCGTGAATAGTACCCGGCATGAAAAAGTTAAAACTTATCAAGAATGCTCAGAATAATATTTTAATGAAAAGATACTAGATGAAGCACAAATATCAAGGATATTCTACTAATTTCATATAGTATAGAAGCCAAAACTTCAACAAAATGAGTATAGAATTCGAAATCTAAAATGAAATAATATTACTTACATACTACAGAATATCGAAGAAATATTATTTCAAGCGAATATTGAACAAAAATAACATCTCTTACCTTGAAAAGAAGAGTATTCCAACTGGTATAGCGGGAATATTCTTGAAGAAAACTTATACTGTTTTCTACGTTCAAAGCTTTCTAAAACTCGAAAGAAATACCCTCAATATTATAGAAGAAGAATTCTCTAATTTTGGTGTGATTCTCAATTCTAACTAAGCATCCTGTTTATAGGAGAATGGAAGGGTACCACTGTTTTAGAAAATCATGGACGAAGCAACGAAAAAAATCTCGGGCTGGTTTCTAAATTTTCACAGACGTCCTTTTTAAAAAAAATAAGAATATAATATTCAAGTAAAACAGAAACTTTAAATAAAATATAATATATTCTATTTTTTCATAAAAAACAAAATTTATTATAATATATATATATATATATATATATAATAAAATATAATAATAATAATAATAATAATAATAATAATAATAATAAAATAAATCAACTCCCTCCACTTCACGTTTCTAATTCCCAACCCCCATTCTGACAATTCAATTTATATATATATATATATATATATATAATCATACATATATACATTCACGGGTTACAAGCCTGTGAATTCAAATCGCACCTCCATTCTCATATTCCAAGGTCACATGTAGCCCCCACATGTGGCCCCACCTTTATTATAAAAAATTTTCTTCCGATTATTTTAAAAAAATGGGTAAATGGATGTCCATAAAAATAAGCAAAATTTACAATAAATACTTCATAAAAAGTCCTCTCAATATTTTTACCAACGTTTTATTTATCATTATTATAATTCGCATTATTTAACAACCAGGTCGTTTCCCAGGAAAGAGGGGACTTTCCAATAAGAATTTCTCCCTACTGGCGCGCAATTAGGTGACCAAACCTCTCCTTGACAGAACTTTTAGACATCGTCAATATTGCACATAATAATACTAATAACTTTGTCATCTCAATTATTGATTTAATAATATATAAAATATCGACAATAATTGAATCAAATAACGTGAGATACTATGCAGCTATTACTGTAACAATAATTGAACAAAACTGAGTGACTTCTCACGTAAGTATCAATAATTAATACCGTGTGTTACTATGCAACCACGCGTATTACTGTACTTTTAACACCGGTTATTTCAACAGTTAACGGTAAAATTTCCGCCATTATTTTCATAAAAAAGATATTTTTGTCTTTTTCTCAATTCGACAATAATTTCGTTGTGAGGTCCACCAATGATTGTGCCGTCATACAAATATTTCCTTTTAAAACGAATATTCCCCGACCAATCGAATATTATATAACAACTCGTGTACTTTACAAAATTTATAAATATTACCCACAACTATAACATTTTATCAAATTCACTCCATAATATTCAAAAATGATATTTATAGAAAATTTATCTTTATTCATAAAAGTTGGGGTCTTACAAATATTTTTTTTTTAATTTACCTAAAATATATTTTAATTAATCATTAATTAAAATATTAAATATATTTTTGTTAAAATATATTTAATACTAAATATATTTTACTTATATTTTCGGTAAAATATTAAATATTATATTTAATATTTTAGCCCCAAATTAATTTTTAAATATTACATAATTTTTGGTAAATATTTTTTTAAATTTACCTAAAATATATTTTAATTATTCATGAATTAAAATATTAAATATATTTTTGGTAAAATATATTTAATATTAATATATTAAATATATTTCACTTATATTTTTGGTAAAATATTGAATATTATATTTATTATTTTAGCCCCAAATTTGTTTTTTAAATATTACATAATTTTCAGTAAATATTTTTTTTAATTTACCTAAAATATATTTTAATAAATCATTAATTAAGATATTAAATATATATTTAATATTTAATATTAAAATATTAAATATATATTTAGTATTTTAATATTAAATATATTTTACTTATATTTTCGATAAAATATTAAATATTATATTTAATATTTTAGCCCCAAATTTGTTTTTTAAATATTACATAATTTGTGGCAAATATTCTTTTTAATTTACCTAAAATATATTTTAATTAATCATTAATTAAAATATTAAATATATTTCTGGTAAAATATATTTAATATTAAATATATTTTACTTATATTTTCGATAAAATATTAAATATTATATTTAATATTTTAGCCCCAAATTTGTTTTTTAAATATTACATAATTTTTTGTAAATATTTTTTTTAATTTACCTAAAATATATTTTAATTAATCATTAATTAAAATATTAAATATATTTCTGGTAAAATATATTTAATATTAAAATATTAAATATGTTTTACTTATATTTCTAGTAAAATATTAAATATTATATTTAATATTTCAGCCCAAAATTTGTTTTTTAAATATTACATAATTTTCGATAAATATTTTTTTTAATTTACCTAAAATATATTTTAATTAATCATTAATTAAAATATTAAATATATTTTACTTATATTTCTGGTAAAATATTAAATATTATATTTAATATTTAAGCCCGAAACTTGTTTTTATATATTACATAATTTTTGGTAAATATTTTTTATATTTTATAAATGTGACTTTTTTTGTGGAGCAAAGTAAGTAATTTGAAATTTGGAGAAAAGCTATACTTAGAGTTGTTGTGGAAAAGCTATACTTGGAGTTGCTGTGGAGAAGCAAGTAATTTTAATACTACGTTAATTTAATTTGGGGATTTGCTTGGGATTTGTTTTGTCTTTTAATTTGGGGATCTAACTGTTTGGTTATAAATATTAATCCTTGCAAAATAATAACAATAAGGCCCATGTTGCTCAGTTGGTCATTGGACCAACTTTCCAAACTAGAGGTTCGGACTTCGAATCTGTGCATCTACATAATTTTGGGAAAAATTTCAAAAATGGCCACGTTAGCTTGTCCACTTGCAAAAAAAATGAAAAATGTCCATGTCAGATCTGCCACATGTGCCACATAGGCGCCACGTAGGCAGGTCAATGCATATGTGGCGCCTGAGGCTCATAGTCCAAATTTTTTTAATAAAAAGGGGCTCAATTTACGTTGACCAAAAGAAAATGGCTCAATACCCAAAAACTCCTAAAGTTCAGTGGTCGACTTTGCATTTAACCCGAAGTCTTAGGGACGAATTTCGAGGGGACTTTATTTAATAATACACAAATGTTTCTAGGGCATAGCCCTAGAATGATATTGAAAGATCAATGAAACTCATCGTGGACTGCACCATGTCCAACAAGTTACGATTTCTCCTTTCAAATACTCCATTCATCTGTGGTGTACCATGCGGTGTCCATTGTGAGAGGATACCATTATCCTTGAGATGATTGAGAAACTCATTGCCTGAGTATTCACCTCCTCGATCCGATCGAAGAATCTTAATGCTTTTACCAGTTTTTTCTCAAATTCACTTTTTAACTCTTTCAACATTTCAAATGATCAGATTAATATTTCATCAAATACACATATCCAAATTTCGAATGATTATCAGTGAAAGTAATGAAATATGAATATCCTCCTTATTCATTTATTGTCATAGGTTCACATACATCTGTGTGTACCAACTCTAATAATCCTGCAACTCTCTCTCCATGTCCACTAAATGGAGATCTAGTCATCTTTCCCATTAGATAAGATTCACACGTTGGATATGATTCAAATCAAAAGGACTCTAAAAGCCAACTTTATGTAACTTGTTTAGTCTTGTTTCATTAATATGACCGAGTTTGCAGTGTCATACGAAAGTATGATTCATATCATCTCTTTTCCTTTTATTAGTTTGCTCAATTTGCAAAATATATTCATGTAAGTCAAGAACATACAATCCATCAATTAATCTACCAGTTCCATACACAACATTCTTATTATAAATAGTACAACTATTATTCTTTATTATAATATTAAAACCTTCCTTGTCTAACAATGGAATTGAAATAATGTTTCTATCAAAAACTGGAACATAATAAATTTATTAAATTAATTGATTTTCCCAAAGGTAGTGCCAAACAATAAGTCTCTACCACTAATGCAGCTATAACGCCCCCAAATTTAGATACTTAAAACCTGAACTCGGTGCTTTACGATACCATTTCATTGAGCGGAATAATACTAATAATAATAACAATAATATAAATTTCAAACTTAATTTACATACATCAGAGTATAATCCCAAGTACTCAACCTTTACTACAATACATTACATGATAGATAATAAATATCATTGTCTTAATACTGTCTAACTATTACAAAAGTTAACATAAAATTATTCTGTTTACTTTCCTTTTCCCTTGTTCTGGCATGAACATTCATGTTGATCGCGCTTAACTAAAAACATTTAAATTTAAAGCAAGAATGAGCATTTGATTGCCCAGCAAGTAATAGAAATAATAAATATAAGCTGAAAGAATTAAATGTTTTCTTTGAATAACAAATCTACAACGAATCAACAGCTGTGAAGTAAGCTGAACCAAAAATAACAACATACCAGATCTATCTCAAAATTTTTAAAACTACGTACTGACCATAACTGAAGAGCATTCGACAGACTATGAACACTGTTTTTAATTTTCGCTAAGGCTTAGTAGAACTTCATCCGCAAACCATCATAACTTACGGGCACGAGGGTGATCACCCCAATGCGCCCTGTATTGATCAATACTACATGCAAGAACGATATTATCGTTCACTCTATCTACCTTAGGTGCACAAAAGTTTTCCCATATTGTGGATGTTCATACTTAGTCGGGAATCCGAACTAAAACAATCTGGTTGGATATAATAACGTTCTATCTTGTTCAATAATATTTTTGAATTTATGTCTAGCTGAATCAAGTAGCTTAGACGGCTTTTTATATCAACGTATACATACTCGAAATCAATAAGTGTGTATCAACATGTGATTAAATACAATGATTATCTAAGTGGGGACACTTGTCTAACCCTATATAGGAACAAAATAAATATATGAATTATACAGTAATACAATGATCGGATAATGTAAGAACTTGTATGAATACAAAGATTGGATACATAATCGATAACAATAGAGTTAATAATCTGGCATAATAATATGATTTTGAAACTTTCTTACTCATGTCCATTGCATAAAGTAAATGCAAAGTTAGGATACTTGCCTGAGCGGCAACTTACAATAACGCAACTTAGACAAATCTTTTATATCAAAACCTATCATTAATAAGATCATTCGTTCGATTAGAAATACATATCATAACACATAGTACTGCTATTTGCAGTCAACACATAACCTAATCACATTGTCACGTATGTTTAACAGTCATTGCATCACAAACACATACGTATCTAGTCAAATTATCTAAGTCCAAATCAATTTTTGAAATATTTCGGTGTACCGATGGTTTTATCAGGTATTTATCGAGTCTGAAACTCTATCCTGCAGTTCAATAACCGAAAATATCAGTCATATTATTTTTAATTGACTTATAATAATTTTTAAATAATTATTATAAGTTATCATGATTTTTCAAACACCGAAATCATTATTAAATGATTTACATATTAACTAATTCTATTATCATTAATATTTAATTAATATTAAATTATTAATAAAATCATTGCCAAAATATTAAAATTATTTATAATAACTCAAAATATTTTTAAAGTGTTAATATTACCCTTAAATGATTTTTCAAATATTTAAAATTATTTTTAAATAATTACAATTAATAATAGAATATTAATAAATTATTTATCAAAATATTAAAAGTTATTTATTATAACTTAAAATATTTTTAATTCATTTATTCCCTTTTTAAATGATTTTTAAATTAATAAAACCATTTTAAAACTATTTATTTAATATAATTATTAAATAAAACTAATATCATTAATATTAAATTAATATCATTAATATTAAATTATTAATGAAATTATCCTTTAAATATTAAAAGTTATATTTTATAACTTAAAATATTTTTAAACTATTTATTTTCATTTAAAATGACTTTTATAATATTAAAATCGTTTTTTAATTAATTTATTTAATATAATTACTAATTAAATCTAATATCATTAATATTAAATAATTAATGAAATTTGTCTAAAAATATTAAAAGTTATATTTTATAACTTAAAATATTATTAAATACCTTTTTATCATTTAAAATAATTTTTAATATAATAAAAATTATTTTTAAACTATTTATTTAATGCATTTTTTAAATAAATTAGATATCAATAATATCCAAATAAATATTAATATTTATGAAAAATATGTTAAATTATTAAAAGTTAATTTTTATAAATATGTAACTGTCCTCGTGATCATACTTCCTCGTTTGACCGTCCACAAAATCCAACATATATGATGTTTAGATGTTCTATTAGCATGAATATATAGTCCATCTACCAATATACAACTTAGATACAATAACAACATCATAACACTTAACACCTGACAGATCCGGAGACTTAAAAATCTTGTCAGACTCTGATTCACACTTTCTGGTTACCTAGAAAGTTATGGTCATGCTCGGTCAACTCAGTTTGACCTCTATTATCTGACAATATAAGCATGATCTAGTCCTGATACAAGTTCTAGATTACAGATCTCACAGCATACAACAAGATAAAACACTTAAACAACAAAAACTCATAACAACCAAAGATCTATGAGGTCTGACATTCATTGTCAGACCAAATTTTTTAACTTTTTTTTCAGATTTTGCAAAACACTAGATCTGAGCCTATAGATGTTATGGATCTAACATCTAGCAACCCAGATCATCATTAAACACTACCTATAACATATTTTAACACTAAAACATAACATTTAACATCAGATTCAGGATTAGATTTCTTTTAGGATTTTTACCTCTTTATGAACAAATTCTGATTTCTTGGCTTATGATCTGTTATTGAAAGTCATGGGGCTTGATTTGGGGACTGATCCACTACTAAATTTCGTAGGGTTAGATAGAGAGAGACTTGGTTGGGTGTTTGGAGAGAAATGAGACAAAATATGAGACTTTCTCTTTCTTGATCTATATCTATATTGATATGTAATGAAATTGGGCTGAGATTTACTGCTGAATAGTATAGCTTATAGGCACATTTCTATGCTTAGGGTGGCTTTGTCAAGATTTGATACGATTTGCTAGCAATAATGCTTGAATGGGACAAAAAGGGCAATTTTGGTCATTTTCCAAGTGATTTTAATGGCAACTTTGTAAACTTGGCAAATCGTTAGGGTTTGGCCTTTAGGGTTTAACCCTAAGGTTTTTCCAAAATTGGATTTCTTAGATCTCATTTAGGGTTTAGAATAAAATAAAATAAAATATTAGTTTGCTAAAAATGAAATTTAGAACTTACTAATTATAATTAGTTTTCTAATTACATTATTTGAACAATTAAGGTTTAAGATCCCACAATTAGCATTAAGGCTTACCATTAGTAATTAGGGTTTCATTCCAGCAATTAGGTTTACTAATTTAGAAATTAGGGTTTTTAGGAATTTTAAATATTAATTAGGATTTTCTCTAATTAGCATTAAATCTAATAATACACAATATAAATTATATAACACCAATACTACACAGTTTTGAACTCATAATTGAGTTTCAAAATTGGGTTTAACAAATTAATATTAGGGTTTTGACATTGTACACCATAATTGACCAACTATTATCAATACACACATACAGTATATATTTATAATACTGAAAAATAATATTATATTTAATATAACATTATTATTCTCATTCATGACTCAAAATTCAAAATTAAGGTTTCGATTCCATATCTGATTTATCTTTCATGTATAGCATTATTAATTAAGTTAAAAATAATTAACTTAATAATTTGAATACAAATTTATATACTAATAAAATAATAATTATAATAATTTCAATAATCATTTCATATATTATTTAAATAATATAAAAATCATATTTTCATAGAAGATAAATAATAAAGACATTTCTACTATAAAATTAATTATCATAAGAATATACTTTATAATGATCAATAATTGATAAATAAAATTATTCATGTAATAAATAAAATTTATTTATCATATATATACATACACATTACTTGGCACATATTCCCATCATTAAAATAATAATAAAAAAATTACGTGCAAAATTTATTAGAAAATATTAGGTTATTACATTCACCATCCCTTAAAAAGATTCCGTCCCTGGAATCACCGTTTTAAAACTCATACATACCAAAGTACATAGCATACACACAGTCATTTCAAATAGATCTTTATCAGATTCGATCGAACCGATCTTTAACTATTCCACATAAAGCTTGTCTATCTGATTAAACGGAAGTTTAATTTCTAAAAGAACTCAAATTCCTCCTTCAAAATTTCTTTATAAAATAATTTATTATATATAGGAAAACTATATATATATATATATATATATATATATATATATATATATATATATATATATATATATATATATCAAAATATACAAGTTATACGAATAATACCTGAAGTTGCATTCCCAGCTGCCATCGAATGCTGAACAGTCACGTTTAAGACTCTTGCGATTGGTTTTGTTGGTTTGTTTGTTAAAGTAGGTTCCGTTGTCACCAATGTCCTGCTGCTTTTCCCCATAGTCATATTCCCTGCATCCATTCTCTTTTTCAAACAGTCCTTCACCTTATGTTCCGTTGATCCACACCTGAAACACCCCTTGTTCATCCTTAGATTGGGGCAGTTAGGAGACATATGTCCCTCCTGCCCACACTTGTAACACACAAACTTACCTTTAAGACACTCTCCTGAGTGATTCTTTCCGCAATTTCCACACTGCGCAACCGTTTCTTTCCACCTTCTGGCATACTTCTGGTATTCCCGAAATTATCTCCTTTCCTTTTTCCAGTCCTACTACCACTATTTCCTTCTTCGGCGCTAGCTTGATTTGCTTCCCACCAATAATTTGCCTCCCCTTTCAGCGAATAGGTGACAAAAGCTGTCTTTTGCCCCTCCGTTACTCTAGCTGTCACAAACACCTCTACAGGGTCCGTTGATCCTCTAAATCCTGGCGATTCGATTTCCTTAAAGTCTTTGAGGTTTGTCGATCGATTATCTGGCTTATTTTCCACGGCTGGTAATCCATTATGTATAGCTTGAGCATTCATATTCACCAAATTTTTTGTCGGGTCTGGTTGTCCTCCAGCTTTGTTGACAGGTTCTTTTGCCTTTTGGTTTCGTTTACGTCTTGGCGGCATTATCTGATTAAATAAAATCATGTTCATCTAACTAATTTCATAATACTTTACACCGTATATCGTAGCACATACTACTTTAAACATCTGATATCCCCTTTGTGACATAACAGTCGAAAATTGCTGCCACAACTTATACAAAAGTTGAGAACATTACATTACACCCATATACTTATCATATACATATCATATACACATTCAAATAACACTAAAACTACTTATTTCATACGCCTTCACTAAGGATCCATTGCTTAGTATTCTATATATTCCTATTATCCTTAATAATTCATTCACACATAACTATACTAAGTTCGTCAAACCTTCTACACATTACGAGTTTAATAACTCACCACAAACATATGAGTTTAAGAACTCAAGCTTAACCTTATATTCTCTAACTATATTCTACCTATCAGTTATACTATCATTTTTGGGTCCGGTACTACACTTTCCAACATAATCACCTCATTGGGGTTGCTTTCAAAGTGAGCCTTTATTTCAGTTATTTACTTTGATATTGGCTCGGTTATGGAGATCAGCCCTTGTTTATGATCTGAGGGTATCCTAATTCTTTTCCACCTGACATTAACACAAAAACTATCTTGATTAACACATAGTATATACACACAACAATTAATAATTTTATACAAGTTATCTTTTATTTTGTTTAACGATGAATTTTTTCAATTCATCTCCTTTTAAACTCTATATGAGTTATTTGTATTTTCAACGTTTCCCCCTGTTCTAAGGTTATAGCCTAAGGTCTATCCGACCTAAGGTTTCTAACCCTAAAGCTCTGATACCAACTTGTAACGCCCCCAAATTTAGGTACTTGAAACCCGAACTCGGTGCTTTACGATACCATTTCTATGAGCGGAATAATACTAATAATAATAACAATATTATAAATATCAAACTTAATTTACATACATCAGAGTCTAATCCCAAGTACTCAACCTTTACTATAATACATTACGTGATAGATATTAAATATCATTGTCTTAATACTGTCTAACTATTACAAAAGTTAACATAAGATTATTCTACTGGCTTTCCTTTTCCCTTGTTCTGGCCTGAACATTCCAGTTGATCGCGCTTAACTGAAACCATTTAAATTTAAAGCAAGAATGAGCATTTGATTGCCCAGCAAGTAATAGCAATAATAAATATAAGCTGAAAGAATTAAATGTTTTCTTTGAATAACAAATCTACAACGAATCAACAGCTGTGAAGTAAGCTGAACCAAAAATAACAACATACCAGATCTATCTCAAAATTTTTAAAACTACGTACTGACCATAACTGAAGAGCATTCGACAGACTATGAACACTGTTTTTAATTTTCGCTAAGGCTTAGTAGAACTTCATCCGCAAACCATCATAACTTACGGGCACGAGGGTGATCACCCCAATGCGCCCTGTATTGATCAATACTACATGTAAGAACGATATTATCGTTCACTCTATCCACCTTAGGTGCACAAAAGTTTTCCCATATTGAGGATGTTCATACTTAGTCGGGAATCCGAACTAAAACAATCTGGTTGGATATAATAACGTTCTATCTTGTTCAATAATATTTTTGAATCTATGTCTAGCTGAATCAAGTAGCTTAGACGGCTTTTTATATCAACGTATACATACTCAAAATCAATAAGTGTGTATCAACATGTGATTAAATACAATGATTATCTAAGTGGGGACACTTGTCTAACCCTATATAGGAACAAAATAAATATATGAATTATACAGTAATACAATGATCGGATAATGTAAGAACTTGTATGAATACAAAGATTGGATACATAATCGATAACAATAGAGTTAATAATCTGGCATAATAATATGATTTTGAAACTTTCTTACTCATGTCCATTGCATAAAGTAAATGCAAAGTTAGGATACTTGCCTGAGCGGCAGCTTACAATAACGCAACTTAGACAAATCTTTTATATCAAAACCTATCATTAATAAGATCATTCGTTCGATTAGAAATACATATCATAACACATAGTACTGCTATTTGCAGTCAACACATAACCTAATCACATTGTCACGTATGTTTAACAGTCATTGCATCACAAACACATACGTATCTAGTCAAATTATCTAAGTCCAAATCAATTTTTGAAATATTTCGGTGTACCGATGGCTTTATCAGGTATTTATCGAGTCTGAAACTCTATCCTGCAGTTCAATAACCGAAAATATCAGTCATATTATTTTTAATTGACTTATAATAATTTTTAAATAATTATTATAAGTTATCATGATTTTTCAAACACCGAAATCATTATTAAATGATTTACATATTAACTAATTCTATTATCATTAATATTTAATTAATTTAAAATTGCCAAAATATTAAAATTATTTATAATAACTCAAAATATTTTTAAAGTGTTAATATTACCCTTAAATGATTTTTCAAATATTTAAAATTATTTTTAAATAATTACAATTAAGATTAGAATATTAATTTATTATTTATCAAAATATTAAAAGTCATTTATTATAACTTAAAATATTTTTAATTCATTTGTTCCCTTTTTAAATGATTTTTAAATTAATAAAACCATTTTAAAACTATTTATTTAATATAATTATTAAATAAAAATAATATCATTAATATTAAATTAATATCATTAATATTAAATTATTAATGAAATTATCCTTTAAATATTAAAAGTTATATTTTATAACTTAAAATATTTTTAAATTATTTATTTTTATTTAAAATGACTTTTATAATATTAAAATCATTTTTTAATTAATTTATTTAATATAATTACTAATTAAATCTAATATCATTAATATTAAATAATTAATGAAATTTGTCTAAAAATATTAAAAGTTATATTTTATAACTTAAAATATTAATAAATACCTTTTTATCATTTAAAATAATTTTTAATATAATCAAAATCATTTTTAAACTATTTATTTAATGCATTTTTTAAATAAATTAGATATCAATAATATCCAAATAAATATTAATATTTATGAAAAATATGTTAAATTATTAAAAGTTAATTTTTATAAAATAAAATAATTTTTAAAACTATTTTTGTAATTTTCAGAATTAAATTTATATTTTTAATTGATTTTAGGAAATTTAATTAATTAAAATTAAATAAACTGTCGCTATATCTTTTAGCAACAGAAAGTGTGGCAATAGATGTTCTTGATCACCAAGAACACCCAAAGTCAGTTATCGAGTCGCTATATTTGACTATGATTAATTCACTGTATAATGTGTTTCTCGGCAAACATATGATCAGATCTTGTAGTGTTAATGTAACACTACAAGTAAAAACAACTAACAAGGTCATACCACATCACAATCGAAAGTTGTTAAGCTTTGAACTAGCTGTCATACGTGTTCATCGTGTTTTTGGGCTGCCTAGAAAATCTGGTCATGGCCGGTCAACGCCCTTTGTGGCCTTCTATCATGCAATCTGTTCATGATATGGTTGGTCTAGACGTCGGGCTGTGTAGACAATCTAACAGAGTACAATTTCTAAACATTTATCATGTCTAAATATCAACAAGTTGCTCGATCTAAGGCCTTGAACAACCTGTCAGAGCTGTTCTTCATTTTCTGGGTTACCCAGAAATGAAGAACAGTTCATATAGCAATATTTGGGCTTCCACAACCTGAGATACGTGTAATATTTTTGTGATTTAGTGATTCTAGTGTGTAGACAACATGCAAGTGAACAGATCTATCATATAATATACATATAACAACAAAACAACAAAAAGTTATAAGCCGATCAAACTCTGTCGGTATCCAATACCCAAGTAGAATTTTCACTTATAGAAAGATTTATTTCAATCATAAACAATCCTGTATATGTAGTTGAAGCTTAAACTTCTTCAAGCTTCTTTTACTACTGCTATACAAGATACTCCTTACAGTTTCTCTTCTAATATCCCGACTTGTTGTAGTGAAAGCAAACACCTTTGTTATTGGCTTCAGTATTTTTCCTATCCTTAGATTTCGCCTTCTTGGGAATTTTGTTCTTTTCAGAAGATCCTTTGTCCCTCTTCCTCTTCCTGGAAGAATCATCTACAAGCAAGACTTGGTTTTTCTTCAATGGAAAGTGACTCTCAATGATTTTCAACATGTTAAGTAATTAAAGTAAACTGACGTCAAGCTTGTTTATGTAGAAATTAACAACAAATTGTGAAGAGGGGTTATGGAGCGACTTCAAGATCAAATCTTGACTCAACTCACCATCCATGATAAAACCCAGTTATTTTAGCTATTAAATCAAATTGATCATCTTTAGAACATGTGTATGCACTGTAGTTCCATTGATCATCCTAGATCAGAATAGCTTTTTAGATATCTCATATCTAGCTGATCTACTTTGTTAACTATACAACTCCTTGAGGTGTAGCAGCACATAAGGTGCATCCATTTTCTCATGTTGACGCGTAACTCGTTACTGATGTATGCTAACATGATACACTGAGCCACCCGTGCATCATTCTATATAATCCTATTACAATCTATTTTTCATAAAATAGAAACCTTGATTTGTATTTAAGGGGAAGTAAAAAGGAGGGAGATAAAATTTACATCAGAATATTAGAAATGCGAGGTACGCATACCCCATTTATAAAAACCACATTCATTCAAGCATTCATTAAAATTATATTCAATTGCATTAGTCAATGGTCCATAATCATCCCCATTATTATCATACATATCAGCATATACATCAAAAATAAACATTCATTATATATGTTGATATCATTTAATGGGCAATAAAACTTTTGCTAGAAATGCAGTTTTTGAAACAAAATAAACTCCTTTATTTTAATCAAAAATCAAAGTAAAATAAACTCTTTTATTTTTAGCAGCATGGAATCCAAATCCATATTTATTTTAATAGTATATCGATATAAAAATAAATCTTTATTTTAATTGAAGTGAGATTGACAAAAAAATAAATAATCAAAACCTGTAGACCAGTGTCGCCGCACCTAGTTTATACTGGGAAACGGCGCAGAGTTGATGCAACTCCAGAATTGAATTCTGGCAGCAGGCGCGACCGTATTGCATAGCAGAATCTGACAGATCGTTATTTTACCCAGAAAATCAGTTCTAAACCTATATCAACATACATATTGAATCAAAAATAATTAATGGCTTGCATAAGGTGGCTCTGACACCACTATAGGATTGCAGAAATATAATCAAACATACAATCTAACTGTAAAACGCAGCGGAAGCGTGCAAAATAGCAATTTAAAATTTTTCTGCAATCCCAATGAATAGCCTTATGAAACATCATTAATTGAGGAAAGATAAAGACATACCTTTGAAGAGAATGAAACTTTTAATGTAGACTTCAAATTTGAATCCTTACTCCTTTGCGATCTCTCCAATCTCCGAATCTAACGTTCGCTACAAAGTGTATGCAACTCTCAAGAGGTATCCACCAAGAGTAATATATTATAGATTTGATTTTAGACTAAACTAGGTCTTGGATGGCTAGTCCTAATTCTCACTATCCTAACAACTTAGGGTTTTTGAGAATACTTGCAAGAGAGAAGCAAGATGCATGAGCATCATTCTTTTCCACAATAAGACTCCTTTTATTTAAAGACTAACCCTAATCCTAAACCATTTATAATTTAGAGATTTAATTTAATTCCCAAGGAACTAAAATAATAATAATAATAATAATAATAATAATAATAATAATAATAATAATAATAATAATAATAATAATAATAATAATAATAATAATCCTATTATTTATTTATAATCTAGTATTTCTCCAAATACTATATTATTATTATTTAGTAAATTTAATAATAATAATAATAATAATAATAATAATAATAATAATAATAATAATAATAAGATGAATAATCTTATTAATTTATAATATTAGTATTTCTCTAAATACTTAATTATAAATCTTAAGCTATTTAATCTATTCCACAAATAAATTAAATACACTTAATTTATTGTTATAAAGTTAGTCAATTCTAAAATCATATTTCTCCCTTTTATGGTGCGACCCTCTAGGTTCAATATTAAGCCAGTAGTAAAAAAAATAAATTAAAAAAATTCTAATATTATTTATAATGAATTAAACTCCTTTTATTCAAATATAAATAAATAATATTTATTCTACACTATGAGTGACACCTTATAAATAATGTATCGTGACTATCTGGATAATATTAATTCAACGTTAATCACAATTATCACAAAGAATACAAAGAACATATTTCGTGAATAGTTATCGTACAATTCAATCATTCTATCGCACAATGTATCAATCAAATATAAAATATGGAATTACTAGCAAGTTTTATTTATTTGATTATATGTATTTTGATTCTAAAATGCACGCCAATAGTTAATGTAAATTAAAAACTCCTTTATAATTTTCATTTAAACCTTGCCAGGTATTTTCATGTTATCACTTTATCGAATCACATAGGTCATTCTCTCCCTTTACTAGAAGCGGTAGATGTGACGCCCCCAAAATCCCTACACTTCCTGTAGCAGATTTGGTGCTCACGTAAATATTCTATAAGATAATAATTTCTATCAATATAAGATTCATAATATACATTTTTACGCAAATAACGGTTCATATGACTTGGTTATGCTTGAACAGTAGGCCACAACCTTTTTAAATAATAGATTTTTAAACAAGTTTATATAGCATTAATATAACAAGTACATTTAATACAAAAATTAAATGTGTATGGAAAACTTGCCTGCTCGAAGAATAGTAATCCTATGTTATTCAAGGCGTCTACACAACCTAAATATGATTATATCAATCATTAGAAATAATTATCGAATGTCCATTCGGTGTTTTATTAAATATGATTAAATATGATTATATCAATCGGTTAGAAATAATTAGTTTCATATTTAAATAATTTATTATTATTTAAAATGATTTATTATTATTATTATTAAATAATTTCATTATTATTAATATTTAAATAAATTAAATATTAATGAAATTGTATGTCAAAATATTAAAAATTATTTATTATAATTTAAAATGTATTTTAGAATTTAATTATTAATTTATAATAATTATTTACTATTTATTTCTATTTTTTAATTTTTTTTATTATTTTTCGACTAACTGTCGCTAAAAGACCCTATGGCGACAGAAACTGTCGCTATTGGTGTTCTTCATCTACTGAAGAACACTAAAGTCAACGCCTAGGAGGTGAGTTTGACTAGATCTAATTCCTTACTGATAGTGTTTTTGGTCATGAAAAATGGTTCAACAAGGTAGTACTGATGTATCACTTTAGGTATATAACACTTTTTTGATCTAATTTCATCACCTCAGAAAGCTATAGCTGGTCAAAGTATGCATCAAAGCATGATCTTAAGTTTCTAGGTTACTCGAAAACTCGGTCAACGTTAGTCATCCTATTTCAAAGTCTAATATCATGGATTCTAGGTATTAGGTAAGGGTTACAGTGTATTAAACATATAATATATATGTTATACTACAACAATACAACATCTAAAGGTTCATAGCAACATCAGAGGATCAAAATCTAAGCTGGTCAAACTGGCTATCAGGCATGGTTTTACCATTTTCTGGGTTACCCAGAAAACTGGGTTTCCAGTTTCGGGGTCTCACTTTTGATCACTCATATCTTTCTCTTGGTTGATGTAATGATCAGTTGATTGTGATAGATATGTGGTCCATATGTCAGTTTACAAAAGTGATACAATTAGGGGTCCTATAACTACCACAGTTGAAAGATCTAAGGTGTCAAAAAGCTTGTCAGACGCTATTCTTGATGTTCTGGGTTTTCCAGAAAAAATTCGTGACTGGTCAACGGGTTTTGACCTTAAATAACTTACAATCCTTACATGTTTTGGCTCTGATTTCACTTCTATAATACTAACCGTAGACACTCGAAAAATTTAAATTCCTGTTACTAACCTTGCAGGAGGGCAAAGTCGTCTTCCAGAGATAACCCTTGAGGTCAAAACAGCTCAATCCTGGATACAACCCCGTGATACTTAGTCTTTACAATCTCGCAGAGAACCCCGAGATAATCAGTTCCAGTCCCGGAGATAACTTCGGGAATTTCAGTACCAACATTAGAGACAACCCCGAGGAATGCAATCCCACAAGTCTTTTCCATCTCGGAGACAACCCTGAGATACTCAATTCCAGTCCCAGAGATAACCCCGGGAGATTTCTTTCCAACCTTGGAGACAACCCCGAGGAAGGCAGTTGCAGATTCGAAAATAACCCTAAAAAAGCTTGTTTCAATCCCCAAAAGTCAACTTCAACCTCGGAGATAACCCTGAGGCACTCAGTTCCAACCCCAGAGATAACCCCGGGAGGTCAAGCACACCTTAAAGACAACTCTGAGGACATTCAGCACGTATAGCAGCCCAATCTCAGAGATAACCCTAAGCAACGACTGCTAAATCATCCAAGAACCGGAGATAACCCTGGTGAGGGGTAAAACCATCATTTTGCCACCTCGATCCCACATTTGCGCCATCTCAACAACATTTCAACACACGTTCTATACAAAAATTTCCTACAAGAACCATAGCTCAAATCCTGAGTGACTACTACACAAGATAACACACCAGATAGAATTTGAAGACCTAAAGACTTGGGCATGGACCCATCTTCACTACTTCATACAACCTCTTATCCCATGTCATTGTGTAGCTCTCGACAACAGCATTCCAGAAAGGTATTATACTCCTCAATCGGATGCCCAGATTGAAAGTTATGAAGGTTCGAACGGACAACGCGTTGCATGCGTGTACGTACTTCGAGACGACAGGTCCCACGAAACCTGGGGCACCCGAGTAGCCGCAGGTACATCTGTGGCTGTCGTAGGTACACATGCGGCTCCCCCTCTATAAGTAGAGGGCTTGGGGTGGCCATTTTTGTAGAGAAAAAGGCGAAAAAGCCCTGTCCATTTTGCTTTGTACACACTATAAATTGAGTGCTTTCTCATTTCAAACACTTGTGATCTCTTGCTTTGCTATACATCACCGGTGGAATCCGAGTATTCATTCATTTAAAGCTATTTGAAGTCTTCTTGGCATCCCACTGTAAGACATCTCACATTTCTTAAAGCCTTTCTCTACTTTTGTGCACACACAAATATTCACGTTGAGAGTTGTATTGTGTGCGTATGCCTGGACCGTCGATCCGTGGCTTTTATTGTTATATATATATATATATATATATATATATATATATATATATATATAAATGCTTATATATATTTCGTGTCATCAAACTCTGTTTGATTGAGCCCGAATATAATATTCGGAGCGTTTATTGCTATATATATATATATATATATATATATATATATATATATATATATATAACTGTTTACAGCTTTTATACATACTACATTATCATGTGAGCCTAGGAATCATGTGATCACAGATTCAGTCTCCTGAATCTAGATTCGGTTTCCGTGATGGACATTTTAACTGTAATCAGCTTGTACATTATTCACAGTGTTTAAATTTCTTTAGAAGGTTCTCATGCCCACAAGGAGTTAGGTACTACTTTATATCTTATTTTTTTGAAGATGTTTCGTATCTCGAAAATAAAAGCAATCAAGCCGAA
The DNA here is from genome assembly GCA_016801055.1 of Panax notoginseng. NCBI lineage: Eukaryota > Viridiplantae > Streptophyta > Magnoliopsida > Apiales > Araliaceae > Panax > Panax notoginseng. Next base: position 163,730,109 of record CM029014.1, read on the forward strand.
CACATAATAAAATGGAAGTATCAAAGGCCTCAATTACTATTGAGCACAAGGGTTTGAAAAAACCACTTTTACAAAACAACATTGCTATATCTTGTTAAAATTGAACTTTTATACAAAATTCAAACCCTTTGTATATAGGTGCGAACGAGGCATAACACTATTACCAGATAATTACACATTGACACACACACACACACCTACACACACATTCAGATAAAAGTTTAAATTAAAAGCGGCGGTCACCGTGTTACCACGGATGTCTAGGGGTGCCTAACTCCTTCCCTCTACATAATCAAGCCCCCGAACCCTAACGAATCTCTGTTTTACAGGCCTGTTAAGAAGTGTTACATCACTAGGTCAATGTTCAAACCATTTCCAGTTGAGTTGGTGCAACCATTTAAAAATATCAATTGGCGACTCTTACAGTCCAATCGTCGACATATACATGTCAAACCTTTTCACAACTTGTTTTTTCAAACAAATCCCACCTAACATGAGAACACCAAAAGACAAGAACATAAAAGGGACAAATAAAAATCTCGACGTCGACAAGTGGCGACTCTGCTGCAGACTTCCAGTTAGAGGGCTTAATACACTATTTACAAACTTTTTAAACCATTTATCTGCTTGTGTGTGGATGTTATATTTACATTTGAATGAATGTGTAGTAATGTATTTCCTTACTGCACTTAGTACTTCACACCATATCTGCTTGTGATATTAGTGCTTCGCACATGTCATCATTTCCGTACGGTGAGACACGTTGTATGTGAATGTATGTTGTGTGGTCCCTCCACCAGGAGGCTATCCTGTCGGTGTTTGATTACTAGACTCGTAAGGAGACTAATTCCAACGAGGCTCAGGAAAGGCACCACCCAAATTCGCTCTAGTTGAAAAACGAGAATAACTTCTCGTCGAGTAAATTGCGATAATTTGGGAACCTTCATGCCAAAAATCCGCGAGAGTAGCCTAAGATAGGCTAGCCTCTAATAAACCAAACGCGGGAGAAAGTCTCTTCATACCTTTACATTTCAATTACTTGTAATTTCATTTCCATGTCAATCTCAATGTAATGGAAAAATAAAGGAATATGTGTACATACATTCTCTTTCTTATCAAAACTTGTCATGTTATCTTGTCAACTGACATCCGTTTCGTAGGATAATACTCCTAAACGAACACATTACGTAGGATGTAACATTTCCAAATTCCCTAAGACTAAACTACATAAGTCTTTTTTGTAGGGAAAAAATTGGTTCTGTTACCCGTTCATAGTCCAAAAAGGCAACAAGCCTACAGCCAAGCATTGCTACATCTGGCCAGTCTAATCCTACTCCTGTCCTCGCGAAGAGTTTGAAGGATTAAGTAACCAAATTACGGAGTTGGTTGTTCTGCTAAAAGAACTACACAAGTCCACTCAGGGTCCACAAATGCCCATACATACTGAATCCTCTACACATGGAGGAACCCAGGGACCGGATAAAGAAATTCTAGCACCTAAATTGGACAAAACCAACAAAACCCCTAAAATTACCCATCTCAAAGAAGATCCAGATACCAGTGATATCAGGAAGAAAGTCTTACAAATGGAAGAGACCATTCGGTCTATCAAAGGGTTTGGAGCGCACATGAGTGTTTCATATTCAGACCTTTGCATCTTCCCTGGGGCCAGAAAAATTCAAGACTCCCGATTTTGAAAAGTATGATGGATTGGGAGATCCTTACACATATTTGAAGGTATTCATTGGAGAACTCAGATCTTATGTTGAGGATGAAAAGCTTATAATACAGCTGTTTCAAAAAAGTCTGACTAGAGAAGCTAGATCATGGTACACCAGATTAGACAACTTTAAGATTCATAGCTGGGAGGAGCTAGCCCATGCTTTCCTCAGTCAGTACAGTTGCCAAACTCAGATGGCTCCAAACCGGTATCAAATTACCAAGGTCAAGAAACAAGCCAATGAATCCTTCAGAGAGTATGCCCAAAGATGGAGATGTCTGGCTGCTCAAGTTATTCCCTCTATGACTATGTCTGAAATGGTGATGACCTTCATAGACATTCAAGGAGCTCCCTTCTATGAGAGAGTTTTAGCTGGCATAGGCAAACCATTCTCTGAAATGATTAAACACGGAGAAATGGCTGAGATGGGATTGAAGTCAGGAAAGATTCAAGACCTTGCCGCTCGAAAAGTTGTAGCTGAGCACATCCAGTCTGAATGTTATGGAAATAACCCCTGGAGGGTCCATAAGAAGAAAGAATAGGATGTTTCCTTGATACTACAAGGACAAAAAGGCAGTCAGAACATGCCTATTCAGAGGAGAAACTACTCCCCTTTCCAAGCACAGTCTTCAAACCCTCCATTGCCAAAGAGTGGAGAAGTCATATGCACTCGAGTGTTCACACCCTTAGGGGACTCACTCGAGAACATTCTCAATCTTCTGACAACTTAGAAGAAAATTACACATCTTCTTACACTAGCCAACCCAAGTGGGAAGGGTTTTAATGCTAACATGAAGTGTGCTTATCATGCTGGAGCTCTAGGCCATGACACTCAGCATTGTTGGGTCTTGAAGCATAAGATCCCAGATTTAATTGATAATAGTGAGATCGTGGTAAATAAACCCTACCAACCCCATATGCGAGACAACCCTCTTCCTCAACACAAAGAAGAGAAGTTTAACATGATTAATTGGAGTAGTGGACAAACTTTCTACTATAGTGTTGGGTCCTCCCAAACCAGCAAAGATAATGCAGACAAGTGGGATCATGCATAATTCCAGTTTATGATGGAACGTAAAATGAAGGCTCTTTACGAGCAATTTAATCAATTGGCAGAACTGGTGGTCCATCAGCACCAAGTCACACGTCAATTATTTAGCCAGGAGCATGTTAACCTCCTTCCTCTTGTTACAAGTACTCCACCATGTACTCCAGAAAGTTAAACACTAGAGGATAAAATTATAAAAAGAGCAAATGCCAAAGCATGTCAGGATTTAGCCAACAAAAGAGAATTCATCTATTTAAGCCAACTGATGGAAGAAATATTGCATATGCTGATCAATGAGGGAAGAATCACAGCTCTGCTACCTCCAATTAGCCCGCACTCAAGACAGTTTGATTTTAATAGAGTATGTCAATACCACTCCCACTCTCGCGGTCATAGTACTGAAGAATGTTGGGCACTCCCCCATCTTATATAGAACCTAATTGACAGTGGTGTCTTACACATGGTAGACAATGATGCTGTGTTACTTGAAAGTAGGGATGCATTTCCTACAAAATGGAAGGGAGTCATAGCAGTTATATCCTCTGAGGAAGATTTGGCTGCCACACCACATACAATACAATCAATTCAGCTCAAGGGTGTTGAGAATCCTTTGAAAGTAGTTGCACCAAAGCCAATCATCTTGCAATTTAAACCATAATATCCTGTTGTCAGCCTACAAAAAGTGCAATGGAATTATGGAGAGGCTAAAGGATACATCCCACATAACTGCTGCAGTGTTGAAAGAAAATCCACTGTATCTTCACCAACGGGTGATGAAGCCTGCCTTCAAATTAAAGGGGAAAGTTCCCATGGAGAAGATTGAAGAATTCCACCGTACTATGGGACATAATGAAGCCAATGTGGTTTTAAGCTTGAAACAAGTTCCACAACAGATATCCATACTGGGCTTGGTGTTCTCCTCAGAAGATCATAAAAAGGTCTTACTGAAAGTCTTAGAAGAAGTGCACTTGTCAAAATCAGTGGATGTTGAAAAGTTCCATCATCTGATTGATCACATCTTCAATAGTAATATGATATCCTTCACTGATGATGACATACCTCCCGAAGGGATGGGTCATTACAAACCATTGCACATAGCAGTTATGTCCTCCTGATATATAGTGGGAGGAGTTCTGATAGATGGATGATCATCCTTGAATATCTACCCTTATACCACCTTGGAGAAGATGAACATCAATCTCAACAGGATCTGAAGTAGCCATATAATTATCAAAGCTTTTGATGGATCCCGACGAATTGCTATCGGAGAAATTAAACGATCTGTGGAGATTAGTCCACATACATTCTGTGTGTCCTTTCATGTGCTCAAAATAGCTACATGATACAATCTACTCTTGGGAAGACCGTGGATTTATATTGTAATACCCGAATATATATATATATATATATATATATATATATATATATATATATATATATATATATATATTAAAAATAATTTTGTTTTAAAACATATTAAATGGACTTTGTTTTTATTTGGGTCAAACTAGTCGTTTAAGTTATGTGGGCTAATAAGTATTAATAATGATGGATATTAAAATTGTAAAATTGGGCCTTAAAATTAATTGGATTTATTTTATTTGGGTAATATTAAATCCTATTATAATTAAGAAAATTAATAAGATATTCTAATAAATAAAGAGATAAGTAAAACCTAATTCTACTAGGCATTTAGTTTTAATACGTAAATGAACAGAAGAAGAAGAGCAGCGGCGACAAAGATACGAAATAGGAGAAATTAGATTCCTTTTTGCAATTTATGTAAGTCTCTACCTGAGTTGTTATTTAAATTAATGGTAAAGTGCAACAATCATTGGTAATTTGAAATCATGCTTCTGTCCAATAATCAGTGACCCATTCCGTTAAAGTAGTTTGACCTCTTCTAGTTATTTCCCAATGATCCATGAATCATGTTTGGATTAGTAAATTGTCCATTCCTTTATTATATATATATATATATATATATATATATATATATATATATATATATATATATATATATAGTCTTAGTTGCACGAAAATCAGAGTGCTTGATGAAATAAAAAAAAATAAAAATGACATGCAGGTTTTAGTTTTCATGATTGATTTATATACATGTCGGTAATAATAATAATAATATCACAAAATGCAATAACGTATAATAATAAGATAATTGAATTGACTAATTAAAATATGACAGTAATAATAATGAGATGTTTATACATGATTTCGAAAGTTTAGTGATAAAATAAAATAAAATATAAAGGTTAATTGGTGTTAAATTTAATATTATATAACTATTAAATTTATAAATTATTTATTTGTTTTGATTAGTTTGAACGGAAGGAGTTTAACGGAGTATATTGGGAATATATTTTGGGTATTACATTACTTAATCCAGGTACAGATTCTGTACTTATTCAGTGATACTCTTTAATTTTAGTTTGTTCGTTTTGCTTCTCATTTTGATTTCAGATATTGTCTCGATACCTTGATCTTAGTGAAGTTCATAAGACAGTTTATTTTGAGCTTTAAAATATTATAACTTATACTCTTTGAACTCTTTTATCATATTTAATATTTATTTTGATTTTCATAGTGATGTACATGTTAATATATTTTTGGAGACTTGTGTTGATGATTCGTTTGATTTAACATGTACAAGTTAGAATATACCGTAGGGTATACCTGAGCTATAACCACCTGTAGGGGTACCACATGCATGTCCTCTTGGCACTGAGCCATGACACCTTCCGTGGCGGTGTGATCAGTCCACGGTGTAACGACCCCAAAATAGGTCCATTCCATCCAACCTATTCTGAGTCACCAAATACATGGTATAAAAAAAAACTGTAACTTTATTACAACAATTGTCGTGCAAAATACAACAACACATATGCTATAAGTTTGGATATAAATATATACCAAATGTGACTCATGTTCCAACCGTGGACATCACCTCACAATGACACCTTACATAAAGGTATAGTCAAAAACTGTTTTAGAAATTAGAATCTTTGGGAAGTGCTCAAGAAAACCTTCGTACATGGGAGGCCACGCATCTAGGTTATGATAGATATCATATGGCCACAGAATTATCCTTGGTTGACCCAATAGACCCCAAAGAAAAACGAGAAGATTACTATCATATTCTTCCCAATGGTGAGTCTTCTCTTGACTTATCATTATCTCCACTGTATCTAACTGAGAATTATACTTCAAACAAATACCAAGATTATATAGGTAGTGCTCGTATATATACTCAGCAAGTGGATGAGCACATCCCTGTCTTATGATGACACGAGGTTGTATGTCATTAGACATCTTGTATGATAGTGACAAACCACCCTTCCAACGTTGGGTACACCTTACCCTATTGGATTCACCAAATATAACTACTAAATGAACTTTTCTATACTGTTTCGGGAGAACATCCACAGCTAGAGACCACCGTTCTATTTCCCCGTTACCCTCGCTCGACCCAGCTACACTCTTATTACCTGAAAGGAATTGTGAAGCAAAAGGGTGAGCACAACTAGCTCAGTAAAGAATATCATGACTAAAGATAATTAAATTATCAATAGCCTTCATCAATAATAAATTAGAGATTTAGAACATATGATAAATGATAAAAATTTCAACCATAGTTGCAGCGGAACGAGCAATCCATTAGAAGAGTCAAATAGACTATAAAGTCTATTATTTTCTCCATGTTAAAAATTCACCAACAATGTTTTATCCCTGTAACATCAATCAACAATTCTTGTCCACAATCACATAAATAACTCATAATCATAATTGTAGTTCTAAATTCCTCTTCTCATCCAGAGCAAAGATAATTTTCATCACTTGTCTTTACCTGAAACATCAAAGATCATGGTTATACCAAATCACAGTTCCTGTTCACAATCATACTAATAACTTCATCTTTGCACTACGGGCCAAAGATATTCATCAACAAGTCATCTTTGCACTACAGGCCAAAGATATTCATCCACAGTTCATCTTTGCATTACTGCCAAAGATATTCATCTACAATTCATCTTTACACTACAGGCCAAAGATATTCCTCAACAATTCATATTTGCACTACAGGCCAAATATATTCATATCTCAAAGAAATATATAATCATTTCAGAATTTATATACACCATAATTATAACCATGTTAATCAATTCATCTTTACACTTAAGCTAAAGATATTCAATTGTAAATTCAATGGTCATGATCATACCAGTCACAATTCAACTTTGCACTACAGGCCAAAGAGAACCCTAGTCATGATCATACCAATAATCTACCCATCTTTACACTCCAGTGAAAGAGAAATTCAACATCAGGGTTATAAAAATGTTATATATGATAATAAAATTAATATAATCAACATATAGATTTAATCTCAAGAGTAATATTCATAAATCAACTATAATTTGGTTAGTAAAAGAAACCAATTTTGTCGTGAATAGTAACTCGTGAATAGTAACTCATGAATAGTAACTCGTGAATAGTAACTCGTGAATAGTAATACCGACTCAAAAAGGTAGAAATTCCACAATAAAATTCATACCAATACTTCGGTATAATGATATTGAAAGAATAACATTTCTTAAGCTTATAAACAATTTATTTAAATTGTTTACACTTTACTAATTAATGCATTTAATCATCATAAAATGCCAACTCTTAAGATTTCATCATCAATAACCAAAACCCTCATCAAAAATCTGCATATACCTCATATATAGGATTCTCAAGCCATAAAATCCTATTTTCCAATTTTCTTACTTCACATAACATATTTAATTCATTTTCTCATAACTAGACTATTTTCATGAAAAATACCAAATCCGTTCCAAAAATATTTCTTTTCTGAAATTTAACATAATATGGTCCCATAGTGAACATATATTTTTCTTAGAATTTTTAAAAGTCATTTACTATTTTTCATATGGCCAAAATAGCCGAATATTTAGACATTTATCAAAAATTATACTTTTGTCTAAAAATTCTGAAATTTACAGAGTATACTTCTATCATATACATGTACTCCCAATAAAAATTTCATCAATTTTGGAGTTAACCACAAGGAATTATAAGCGGTTACTTTTAAAATAGTCTTTTCTCATAAAATTCATAACTCTCAATCTATACATCCAAAAATCACCATTTTTGGACACAATCAATAAAACTCATCAAAATATCATTTCAAATTTTTCCAGAATTTTTGAAGTTCAGAAAAATTACGAAACTGAAAAACATAACAACTCTTAAAATCCCTTACTATCCCTTACTATCCCTTACAATCCCTTACCTCAAAAGAGCAGTACTTCTGATCGGTATAAGGCTGAAGAAAACTTGCACTGATGAATAGAAACTCACAGAGTATCTAAATACTCACAAAATACACTCAATAATCTAGAGAGAGAAAGAGAGAAAGCTTATGTTTCTGGTGTGATTTTCAATTCTAACTTAGCCCTCTATTTATAGGAAAATTTTGGTAGGTTTGACCTGCAACCTGATGGCTTTACCTGCTACTATTCCCACCCACCACATTTGAAATATAATTCAGCACATTTCTTCACCAACCACAAGTGGGGCCCACCAATTCTAGAATTTTCCACCAAAATGATAAACTCTGAAAATTCAACAATTTCTGAACCAGTCATCTCGTAAAATTCATAACAAATCATACGTTCATTTTTAACGGTTCAAAATTTGTGGACATATACTCAACTTATATATGTATAACATATCCAAAAATTACCACGATCCAACGGTCGGATTAAAAATTATAACCCCCGCAAAATATCTCAAAAACCCTGATTTTTAATACCTCCATTCCGACAAAAAATACTGATAAAAACCTCAACATTAACTCCTTCATTTTTAACCACAAAAATATATCCCTCATTTATATCCACATAAAATAAATATTTTCTTATCATACGAATCAATAATTAATTATTCACAAATAATATTACAGAATCACATTTATGACAACCAGGCCGTTCCCAGGAAAGAGGGGGCTTTCCAATAAGGATTTTTCCTTACTGGCGCGCAATTAGATGACCAAACCTCTCCTTAGACAGAACTTTCTAGTCATTGCCAATAATGTTATCTAATAATATTATTCAAATAATATGAATTATTGATCTGATAATGGGAAATACTGTGCAGCAACAATTATTGAACAACAACAATATAAAATTTCAACGTAGCAATTATTGAATCAATAAAATAAAATATTGAACAGTAATTACTGTAACAATTATTGAGTAGTGCCTTCTTACGTAAGGATCAATAATTCAAAAATACTGTGTAAAACCGTGTGCTACTGTGCAAACACGCGTATTACTGTATTTTAACCACCGGGTATTCTAACAGTGTTAACGATAACAACTACGCCGTTAATTATAAAAACTCAATTTTGTCGTTTTCCTTCACCCGACAGTTATTCGTTATGGGGCCCACAAATAGCTGTGCCGTCGTACGAATATTCCCCGAAAGAAAGAATATTCCACGACCAAACGAATATTTCCCGACAACAATAATTATTTTATAACCACTTGTTTATTTTGAAAAAAAATTCATATATCACCCTTAATTTTAACATTTATCAATTTCACCATTTACTGAATAGTAATTATAAGAAAAATTGAATACTTTTATTTCATAAAATTCGGGGTCTTACAATCTCCACTCCTTATGAAATTTCGTCCCCGAAATTTACGTACCTGGTATTTCGAAAAGTTGAGAATACCTTCCTTTCATTTCAGATTTCATCTTCCCTGTCATCATAATTTCTCCATTGCTCATCTCCTGTATTTCAAATATCATTCTAGAATACAGCTTCAAAACAAGGGTTAATTTAACAAATTAACATATCACATAATATCCCAATATTATGACTGACCAACAAATAAGCTTAGGTAGGACACACTAGCGAAGGATTTACTCATCTCTCCCCTCCTAGTTGTATTCTCCGATCTCCGCCAGAGATCATATCCCTAAGCTCTGATACCAAATGTAACTCTGGACACCAACCTATGTCAGCACCTTACATTGATACCTATCAGTTTGCCACCGCAGAACGGCGTCCCCTACGGAGAGTCTGGCTTCGGTGCATCCCCCATCAACAGGAAGTCACCAGCGAAAGGCTCGGGGCTCTTTACTTATAGCTCTGATACCAAATGTAACTCTGGACACCAACCTATGTCAGCACCTTACATTGATACCTATCAGTTTGTCACCGCAGAACGGCGTCCCCTACGGAGAGTCTGGCTTCGGTGCATCCCCCATCAACAGGAAGTCACCAGCGAGAGGCTCGGGGCTCTTTACTTATAGCTCTGATACCAAATGTAACGACCCCAAAATAGGTCCATTCCATCCAACCTATTCTGAGTCGCCAAATACATGGTATAAAAAAAACTATAACTTTATTACAACAATTGTCGTGCAAAATACAACAACACATATGCTATAAGTTTGGATATAAATATATACCAAATGTGACTCATGTTCCAACCGTGGACATCACCTCACAATGACACCTTACATAAAGGTATAGTCAAAAACTGTTTTAGAAATTAGAATCTTTGGGAAGTGCTCAAGAAAACCTTCGTACATGGGAGGCCACGCATCTAGGTTATGATAGATATCATATGGCCACAGAATTATCCTTGGTTGACCCAATAGACCCCAAAGAAAAACGAGAAGATTACTATCATATTCTTCCCAATGGTGAGTCTTCTCTTGACTTATCATTATCTCCACTGTATCTAACTGAGAATTATACTTCAAACAAATACCAAGATTATATAGGTAGTGCTCGTATATATACTCAGCAAGTGGATGAGCACATCCCTGTCTTATGATGACACGAGGTTGTATGTCATTAGACATCTTGTATGATAGTGACAAACCACCCTTCCAACGTTGGGTACACCTTACCCTATTGGATTCACCAAATATAACTACTAAATGAACTTTTCTATACTGTTTCGGGAGAACATCCACAGCTAGAGACCACCGTTCTATTTCCCCGTTACCCTCGCTCGACCCAGCTACACTCTTATTACCTGAAAGGAATTGTGAAGCAAAAGGGTGAGCACAACTAGCTCAGTAAAGAATATCATGACTAAAGATAATTAAATTATCAATAGCCTTCATCAATAATAAATCAGAGATTTAGAACATATGGTAAATGATAAAAATTTCAACCATAGTTGCAGCGGAACGAGCAATCCATTAGAAGAGTCAAATAGACTATAAAGTCTATTATTTTCTCCATGTTAAAAATTCACCAACAATGTTTTATCCCTGTAACATCAATCAACAATTCTTGTCCACAATCACATAAATAACTCATAATCATAATTGTAGTTCTAAATTCCTCTTCTCATCCAGAGCAAAGATAATTTTCATCACTTGTCTTTACCTGAAACATCAAAGATCATGGTTATACCAAATCACAGTTCCTGTTCACAATCATACTAATAACTTCATCTTTGCACTACGGGCCAAAGATATTCATCAACAAGTCATCTTTGCACTACAGGCCAAAGATATTCATCCACAGTTCATCTTTCCATTACTGCCCAAAGATATTCATCTACAATTCATCTTTACACTACAGGCCAAAGATATTCCTCAACAATTCATATTTGCACTACAGGCCAAATATATTCATATCTCAAAGAAATATATAATCATTTCAGAATTTATATACACCATAATTATAACCATGTTAATCAATTCATCTTTACACTTAAGCTAAAGATATTCAATTGTAAATTCAATGGTCATGATCATACCAGTCACAATTCAACTTTGCACTACAGGCCAAAGAGAACCCTAGTCATGATCATACCAATAATCTACCCATCTTTACACTCCAGTGAAAGAGAAATTCAACATCAGGGTTATAAAAATGTTATATATGATAATAAAATTAATATAATCAACATATAGATTTAATCTCAAGAGTAATATTCATAAATCAACTATAATTTGGTTAGTAAAAGAAACCAATTTTGTCGTGAATAGTAACTCGTGAATAGTAACTCATGAATAGTAACTCGTAAATAGTAACTCGTGAATAGTAATACCGACTCAAAAAGGTAGAAATTCCACAATAAAATTCATACCAATACTTCGGTATAATGATATTGAAAGAATAACATTTCTTAAGCTTATAAACAATTTATTTAAATTGTTTACACTTTACTAATTAATGCATTTAATCATCATAAAATGCCAACTCTTAAGATTTCATCATCAATAACCAAAACCCTCATCAAAAATCTGCATATACCTCATATATAGGATTCTCAAGCCATAAAATCCTATTTTCCAATTTTCTTACTTCACATAACATATTTAATTCATTTTCTCATAACTAGACTATTTTCATGAAAAATACCAAATCCGTTCCAAAAATATTTCTTTTCTGAAATTTAACATAATATGGTCCCATAGTGAACATATATTTTTCTTAGAATTTTTAAAAGTCATTTACTATTTTTCATATGGCCAAAATAGCCGAATATTTAGACATTTATCAAAAATTATACTTTTGTCTAAAAATTCTGAAATTTACAGAGTATACTTCTATCATATACATGTACTCCCAATAAAAATTTCATCAATTTTGGAGTTAACCACAAGGAATTATAAGCGGTTACTTTTAAAATAGTCTTTTCTCATAAAATTCATAACTCTCAATCTATACATCCAAAAATCACCATTTTTGGACACAATCAATAAAACTCATCAAAATATCATTTCAAATTTTTCCAGAATTTTTGAAGTTCAGAAAAATTACGAAACTGAAAAACATAACAACTCTTAAAATCCCTTACTATCCCTTACTATCCCTTACAATCCCTTACCTCAAAAGAGCAGTACTTCTGATCGGTATAAGGCTGAAGAAAACTTGCACTGATGAATAGAAACTCACAGAGTATCTAAATACTCACAAAATACACTCAATAATCTAGAGAGAGAAAGAGAGAAAGCTTATGTTTCTGGTGTGATTTTCAATTCTAACTTAGCCCTCTATTTATAGGAAAATTTTGGTAGGTTTGACCTGCAACCTGATGGCTTTACCTGCTACTATTCCCACCCACCACATTTGAAATATAATTCAGCACATTTCTTCACCAACCACAAGTGGGGCCCACCAATTCTAGAATTTTCCACCAAAATGATAAACTCTGAAAATTCAACAATTTCTGAACCAGTCATCTCGTAAAATTCATAACAAATCATACGTTCATTTTTAACGGTTCAAAATTTGTGGACATATACTCAACTTATATATGTATAACATATCCAAAAATTACCACGATCCAACGGTCGGATTAAAAATTATAACCCCCGCAAAATATCTCAAAAACCCTGATTTTTAATACCTCCATTCCGACAAAAAATACTGATAAAAACCTCAACATTAACTCCTTCATTTTTAACCACAAAAATATATCCCTCATTTATATCCACATAAAATAAATATTTTCTTATCATACGAATCAATAATTAATTATTCACAAATAATATTACAGAATCACATTTATGACAACCAGGCCGTTCCCAGGAAAGAGGGGGCTTTCCAATAAGGATTTTTCCTTACTGGCGCGCAATTAGATGACCAAACCTCTCCTTAGACAGAACTTTCTAGTCATTGCCAATAATGTTATCTAATAATATTATTCAAATAATATGAATTATTGATCTGATAATGGGAAATACTGTGCAGCAACAATTATTGAACAACAACAATATAAAATTTCAACGTAGCAATTATTGAATCAATAAAATAAAATATTGAACAGTAATTACTGTAACAATTATTGAGTAGTGCCTTCTTACGTAAGGATCAATAATTCAAAAATACTGTGTAAAACCGTGTGCTACTGTGCAAACACGCGTATTACTGTATTTTAACCACCGGGTATTCCAACAGTGTTAACGATAACAACTACGCCGTTAATTATAAAAACTCAATTTTGTCGTTTTCCTTCACCCGACAGTTATTCGTTATGGGGCCCACAAATAGCTGTGCCGTCGTACGAATATTCCCCGAAAGAAAGAATATTCCACGACCAAACGAATATTTCCCGACAACAATAATTATTTTATAACCACTTGTTTATTTTGAAAAAAAATTCATATATCACCCTTAATTTTAACATTTATCAATTTCACCATTTACTGAATAGTAATTATAAGAAAAATTGAATACTTTTATTTCATAAAATTCGGGGTCTTACACACGGCGTCTCCGTTTTGTGCTCCGATGGGAGTTGGCCATTTGGTGTTTTGTTGTGGGAGCAGTATGGGTCGACCCTAGTTTTCTGTTCTATTCTATTATGCGAATTGGTGTTTGTGCCAAAAACACCATCCGATTTTATATGCATTGGATTCGCGGTCCAACGTGCGTGACTTACCTGTGTGACATTATTTGATTTTCCTGTGTGGCATTGTTTGACTTGCCTGTGTGGCAAGATATATTTTGTTTTGTTTTGAGCTAGGTATGGAATAACACCCATCCATTTGATTCAGCCTATTATTTCGTTATTTTAGTTTTGTTCGTTTCGTTTCATTTTATTTATTTGAGTTAGTTATTTCGGTTCATTATTTGTATTCTATATCCGTACTGGGCATTTGGCTCATGATGTGTTTTTCTTCCGGCATGTAATCAGAGGGATCAAGGGCAAGTGTGACGAGAGCTCCCTTTTATCCAAATGATTTAGATATATTATGTTTAGGTTGCGATATATTAGTTTGTTTGGAATTGTAATAATTATTTCAGATTGTGGTTTGAGCTAGTGTGGCATTTATTATGGTTTGTCCTAAGAGATTTAATCAGTTTGAGATTATTCTTTTGTGGATTAGAGTTTTGTTATATATTCATCATTTTGTTATGTTTTGTTCGTAACCTCTATTTCTATTTCGGAAATGGGGTGTTACAGAGTTGGTATCAAAGCTTAGGTTCTTTCTTGTAGAAAACCTATTTAGGTTTGACCTATGAGTTATGGGTAGACTTCTGGGTTAGGTTTTGTTCTGTATGATTTTCTGTTCAGCTATCATATCAGCTATATTCGAATTTGTCGCTAATCTGCTTTGTTTATGTTCATGATCTCTTTCTTAGATGGCTCGTAGATTCGCTAGAGTTGTTGGGAGGCGAGGTAACAATAGGGGAAGAGGTGAGGGTCAGCCTAATGAGCAACTTAATGATCAGTTTAATGCTCAATTAGCTACCTTGGTGAATCAAGCGGTGAATTAGGCTTTACCTCAGTTAGTAGCACGGGTTGTACAGGCAATGCAACAGCCGCCACCATAAATTCCTGAACAGGAGAACCCGAGAAATAATGGTCCACAGGAAAACGAAGTGGAAGAGAATGTTGATGGTCATGATCAGCTGGTGATTCCGATGTATGTATGGTTGGAGAGATTTCAAAAGCAGAAACCACAATCATTTAGTTCCGCTCCGACTCCAATTGATGCAGAGGATTGGATTGCCAACCTGGAGAAGATTTCTGATGTGTTGGGGTGCTCAGATAATCAGAGAGTGTTGCTTGCTGCTTACAAGCTGGAAGGGGATGCACAGAGGTGGTGGAAAGTGACAAAAGTAACAAAAGGTGAAAATTATGCTGAGACACTTAATTGGGTGGAGTTTTGTGAGGTCTTTTATCAGCAGTACTTCCCAGCTGCTGATAAAGAGGCCTATGCTAGAGAATATCTGTCTATTCGGCAGAAAGATGATGAGTCCATCACAGATTTTATGACAAGGTTCACCAGGTTGGCAAGCTTTGCGGGAACCTCAGCAGGGACCGCAGCAGAACAGGAAGAGAATTTCAAGTGGTGGATTCATTATAGGTATCGCCAGCATCTTATTAACAACAAGTTTGTAGACGTGTCAGCAGCGGCTAATGCAACCAAGAATATTGAAATGGAGCGACAAGATTTTTGGTCTTCTAAAGCGGAAGGGAGTCAAAAGAGGGACAGAGATGACCAGTAGGGTCAAGCATCGGGTCAACATGGGAAGAATCAGGGTGGTTAGTGGAACAAGAATCATGGTGGCCAACAGGGGCAGTGGCGTGGCCAGAATTAAAATAGGGGTTATCAGCAGATGCCTCAGCAAGGGCAGAATCATCAGCTGTAGCTACCTTGGAATGGTCAGATTTGTCAGCAGTGACATAATCATCAGTAGGGGCAGAATTAGGGTCGTTATCCGGGACCAGCTGGTGGGGGTAACCCAAATCTCATTCAGATAGCTCCTTGTGGTACTTGTGGGGCTAATCATCCTGGGAGGCAGTGCCACAGACTCACATGTGCATGCTTTTTGTGTGGACAGATGGGTCAAATTGCTAGGGATTGTACCGGTCCACGTGGAAATGGTGTCGGTGGTGATAATGGTGGCAATTGAGGTCAGCGTCAAGGTGGTTAATGAGTGGGATTTATTCCCGCGAATAGGATATTTTATGACTTAAATAGTTGTCTGTTCTCATAGATTTTATATAGTTTTATATGATTATAGTGTTATTGTGCTTAATCGATGAATTGCAGAGCGTTACAGGTGTTTTCCATGCTTTCAGGGATAAAATGGAAAAATTACATATGCCCACGCCGCAGCGCCAAAGCCAAGGCTTATACTCGCGCCGCAGCGCCACCTTCGTGGTCTTACTGATGTCACCCTCGCGCCCTGGCGCCACTAAGACTTCTATGGCTCGCGCTGCAGCGCGAGCTCCGTGTCCTTCATATTAAAGTGGCGCTGTAGCGCCAACTGCATCTTAGTGACCTGCGCTGCGGCGCCACCTCCGGTGCCCAGACAGTGAATGCCTTGGTTTGACTTAGTGAAGGAAGGAAGGAGACATATAACACAAAAGCCAGCCCCTGCATTCATTATCTCTTATAATCTATCATATGAGACCGTAGTTTAGCATAGGATAGCATAGTTTAGGATTTTCTTCTGTATTTTCTCTTAGATTATGTCTATAAATATAGATTAGGTAGATTAGGGAGAAGTTTGGCTTTCCTTGGAGCACAAGATCAATGAGCGACACATATTGGAAAGCTTTAAAGGAGCGAATTACGTGGAGATTGAAGGGGCTTTGACAGAGTTTCTTCTATCCATTTATCCTCTCTGATTTTGTAATCTATAAATGTTGTCTTATTTGCTACTTGTATTTGGTTTATTAACTATGAACTGAATATTGGTTCTAAGGT
This sequence comes from Panax notoginseng, assembly GCA_016801055.1. Classification (NCBI taxonomy): domain Eukaryota; kingdom Viridiplantae; phylum Streptophyta; class Magnoliopsida; order Apiales; family Araliaceae; genus Panax; species Panax notoginseng. The sequence goes on from CM029014.1 coordinate 163,747,106, forward strand.
TATAATGGATCCCTTTGTTATTTGAATTGACTGTCTTTATCTCTTTGGTTGGCACCATATGATTTGGTTTAATATATTTGTGCTTTATGATTCTCACTAAGACATTAGTGATGATTTTGGTAATCTGCATGATATCGACAGAAATATTATAGATTTACACCTAACTATATTGGCATGTGATTGTGGGTTTCGACTGCATAAGTTGTGCGTAGAATAGACATATCTCTGTGTGCCATGTGCGACCTCAATGAGAACTTATGCTTAAATCCTTGTTATGATTGATTTGTATAGACATATCTAGGATTGCATCTAGCTTGGACGTTCTTTTCTGTTCTATTTCCTTTAGGGTAGATCTGGAGAGGATATGTTTGTGTATACCTCGACAGAGGTGCATTAGCACCTGTGAGTTCTCGGTCGACAAATTGTCATGACCATTAAGACCAAAGAGAGAAATGGTAGCTAGTTTGATGAAACATAACACACCAGGTGTTCGACAGAATGCCTGTGTGGGGTTGAAGTTGTGACCTTAGCTTGTAATTTCTTAGATTTTCATTCGTTATCCATTTACTTGCTTTGTTAAGTAGTATAATTAGATTAATCACACTTCCATTTAGTGCTGTTCGAATAAGACTTTAGCGATAAACAGTCGGTACTTGGTAAATATTAGTCATAGTTCCTCGTAGGTACGACTCTCCTTATCGCTGTATTACTTGTTAGACCGCGTATACTTGCACGTGTTTAGTGATCGGTAATCTGACCAACAAGTTTTTGGCGCCGTTGCCGTGGAACTATTATTCTAATATTGTCCAATATTGATTTAAATCGTTTTAGTCTTACTTTGAACGTGAATATATTTACTTCTTTTATTTGTTTGATCTTCCTTTCTTTTTATTTTTAAGTCTATAGATAATGGATGATCAATGTTATCAATGGCCTTTTGAGGGGACAACACAACTAAGCTCGGAAGAAGGACTCGAGAGATTACAACTTCAAATTGATAATGCCTTGTGGTTTTCTGACAATCTCGAGTGTCAGTCCACTCAGAACGCCTACTGTCAGGAACGAGCTGACTTTGAACCGATCTCCTATCATCCAAACTGCCAGGGTTATCCAAACTCATGGGACTACAGTCAAGAGCAATATTATGATCCAAATCATGCCTCTCAGTTTGACTATTAGTCTCCGCCACATTATGAGTTGACGTCTCAACCCAATGAGAGCTTTTATGAGACCTCAGCATGAGAAGAAGAGAACTGGCTTGAGGAGCTTCTTACCGACTTTATTCAGAGAAATGAGGTTCGGATGGCAAGCCAAGAAGCCACATTGCACAACCTTGAGAAGCAATTGGGGCAACTCGTCAATGCCATCACAAATCCACCGCAAGACAATCTCCCGGTCGTAATTGATCTCGATGATGAAGCAGTAGAGTTTTGCATAGTGGACACGCAAGGAAAATGCATTGAGTCTCACACAGTTATTGAGGGGGACGTCATAGTGCAGGCTGGCCAACCGGTGGAGTCTGAAGTTGGAGACACAAGGATCAACAGTGGTGGTATCATCAATACTGATATACTATCAGAAACCACGCTTCCGACTGTGGAAATCCGTGAGGGCCCAATAGCGCACATAGAACGTTTTCAACTTAATGAAATAGGCGAATTAGTGGATAATTCCAGTGGCGAAAGCTTCTTTGTGCCGATTGATGACTGGATGGATGAGGAAAACGAGGATGACCAATCATCCATGTCTGCCAAGAATCCAAAAGAATTGACTAATAGGCGGCATGAAACGGTCATTTTTGCTTATGAGCCGGATTTAACGGTGTCAATATAGTTAAGCCGACGACTTTAAAACAAGCACTTGGTGGGGAGGTACCCCCATCTCGGTATAAATTTTATCTGTTTTTCTGTAGTTATATCTTGTTTACTTTGTAGTTAGCTATTATATTGTTTGGAATAATACATATTTACTCTGTATAGTTTTTGTTCTTTTCTTGGTATGTACAGATAACAGTAGAAATTTTTAGAAAATGGCATCTCGCGTCGCGACGCCACCAAATGAATTGCAAGTCGTGCCGCAGCGTCGAATTCGCTCCCCAGCGCCCAGATTTGCGCTGCAGCACCATGAGCGAGCCCAGTTACTACTAACTCACGCCGCAACGCCGAGTAACAAAGGACAATTGGCGCCGCGGCGCTGGCAGCGAGATTTTGGTTTTTAAGTTCAGTTTTTGGCAGCAGTTGTGTCACTTCTCTCCCTCTTTTCAGCACAACTCGGCAGAAATCGCCCCAACCATCACAAACCTCAAAAGTCCCATATCCCAAACAAACCCCCACCCTCTACCGAGCACAATCCAGAGAGCTTTCATCAATTCAGAATACTTCAACAATCCGAGAGCCATCAATTGCTTGACAGAATCGCCCACACAATTCTTAAACTAGGGTTTCTCACTCAAGATAATTGGGGATTTTTGTAAATTTTATTTTGATTTCAATTCGTGGGATTGTGTTGTTCTTCTTGTGTGTATTGGTGTGAATTCCTCTGCAAGAATTCTAGATTGAGCCTATACAAATAAAGGTTTATCCAAATTGGTTTTGAGAAGTGCACACGAGGTGTTCGATAATTTGCCTAAGAGAAAGAAGGGGCTGTTTTGGTTTAGAATCACTGGGATTGACTGGGGGATTTGTTGTGCATTGCTTTAAGGGTAGTTTCCACAGAGCGCAGCACTGTTTAGGGACTGAATTTTGCCAAACCAACTGAATTTCTGAAATGGCACCAAAGAGACAACGCCTTAGCATCGGCGGGTCATCATCCGTGCCACCGCCAACGGATTGGGATAGAGCCAAGTTTATCAGTGAGGAGGCCTGGAAAAGGTACAAAAGTTCTTTTGGCTCACGAAATCGTATTCCTGAGCGGGGTTTCAAGCAGGACAAGAAAGATGGTGAGCTAACCACCATGATACAGGAGCGCAGCTGGATCCATTTCACAAAGCCACCTGGGTCAGCTGTTATATCTGGGGTTCGGGAGTTCTATGCTAACGCCAATCCCGAAGGCCCTGCTGTTGTTAAATTTCGGGGGAAGCTAGTGGAGTATAGTAGTCAGGCCATCAATGCCTTGTATGGAACACCCAACTATGCGTGCAATAATTATATGTAGCCAGGACTCCGTAGCTATGATCTCGAGGATATCATTAGGCGACTTTGCAAGCCCAAAACTACGTGGAAGAAAAATGATTACACAGTGGAAAAGACCAGTTTCCCGACTTCTGCACTTGGTCGCTACGGGAAGGCGTGGTTCAGCTTCATTTGAGCGACGTGACTAAGGATAGGGCGATCCTGCTTTTCGCCATTGTCACTGGTCTACATGTGGATATCAGCGTGCTCATTCAAGACTTCATTCAGAAGGAAATCAAGAGTAACATTGCCGCTGGACTTCCTCATCCATCATTGATCACCACCTTGTGCAAGCGGGAAGGTATCCAGTGGGGGCCCAAGGAGATAGCCTCTCCACCCATGACAGTCATTGACCACTTAACCATCTCGCACTTCCCTGTTCGCGATGGGGCTGAATCTCATATCAGAGGCGAAGGCTACGGACCTCTTACAGCGCCGTCCCCCACTACAGAGCTAGAGCATGCACATACTTCAGATGCAGGCCCAGCTGCACAAGGTCTATTGACGGACATCATGGCATCCCTCACCCTGCTGCACCAGAAATAGGATTCTGAAGCACAGAGACAGCGGAGGCACATTGCAGTAATAGCTCAGAGACAGGAGATTGCTATGCAGTACCAGGCTGAGCTGGTGAACACCATGCAGAGCATCTACACTGACTATTATGGTGAGAACGCTGAGTTCATGCCATACTAGTTTCCAAAACTTCTTATCTTCCCACCATACCCTCCACCATCACCACCCGCCGAGGCTGACGAGGATGAGACTACTGCTGAGTGAGCCACTTCAGGCAAGCCCTTTTATATCGATTGCTTTATGTTTAGCAATGAGGGCATTGCTCACCTCAAGTTTGGGGGTATTTTTAGCTATTATCTATTTTATTTCTCTACTGCCATGTTAGGATGCATACTTTAGTACTTTTTTATGGTTGTTTTATTATCAGTATTGTGATGCAACCATTTTGAACTGCGGGATTTTCAGGATTATGCTTTAATTTTTTATGCCATGAACTATTTTGGTTTTTATTTTATTAATACTTTGATTATTATCAGCATGATTGTGGTTTATGGCCATCTTTTCGGGGCTTTTACAAATTTGATGCTTGTGCCATGTGAATGGCCTTTTAACCCTATTTTGAGCTGCTATTTAGCAAGGGTATTATAGTTATTATTATTTTTTGATTGTGGTTGATGACGAGCATCAAGTATCTATGCCTATCTCTTATAGTCGTGTCAAGCATGTATGAGCTAGGGGTTGTTCAATTGATAAGTTTAGACTGTTATTGATTCGTCCTTCTTAGCACGCACCGACCAACTATTTTTAACTAGTTATTTTTCAAATTTAGTTGGCGCATTTATTGCTTAGAGAATTTGTTCACTCTTATAAACTTTCATTTTTACAAGGTAATAAAAGATTTAGATGTTTATACAGTTTTGGATCTTGGATTCTAGCATGTTGACATATAAAAAAAATGAATGAAATGAGAATAAAAATAGAAAAGAAGAATTTTTATATCGAAAGTTTTGCGGTGGGTCGAGATGGAGCGTAAAACGCACTCGCCCATAAACGCAGGGCCGATATTGAGATGGAGCATAAAATGCACTCGCTTAATAATCTTCGTTTGTGTTGTAAAATCTTAGTTGGCTTATGTTGATTACGTGGCCTTTACTGCTCGAGTTATTAGATTCATAGGGGTGTTCTACACCTAGTGCCCTAAAGTCGTCTAGCTTGAGAGTCACTAATCAAAAGCTCATTCATGGGTAGTTCTGAATAGCCTAAGGTAATTAAGTACTGTCCAAGTCTGATTTTACTGTCGTCATGCTAGAGTTTTTTTATTTTTTCCTGCATTTGCGTCTTATTCTTAGTGCTTGTTGAATGTTTAAGTTGCGGAGTTTGCTCATTGGTTTTAGCAATCGACTGTGCGATCTTATTCGAGTTATGATTAGTTATAGCGGTTGGTCTCCACACACACATAGAATGGATCGAATACAGTCTTATGCTTGACATTGAATGAACCTTTATTCATTTATGTGTTTGCCCTATTCTCTGGGAGTGGCTATGATCGAGCTTTGAAGCCATGATACTACTTTACTATTTTATTTTTCTTTCGCGTGTGTTTTATTTATTATTAGTGTGGTGTTAGTTAGTTTGCTCGAGGACAAACAAAGACTTAAGTTTGGGGGTATTTGATGAGTGAGATTTATACCCGCGAATAAGATATTTTATGACTTAAATAGTTGTCTGTTCTCGTAGATTTTATATAGTTTTATATAATTATAGTGTTATTGTGCTTAATCGATGAATTGCAGAGCGTTACAGGTGTTTTCCATGCTTTCAGTGACAAATTGGCCAAATTACATATGCCCGCGCCGCAGCGCCAAAGCCAAGGCTTATGCTCGCGCCGCAGTGCCACCTTCCTGCTCTTGCTGACGTCACCATCGCGCCCGATGCCACTGAGACTTCTATGGCTCGCGCTGCAGTGCGAGCAACGAGCGACACGGATTGGAAAGCTTGAAAGGAGCGGATTGCGTGGAGATTAAAGGGGCTTTGACAGAGTTTCTTCCATCCATTTATCCTCTCTGATTTTGTAATCTATAAATGTTGTCTTATTTGCCACTTGTATTTGGTTTATTAACTATGAACTGAATATTGGCTCTAAGGTTATAATGGATCCCTTTGTTATTTGAATTGACTGTCTTTATCTCTTTGGTTGACACCATATGATTTGGTTTAATATATTTGTGCTTTATGATTCTTGCTAAGACATTAGTGATGATTTTGGTAATCTGTATGATATCGACAGAAGAATTGTAGATTTACACCTAAATATATTGGCATGTGATTGTGGGTTTCGACTGCATAAGTTGTGCGTAGAATAGATATATCTCAATGCGCCACGTGCGACCTCAATAAGAACTTATGCTTAAATCCTTGTTATGATTGATTCGCATAGAAATATATAGGATTGCATCTAGCTTGGACGTTCTTTTCTGTTTTATTCCCTTTAGGGTGGATCTGGAGAGGATATGTTTGTGCATACCTCGACATAGGTGCATTAGCACCTGTGCGTTCTCGGTCAACAAATTGTCGTGACCATTAAGACCAAAGAGAGAAAGGGTAGCTAGTTTGATGAAACATAACACGCCAGGTGTTCGACAAAATGCCTGTGTGGGGGTGAAGTTGTGACCTTAGCTTGTAATTCCTTAGATTTCCATTCGTTATCCATTTACTTGCTTTGTTAAGTAGTATAATTAGATTAATCACACTTCCATTTAGTGTTGTTCGAATAAGACTTTAGCGATAAACAATCGGTACTTGGTAAATATTAGTCATAGTTCCTCGTGGGTACGACACTCTCCTTATCACTGTATTACTTGTTAGACCGCGTATACTTGCACGTGTTTAGTGAACGGTAACCTGACCAACAGTGGTCGAGTGTTTGCCTTGACATATAACCAGGCGGCAGGTGCACCAGGTATTGTTTCTGGCACTCTTTTAGTTGGCAATCGCGAGGCTTCTATTTTGTTTGATACTGGTTCTACACGTTCAGTTGTTGCTCAGTCTTTTATTCAGCACCTTGGTGTGCCATCTCAGTCTTTAGATTCTGTTATATATATTGCTACCCCGATGGGGACTTCTGTTGTTATTTGTAATTTGTATCGAGGGTGTGCGATCAGTTTTGGGGATAAGATTCGTAGGGCTAATCTTCTTCCGATGAGTATGCACGATTTTGATGTAATTCTTGGGATGGAATGGTTGGATAAGCACCGGGCCGCTATCGATTGTCAGGCGAAGAAGGTTATATTTGGAGATGTGAATTCTCCAGAATTCGTTTTTCAGGGTTCACATCTGAGTAGAGTAGTGAAGTTGATTTCAGCTTTGAAGGATGGAAAGTTGGTGGCAAAGGGTTGTGAGGGGTATTTGGCATTTGTGAAAGATACCTCTAAGGGTGAGTCTCGTATTGAAGATGTTCCAATTGTTCGTGACTTTCCCGATGTGTTTCCTGAGGAGTTGTCAAGTTTACCACCACAGCGGGAAGTAGAGTTTTCTATTGATCTTGTTCCTGGTGCGGAGCCTATCTCTAAGGCGTTGTATAGGATGGCACCGTTAGAGTTGCAGGAGTTAAAGGAGCAGTTGCAGGAGCTATTAGATCGTGGTGTTATTCAACCAAGTGTTTCACCGTGGGGTGCTCCAGTTTTGTTTGTGAAGAAGAAGGATGGATCTATGAGGTTGTGCATAGACTATAGGGAGTTGAACAAGAATACCATCAGGAATCGGTATCCATTACCGAGGATTAATGACTTGTTTGACCAACTTCAGGGGGGAAAAGTATTTTTCGAAGATAGACTTGAGGTTGGGCTATCATCAGTTGAGTGTGAGGGATGAGGATATCCCTAAGACAGCTTTGTTCACTAGCTATGGGCATTACGAGTTTTTGGTGATGCCATTCGGGTTTACTAACGCTCCGGTGATGTTTATGGATTTAATGAATCGGGTGTTCAGGGAGTACTTGGAAAAATTTGTTATTGTCTTTATTGATGACATTTTGGTTTACTCCAAGTCTAAGGAAGAGCATGAGGAGTATCTTCGCACAATGTTAGGGATTTTGCAGAAAGAGAAGTTGTATGATAAATTCTCTAAATGCAAGTTCTGGTTGGAGCAGGTTGAATTTTTGGGCCACGTTGTTTCTACTGAGGGCATTAAGGTGGATCCTGTGAAGGTTGAGGCTATCACTAAATGACCGAGACCTACTACGGTGATAGAGATTAGGAGTTTCTTGGGTTTGGCAGGGTACTATAGGCAATTTGTGGAAGGATTCTCTTTGCTTGCCTTACCATTGACTCAGTTGATGAGAAAGGGCACGAAGTTTGTGTGGAATGAGGAGCGTGAGAAAAGTTTTGAGTAGTTGAAGAAACGGCTTGTGACAGCTCGTATACTTGCTTTGCCGTCGGGGACAGGAGGTTACCAGATATATAGTGATTCTTCTAAGAAGGGCTTGGGGTGTGTTTTGATGCAACACGGTAAGGTGATTTCTTATGCTTCTAGGCAGTTTAAACCTTATGAGGTGAATTACCCCACGCATGATTTGGAGTTGGCAGCGGTGATCTTTGCCTTAAAGATTTGGAGGCATTATTTGTATGGAGAGACTTGTGATATCTTCACCGATCACAAAATTCTTAAATACATCTTCACTCAGAAGGAGCTCAACATGAGGCAGAGGCGTTGGTTGGAGCTTCTAAAAGATTATGATGCGAGGATTCAGTATCACCCGAGGAAGGCCAATGTTGTTGCAGATGCTCTTAGCCAAAAGAGTTCAGGGAGTCTAGCAGCCCTCATTACACAACCTCAACTTATTTCAGATATGGAGTGGCTAAAGTTAGAGTTGTATGTGCAAGGTTCAGATGGGCATTTGGCAGGTATGAGAGTGGAGCCCTGTAAGACCCCGAATTTTATGAAATAAAAGCATTCAATTTTTCTTATAATTACTATTCAGTAAATGGTTAAATTGATAAAAGTTTAAAGTTATGAGTGAAAGATTATTTTTTTTTTCAAAATAAGCAAGTGGTTATAAAATAATTATTGTTGTCGGGAAATATTCGTTTGGTCGTGGAATATTCTTTCTTTCGGGGAATATTCGTACGACGGCGCAGCTATTTGTGGGCCCCATAACGGAAAACGGTCGGATGTAGATAACGACAAAAATTAAGTTTTTATAAATAACGGCGTAGTTGTTACCGTTAATACTGTTGGAATACCCGGTGGTTAAAATACAGTAGCACACGGTATTGCACCAATTATTGATTCTTACGTAAGAAGGCACTACTCAATAATTGTTACAGTAATTACTGTTCAATATTTTATTTTATTGATTCAATAATTGCTGCGTTGATATTTTATATTATTGTTGTTTCAATAATTGTTGCTGCACAGTATTTTCTTTTATCAGATCAATAATTCATATTATTTGAATAATATTATTAGATAACATTATTGGCAATGTCTAGAAAGTTCTGTCTAAGGAGAGGTTTGGTCATCTAATTGTGCGCCAGTAAGGAAAAATCCTTATTGGAAAGCCCCCTCTTTCCTGGGAACGGCCTGGTTGTCATAAATGTGATTCTGTAATATTATTTGTGAATAATTAATTATTGATTTATATGATAAGAAAATATTTATTTTATGTGGATATAAATGAGGGATATATTTTTGTGGTTAAAAATGAAGGAGTTAATGTTGAGGTTTTTATCAGTATTTTTTGTCGGAATGGAGGTATTAAAAATCAGGGTTTTTGAGATATTTTGCGGGGGTTATAATTTTTAATCCGACCGTTGGATCGTGGTAATTTTTGGATATGTTATACATATATAAGTTGAGTATATGCCCACAAATTTTGAACCGTTAAAAATGAACGTATGGTTTGTTATGAATTTTACGAGATGACTGGTTCAGAAATTGTTGAATTTTCGGAGTTTATCATTTTGGTGAAAAATTCTAGAATTGGTGGGCTCCACTTGTGGTTGGTGAAGAAATGTGCTGAATTATATTTCAAATGTGGTGGGTGGAAATAGTAGCAGGTAAATCCATTAGGTTGCAGGTCAAACCTACCAAAATTTTCCTATAAATAGAGGGCTAAGTTAGAATTGAAAATCACACCAGAAACATAAGCTTTCTCTCTTTCTCTCTCTATATTATGAAGCATATTTTGTGAGTTTTTAGATACTTGGTGAGTTGCTATTCATCAGTGCAAGTTTCCTTCAGCATCATATCCGATATCCAGTCAGAAGTACTGCTCTTTTGAGGTAAGGGATAGTAAGGGATAGTAATGGATTTTAAGGGTTGTTATGATTTTCAGTTTCGTAATTTTTCTGATCTTCAAAAATTCTGGAAAAATTTGAAATGATATTTTGATGAGTTTTCTTGATTGTGTCCAAAAATGGTGATTTTTGGATGTATAGATTGAGAGTTATGAATTTTATGAGAAAAGACTATTTTAGAAGTAACAGCTTATAATTCCTTGTGGTTAACTCCAAAATTGATGAAATTTTTATTGGGAGTACATGTATATGATAGGAGTATACTCTGTGAATTTTAGAATTTTTAGATAAAAGTACAATTTTTGATAAATGTCTAAATATTCGGCTATTTTGGCCATATGAAAAATAGTAAATGACTTTTAAAAATTCTGAGAAAAATATATGTTCACTATGGGACTATATTATGCTAAATCCCAGAAAAGAAATATTTTTGGAACTGATTTGGTATTTTCATGAAAATGGTCTAGTTATGAGTAAATGAATTAAATATGTTTTGTGAAGAAAGAAAATTGAAAAATAGGATTTTATGGCTTGAGAATCCTATATGAGGTATATGCAGATTTTTGATGAGGGTTTTGGTTATTGATGATGAAATTATAAGAGTTGGCATTTTATGATGATTAAATGCATTAATTAGTAAAGTGTAAACAATTAAAATAAATTGTTTATAAATTTAAGTAATGTTATTCTTTCAATATCATTATACCGAAATATTGGTATGAATTTTATTGTAGAATTTCTATCTTTTGTGTCGGGGTTACTATTCATGAGTTACGAATATTACTCTTGAGATTAAAACTATATGTTGATCATATTATTTTTATCATCATATATAACATTTTTATAACCCTGATGTTGAAATTCTCTTTCACTGGAGTGTAAAGATGGGTAGATTATTGGTATGATCATGACTAGGGTTCTCTTTGGCCTGTAGTGCAAAGTTGAATTGTGACTGGTATGATCATGACCATTGAATTTATAATTGAATATCTTAAGCTTAAATGCAAAGGTGAATTGATCAACATGGTTATAATTATTGTTTATATAAATTCTGAAATGATTATATATTTCTTTGAGATATGAATATATTTGGCCTGTAGTGCAAATATGAATTGTTGATGAATATCTTTGGCATGTAGTGCAAAGATGGCCTGTTGATGAATATCTTTGGCCTGTAGTGCAAAGATGAACTGTTGATGAATATCTTTGGCCTGTAGTGTAAAGATGAACTATTGTTGAATATCTTTGGCCCGTAGTGCGAAGATGGTTTGTTGATGAATATCTTTGGCCCGTAGTGCAAAGATGGTTTGTTGATGAATATCTTTGGCCCGTAGTGCAAAGATGGATTTGTTAGTATGATTATAAACAGGAATTGTGATTTGGTATAACCATGATCTTTGATGTTTCAGGTAAAGACAGGTGATGAAAATATTCTTCGTCCTGGGTACGAAGAAAAATTTATAGTCACAATTATGATTATGAGTTATTCATATGATTGTGGAAAGGAACTGTTGAGTGATGTTACATGGATAAAACATTGTTGGTGGATTTTTAACATGGAGAAGATAATAGACTTTATAGTCTATTTGACTCTTCTAATGGATTGCTCGTTCCGCTGCAACTATGGTTAAAATTTTTATCATTTACCATATGTTCTAAATCTCTGATTTATTGTTGATGAAGGCTATTGATAATTAAATTATCTTTAGTCATGATATTCTTTACTGAGCTAGTTGTGCTCACCCTTTTGCTTCACAATTCCTTTCAGGTAATAAGAGTGTAGCTGGGTCGAGCGGGGGTAACAAGGGAATAGAACGGTGGTCATCATTTAGTAGTTATATTTGGTGAAGAAAATAGGGTGAGGCGAACCCAACGTTGGAAGGGTGTTTTGTCACTATCATACAAGATGTCTAATGACATACAACCTCGTGTCATCATAAGACAGGGTTGTGCTCATCCACTTGCTGAGTATATCTATGGGCACTACCTATATAATCTTGGTGTTTGTTTGAAGTATAATTCTCAATTTGAGACAGTGGAGATAATGATAAGTCAAGAGAAGACTCACCATTGGGAAGAATATGATAGTAATCTTCTCGTTTTTCTTTGGGGTCTATTGGGTCAACCAAGGATAATTCTGTGGCCATATGATATCTATCATAACCTAGACGCGTGGCCTCCCATGTACGAAGGTTTCCTTGAGCATTTTCCAAATATTCTAATTTCTAAAACAGTTTTTGACTATACCTTTATGTAAGGTACCTTTGTGAAGTGCTGATACATGATGGTGTCCAACGTCACAGTTGGTATATATTTGTATCCAAACTCACAGCATATGTGTTGTTGTATTTTGCACGACAATTGTTGTAATAAAGTTGTAGTTGTTTTCTGTACCATGTATTTGACGACTCAGAATGGGTTGGGTCGAATGGACCTGTTTTGGGGTCGTTACATTTGGTATCAGAGCTTGGGGATATGATCTCTGGCGGAGATCGGGGAATACAACTAGGAGGGGAGAGATGAGTAAATCCTTCGCTAGTGTGTCCTACCTAAGCTTATTTGTTGGTCAGTCATAATATTGGGATATTATGTGATATGTTAATTTGTTCAATTAACCCTTATTTTGAAGCTGTATTCTAGAATGATATCTAAAATACAGGAGATGAGCAATGGAGAAATCATGATGATAGAGAAGATGGAATCTGAAATGAAAGCAAGGTATTCTCAACTCTTTGAAATACCAGGTACGTAAATTTCGGGGACGAAATTTCATAAGGAGGGGAGATTGTAAGACCCCGAATTTTATGAAATAAAAGCATTCAATTTTTCTTATAATTACTATTCAGTAAATGGTTAAATTGATAAAAGTTTAAAGTTATGAGTGAAAGATTATTATTTTTTTTCAAAATAAGCAAGTGGTTATAAAATAATTATTGTTGTCGGGAAATATTCGTTTGGTCGTGGAATATTCTTTCTTTCGGGGAATATTCGTACGACGGCGCAGCTATTTGTGGGCCCCATAACGGAAAACGATCGGATGTAGATAACGACAAAAATTAAGTTTTTATAAATAACGGCGTAGTTGTTACCGTTAATACTGTTGGAATACCCGGTGGTTAAAATACAGTAGCACACGGTATTGCACCAATTATTGATTCTTACGTAAGAAGGCACTACTCAATAATTGTTACAGTAATTACTGTTCAATATTTTATTTTATTGATTCAATAATTGCTGCGTTGATATTTTATATTATTGTTGTTTCAATAATTGTTGCTGCACAGTATTTTCTTTTATCAGATCAATAATTCATATTATTTGAATAATATTATTAGATAACATTATTGGCAATGTCTAGAAAGTTCTGTCTAAGGAGAGGTTTGGTCATCTAATTGCGCGCCAGTAAGGAAAAATCCTTATTGGAAAGCCCCCTCTTTCCTGGGAACGGCCTGGTTGTCATAAATGTGATTCTGTAATATTATTTGTGAATAATTAATTATTGATTTATATGATAAGAAAATATTTATTTTATGTGGATATAAATGAGGGATATATTTTTGTGGTTAAAAATGAAGGAGTTAATGTTGAGGTTTTTATCAGTATTTTTTGTCGGAATGGAGGTATTAAAAATCAGGGTTTTTGAGATATTTTGCGGGGGTTATAATTTTTAATCCGACCGTTGGATCGTGGTAATTTTTGGATATGTTATACATATATAAGTTGAGTATATGCCCACAAATTTTGAACCGTTAAAAATGAACGTATGATTTGTTATGAATTTTACGAGATGACTGGTTCAGAAATTGTTGAATTTTCGGAGTTTATCATTTTGGTGAAAAATTCTAGAATTGGTGGGCTCCACTTGTGGTTGGTGAAGAAATGTGCTGAATTATATTTCAAATGTGGTGGGTGGAAATAGTAGCAGGTAAATCCATTAGGTTGCAGGTCAAACCTACCAAAATTTTCCTATAAATAGAGGGCTAAGTTAGAATTGAAAATCACACCAGAAACATAAGCTTTCTCTCTTTCTCTCTCTATATTATGAAGCATATTTTGTGAGTTTTTAGATACTTGGTGAGTTGCTATTCATCAGTGCAAGTTTCCTTCAGCATCATATCCGATATCCAGTCAGAAGTACTGCTCTTTTGAGGTAAGGGATAGTAATGGATTTTAAGGGTTGTTATGATTTTCAGTTTCGTAATTTTTCTGATCTTCAAAAATTCTGAAAAAATTTGAAATGATATTTTGATGAGTTTTCTTGATTGTGTCCAAAAATGGTGATTTTTGGATGTATAGATTGAGAGTTATGAATTTTATGAGAAAAGACTATTTTAGAAGTAACAGCTTATAATTCCTTGTGGTTAACTCCAAAATTGATGAAATTTTTATTGGGAGTACATGTATATGATAGGAGTATACTCTGTGAATTTCAGAATTTTTAGATAAAAGTACAATTTTTGATAAATGTCTAAATATTCGGCTATTTTGGCCATATGAAAAATAGTAAATGACTTTTAAAAATTCTGAGAAAAATATATGTTCACTATGAGACTATATTATGCTAAATCCCAGAAAAGAAATATTTTTGGAACTGATTTGGTATTTTCATGAAAATGGTCTAGTTATGAGTAAATGAATTAAATATGTTTTGTAAAGAAAGAAAATTGAAAAATAGGATTTTATGGCTTGAGAATCCTATATGAGGTATATGCAGATTTTTGATGAGGGTTTTGGTTATTGATGATAAAATTGTAAGAGTTGGCATTTTATGATGATTAAATGCATTAATTAGTAAAGTGTAAACAATTAAAATAAATTGTTTATAAATTTAAGTAATGTTATTCTTTCAATATCATTATACCGAAATATTGGTATGAATTTTATTGTAGAATTTCTATCTTTTGTGTCGGGGTTACTATTCATGAGTTACGAATATTACTCTTGAGATTAAAACTATATGTTGATCATATTATTTTTATCATCATATATAACATTTTTATAACCCTGATGTTGAAATTCTCTTTCACTGGAGTGTAAAGATGGGTAGATTATTGGTATGATCATGACTAGGGTTCTCTTTGGCCTGTAGTGCAAAGTTGAATTGTGACTGGTATGATCATGACCATTGAATTTATAATTGAATATCTTAAGCTTAAGTGCAAAGGTGAATTGATCAACATGGTTATAATTATTGTTTATATAAATTCTGAAATGATTATATATTTCTTTGAGATATGAATATATTTGGCCTGTAGTGCAAATATGAATTGTTGATGAATATCTTTGGCATGTAGTGCAAAGATGGCCTGTTGATGAATATCTTTGGCCTGTAGTGCAAAGATGAACTGTTGATGAATATCTTTGGCCTGTAGTGTAAAGATGAACTATTGTTGAATATCTTTGGCCCGTAGTGCGAAGATGGTTTGTTGATGAATATCTTTGGCCCGTAGTGCAAAGATGGTTTGTTGATGAATATCTTTGGCCCGTAGTGCAAAGATGGATTTGTTAGTATGATTATAAACAGGAATTGTGATTTGGTATAACCATGATCTTTGATGTTTCAGGTAAAGACAGGTGATGAAAATATTCTTCGTCCTGGGTGCGAAGAAAAATTTATAGTCACAATTATGATTATGAGTTATTCATATGATTGTGGAAAGGAACTGTTGAGTGATGTTACATGGATAAAACATTGTTGGTGGATTTTTAACATGGAGAAGATAATAGACTTTATAGTCTATTTGACTCTTCTAATGGATTGCTCGTTCCGCTGTAACTATGGTTAAAATTTTTATCATTTACCATATGTTCTAAATCTCTGATTTATTGTTGATGAAGGCTATTGATAATTGAATTATCTTTAGTCATGATATTCTTTACTGAGCTAGTTGTGCTCACCCTTTTGCTTCACAATTCCTTTCAGGTAATAAGAGTGTAGCTGGGTCGAGCGGGGGTAACAAGGGAATAGAACGGTGGTCATCATTTAGTAGTTATATTTGGTGAAGAAAATAGGGTGAGGCGAACCCAACGTTGGAAGGGTGTTTTGTCACTATCATACAAGATGTCTAATGACATACAACCTCGTGTCATCATAAGACAGGGTTGTGCTCATCCACTTGCTGAGTATATCTATGGGCACTACCTATATAATCTTGGTGTTTGTTTGAAGTATAATTCTCAATTTGAGACAGTGGAGATAATGATAAGTCAAGAGAAGACTCACCATTGGGAAGAATATGATAGTAATCTTCTCGTTTTTCTTTGGGGTCTATTGGGTCAACCAAGGATAATTCTGTGGCCATATGATATCTATCATAACCTAGACGCGTGGCCTCCCATGTACGAAGGTTTCCTTGAGCATTTTCCAAATATTCTAATTTCTAAAACAGTTTTTGACTATACCTTTATGTAAGGTACCTTTGTGAAGTGCTGATACATGATGGTGTCCAACGTCACAGTTGGTATATATTTGTATCCAAACTCACAGCATATGTGTTGTTGTATTTTGCACGACAATTGTTGTAATAAAGTTGTAGTTGTTTTCTGTACCATGTATTTGACGACTCAGAATGGGTTGGGTCGAATGGACCTGTTTTGGGGTTGTCACAAGCCCTCTCTTATCTCGCGGGTCAAAGAAGCTCAAAAGGAAGATGGGGAGTTGTGGGGTCTGACGCAAAATCTAAAGGAGGGAAAGTAGCCCAAGTTTCGTATTGATGACTATGGTGTGATTTGTTGTTGGGTGAGCAGTTGTGTGTACTGTCTGATCCAATCGTTCAGGAGACGGTGTTGGCTGAGGCTCATAGTTTGCCATTTTCTATTCATCCAGGTTCTACGAAGATGTATAGGGATTTGAAGAAGAATTTTTGGTGGAATGGGATGAAACGAGACATGACTGAATATGTTGGGAAGTAACTCACTTGTCAGCAAGTGAAGATAGAACATCAACGAGCTAGTGGGTTGCTACAATAGTTAGACATTCCAGAGTGGAAGTGGGAGGATATCGTGATGGATTTTGTGACTGGTTTGCCGAAGACTTTCAGGAAGAATGATGCCATATGGGTAGTGGTGGACCGGTTGACCAAATCAACACACTTTTTGGCTATCCATGAGGGTTACTTGGTGGATAGGTTGGCACATATCTTTCAGCAGGAGATTGTTAGACTTCATGGTACTCTGGTGTCGATTGTTTCAGATAAGGATCCGCGGTTCACTTCACGGTTCTGGAAAGGTTTTCAACGAGCTTGGGGCACTGGCTTAGCTTTAGTACTTCTTTCCATCCGCAAACTGATGAGCAATCTGAAAGGACTATTCAGACGTTGGAAGACATGTTGAGATCTTGTGCACTTGAATAGTCGGGTAATTGGGATGATTAGTTGAGCCTAGTTGAGTTTGCTAATAACAACAGTTGGCATGCAAGTATTGGAATGGCTCCTTTTGAGGCATTGTATGGTAGGAAGTGTCGGGCACCAAATTGTTGGGATGAGGTTGGCGAAAGGGCCATAGAAGGGCCTGAGTTAGTCCAAATCACTACGGAGAAGGTAGCGATGGCTGAGGAGAAATTGAAGTCGGCTCGATCACGACAAAAGTGTTATGCTGATAAGCATGAGAGGACTTTAGAATTTGAACCTGGTGAGCATGTGTTTCTAAAAGTTTCTCCTTGTAAAGGCATTCAGTGATTTAGGTTGAAAGGGAAGCTTAGTACGCGTTATATTGGGCCATTTGAGATTTTGGAGAGGGTTGGTGAGGTTGCATATCGGTTAGCCTTGCCCCCACAGTTAGCTCATGTGCACAATGTGTTCCATGTGTCGGTATTGAGGAGTTATCATTACCATCCGTTACACGTGGTGCAATATCCATTCGATAAGATTCGGAAGGATATTACTTGTGAGAACAAGCCGAAGCGGTTTTGGATCGTCAAGAGAGGATTATAAGGAGGAAGACTATTCCGTTTGTTAAGGTTTTGTGGAGGAACCATTCGGAGCGGGTGTTGGTCGATTTACCGATCAATATATGCGTGCAAGTATACACGGTCAACAAGCAATAAAGACTAAGTAAAGTATCGTTCCCACGGAGAATTAACTAATAAAATTCACCAAGCACTAGCCCATAACCATTTCAGTCTTATTTAAACGAATGATTTAATATAGTGATGAAAATTATGAAATTAACTAATACTAACTACCCCTAGAATAAGACTAGATAATGAAGACTTGAGATTACAATTTCATCTATTGAATCATTTAAATCAACGCACTCCCTATTAAGCCAAATTACTTGCACTGGATTGCTAGTCGAGAACACGAAAGTAACGTACAACCATATCTCAATGTACCATACACATATCATGTGACAACCCGAGAATTTTGAATATTTTTAAAATTTTTATTAATTGATTTAAGGTTCAAAATTAGAACCTAGACAAAAAATAAGTGTATGCGTATGATATTTTTAAGAAGGAATTTTGAGGATTTCAAAATTCTGTGAAGGATTTAAGTGAATTATTCAGGATTAATGAATAAGTGAATATGTTCTGTATGTGGTTAAGGGTCAAGGGTTAACCAGATAAACGATATCTGTAACAAACCCTAATTATATATTAAGAACGTCAACGTTCGGTTAGAAAACCCTAGTGTTTAACAAGAAACCCCAGAAACCGGTTCTGGAAACCCTAACTTCAGTTCCAGGAATTTAAAACCCTAATTCGGTGTATAAAATTCTAAATTGGGAACTTAATGGCGTAAGTGTAAATAATTATAAGATTATTTAGGGTAAAGCTTAAGTAATTAGCAAACCCTAATCTAATTACGAAATCTAATTTCTAATTTAAGAAAATTAATTTTCTATTAGAAAACCTAATTTTGGGTTTAAAACCCTAAATGACCAATTTTGACCCTAATTGCTAAATTAGCAATTGTAATTAGGAATTATTAATCCTAATTAGCAATATTTAATTGGTGATTAATAAATTTTAATATAATTAGAAAATTCTAATTATAATTAAGAAATATTAAATTTATGTTTTTGAAAATCTAAATTTGGAAAATGTTAGAAACTAATTTGCTAAATTTGAGGGTTCAAACCCTAAACCCTAATCAAACCCTAAACCCTAAGGGTTTAGGCTAATTGACACAAATGCCATTAATTAAAAGGAAAAAGACCAAAATGCCCTTTCTTAAAACCAAAGCAAAAGATAAGGCCAATCTTGTGAGTCATCAAGCCTAAACTTTAGCCATGTGTCCTAAATCTTTAAAAGATAAGATCATGTGCCACCTTGCAACTTAGATGCATTGAATCAAAGATATTATAAGATTAAAGAGAGAGAAAGCCACTTGACATTTCATTTTTCTCCAAGCCCTTCTCTCTCTAGAAATTCGGGAGTTAGAGTGAGAGAGTGAGGTAAGATGAGCCAAAATCAGTTTATAACTTACAAAGATCAGAATCAGAAGTCAGATTAAGGATCAAAGCATAGAAATGTATAAAAACTCGAATTTCAAAAATCTTATGATGTGTTGTTAGATGTTGTAATTGATTGGTTAGATATGTGTAATAGGGTGTCTTTGAGTGATCTGGGATGATATATCATGGATCTATAACACTTAGATGCACGAATCAAGCATTTTTAGAAGTCTGGAAAAGTAGAAAAATAAGGCATGCCAGTCAAATGTCAGAGCCTCTAAATCTTTATGTGTTATATGTTTCATGTGTTTTATGTTTTGAATCTGTTCTATGTCATGAGGACTGTGATATAAAACTGGAATCAGGGTCGGATCAAGTCTAGATTGTCGGTTATACTCGGTCAAACAGCGTTGACCATTCACGGAAAATGTTTCTGGGCAACCCAGAAACCTAGGAGTTCGCTAACAAGTTTTTGCTGGTGCTAGATCTGGCGATATTTTGTTAGTTTGGTCATCATGTTGTTAGTTAGTTGTTATAAACTGGTATATGGACTACATATATATGTTATTATATCACCTATATTAACAACAGAATCGAAAATAATCACAGTCAAAGTAAGTTGACCAAACTACCTCATGAAGATTTTCTGGGTAACCCAGATCTTCAAGACCCGTTTCTTGACCAGTAGTTTGACCGGCCTTAATAGCTTAGATCTGATGTTGTTAAGATGATCTGAGGTTATGTAGTTGTAGAGGGACATGAGTACTACAAAACATAACCTTAATAGTACCTTATTTTTACTTGGAAGGCCTAGATCTGGAGGCTCAAAGTAGAGCCTAGCAACTGTTTTTCATTTCTGGAAAAACTAGAAATGAAGAACAGCTCTGACATGATATTTGGTTGCTTAGATCTCTTACTGGTAAAATGTTTTGGCCATGATCTTTAATTGTTAGTTGTAGTATTTCACGTATGTAAGACCCCAACTTTTATAAATAAAGATGAATTTTCTATAAATATCATTTTTGAATATTATGGAGTTAATTTGATATAATGTTATAGTTGTGGGTAATATTTATAAATTTTGCAAAGTACGCAAGTTGTTATATAATATTCGATTGGTCGGAGAATATTCGTTTTAACAGGGAATATTCGTACAACGACACAATCATTGGTGGACCCCACAACGGAATTATTGTCGGATTGAGAAAACGACAAAAATATTTTATTAAAAATAACGGCGGAAATTTTACCATTGTTACTGTTGAACTACTCGGTAGTAAAAGTACAGTAATACGTGTGGTTGCATAGTAGCACACGATATTGATTATTAATGCTTATGTGAGAAGTCACTCAGTTTGATTCAATTATTGTCAGTTAATAATATGAATTATTTAGCGATAATGACGTTTTGTTTTATTCGTATTATTAACGTAATAAAACAGAAACATCTTTTTATATAAAACATAATACTTTATTAAAGTTATTCTATAAATAGAATATATTATATTTTATTTAAAAGATTATTCTTTAAATATGGACCGTCAGATTAAAGTAATCAATCTGGACCGTTCATGGATTAGTTACTATGCATTCTATTTTTCTATAAATAGCAGCTCATTCCTTCATTATTTCTTACGAATTCACTAAACTCTAGAGAGAGAAACTATAGAGAGAAACTATAGAGAGAGAGAAGAAGAGTATTCTGCTACTTAACTACTTCCTTATTTCAGCTCGTCTTTAAAACGGTAAGGGGGTGTTATTCTTTCTTATTCATGAAGAGAACTGTTGTTATTCCATTTCTTATTATTCTGTTGGAATAACCTGTATACGTGGTCTACCCTATACTTGGTGACATTCTTCTATTATTCTGTTGGAACATCTTGTCTGTGTGTTTTACACCGGACCTGGTTCCGTTTTTATTATTATTCTGTTGGAACATCCTGTCTGTGTGTTTTACACCGGACCTGGTTCCATTATTTATTATTCTGTCGGAATATCCTGTCTGTGTGTTTTACACCGGACCTGGTTCCATTATTTATTATTCTGTCGAAATATCCTGTCTGTGTGTTTTACACCGGACCTGGTTCCATTATTTATTATTCTGTCGGAATATCCTGTCTGTGCGTTTACGCCTGACCTGGTTCCATTATTTATTATTCTGTTGGAATAACCTGTCTGTGCGGTCTATCGCATGCATGGTGATTTCTTTTGTTATTCCATTCTTTATTATACTCAGTTGGTTAAGTTTTGACTTCTATACTCCATAAAATTTGTGGAATATCCTTGATAATTGCGTTTCATCCAGTATCTTTTCATGAAAATATTCTTCTAAGCATTTTTGAATTTTACTCCACAAAGCAGTATCATGTTGACAATTTGGACATTGTTAATTCTTGGATAAATTAATTCTTGAACTTGTTTTATTGAATTCTTATATCATTGTCATTATCCTCATGTTTATAAAATGTTGAAAGTCATCTGTGGCCTGTAGTGCATAGATGGACTTGGTATGATTATGACAAGGGATTATTCGGTATAATCATGACCGTAATGTTACAAATGATGTGGTAAAAGTCCTCATTGGCCCGTAGTGCATTGATGGACAGTTGTTGGCATGATCATGACCATTAATGAATATACGAATATCCTTGGCCGTAGTGCAGGGGTGATTCGATGATGTGGATTATTTTATTAAGCTGGGTCTCAGCGATCACAGTGTTGGAAAATCTTTTAAATCATAAAAGATAGTAGAGTTTATTTTCTACTTGACTCTTTTAATGGATTGCTTGTTCCGCTGCAGTTAAACTTGATGTCTATTATATTTTATCAGTTTAACATTGTTGAAGGCTAATGATAATTTATTCTGCATTATCTTAGTCATAATATTTCTTACTGGGCTAGTTGAGCTCACCCTTTCTTTCACTGTTCTCTTCAAGAAATGAGAACGTAGCTGGGGCAAGTCGGGGAACGGGAGTGATGGTCCGAATGATAGTATTAGTTAGTAGTCCTCACTATTCTATGTAATGGTGTGTTAATAAATGTAATGAGGACTCCTTTTGAGTATGAATACTCTCTAAAAGATAATATTTGTATTCAAACTCACAGTTTATGTTTTGTCGTATTGTACACGATAGTTTTATTAGTAAGTTGTATTTGTATTCTGTACTATGTATCTGACGACCCAAGATGGGTGATGTATACCTAATTTTGGAGGCGTCACAGTTGGTATCAGAGCTTAGGGATATGATCCCTGGCTAAGATGTGAGAATAGAACTAGGAGGAGAGAGACGGGAAATTCCTTCGCTAGTATGACCTACCTAAGTTTATTTGCATGATATTTAATTGGTCGGTCATAATATAAGGATAAAATATGACATATCAATTAATTTTTATTTTGTGGCAGTATCTGAAAATGGCATCTGAGAATGTTGAGAATAGCAATGGAGCACAGGCGACTGTTGATTCACCACATATCAATAATCAGGATAATGTGCATCAGGAAGGTGACAATCCTCAATCAAACAACAACACTGACCAAATGATGAATGATCAAATGTTCAGAGGCTTTATGCAATTCATGCAACAACAGGTGAAAGCGGCTCCTGTCCACAATGTAGGTGGAAATACTGGAAACTCTCTGGCGATCACCGCTAAACAGTTTAAGGAGCTGGGACCACCGGAGTTTAAGGGAGAACCCAAACCACTTGTAGCTGAAACATGGATAAAGCAGATCACCAAGATATTTGATATCTTGGGTTGCTCCGAGGAACAAAAGGTTCCCTTTGCCGCCTTTTATGTTGCGAGGAGAGGCAGATTACTGGTGGGAATCGATAAAACTTACTCAACCTGCCGCACTGAAGATGTCTTGGGAGAAGTTCCAAGAGCTGTTTAACGACAAATACTTTCCCGAGAGTATTCGTCACATGAAGGAGGTGGAGTTCATCAAATTGGAGCAGAATAATATGACCGTGTCGCAGTACGAGGCAAAATTTGCGGAGTTATCCCGGTTTGCGTCCCACCTGGTGGATAATGAAGAAAGAATGACGTGAATGTTTTTAAGAGGTTTGAAGCCGGAGATACGTCAACATCTTGTTTCTCATAAATTGTGTTTGTATTCAGATGTTGTAAATAGGGCTCAGTTGGTGGAGCGCGATAACGAGACAACGCAATCAAAAGAGAGCAGCCGGTAAAATAATAATACCAGTGAGAGCAGTCATCGAAGCGGTGACAATAAGCGTGGAGGGAATCAACAGGCCAGAAATGGTAACCACTTCGGTGGTAATCAGGGCCAAAACAATAAGAATGGACATTTCAAGAAGAGGAGATTCAACAATGATGGAAAGACGTCAGCACCAGCACCTGTTGTTAAGGAAGGAGAACGACCACCTATCATATGTTTTAAATGCGGAGGGGAGGGGCACATCAGTCCAAACTGCGCGATGCCGTCCAAAGCATGTTATAATTGTGGAAGAGAAGGTCATTTAGCCCGATTTTGTCGTTTACCGAAGACAAATTCAGCTAGGATGGAGGCACCAAAGGCCGTCCCAAAAAAGTCAAAACTGGTTGTGCAAGGGAGAGCGTTTGTTGTGAACTCCCAGAAAGCAAAGAACCCGAATGAGGTCATCACGTGTAAGTTTATCATAAACTCTAACGAAGTCTATACTTTATTTGATACCGGTTCTACCCATTCTTTTATTTCTCCTACTTGCGCTCATCGATTAAATTTGATTCCGGAGAAATTAGACTTTGACTTAGCTGTTGAAACTCCATTGGGAGAAACCTTCATTACATCCACAGTTTATAAGTCTTGTTTGGTTCAAGTTGGTACCCACACATTACCTGTCGATCTGATTTCGTTAAAAATACTTGCATTTGACGTGATTCTAGGGATTGATTGGTTAACTACTCATCATGCAAAAATTGATTGTTTTCGTAAGGTTGTTAGCTTTCATATTCCTAATCGACCTATTATGCGAATTCAAGCAACCAAACCATTAAAATTAATCGTTGTCATCTCAAGCCATAAAGCTATTCGTTTATTGAAAAACGGATGTCAAGCTTTCTTAGCTCATGTCACAGATCTAAACAAAAATACGTCAGCTTTGAATGATATTTCTGTTGTTAATAAATTTCCTGACGTATTTCCCGAAGAACTTCCTGGCCTACCCCCAGAGCGTGAAATTGAATTTTGTATCGACCTTGAACCCGGTACAAAACCCATTTCCAAAGCCCCATATCGAATGGCTGCTATTGAACTTCTGGAGTTAAAGACCCAACTGCAGAAATTGATAGACATTGGTTTTATTCGTCCTAGTACTTCTCCTTGGGGTGCTCCTGTTCTATTCGTGAAGAAGAAAGATGGGAGTATGCGACTTTGTATTGATTATCGGGAGTTGAATCATGTCACCATCAAAAATAGGTACCCATTGCCACGTATTGATGACCTGTTTGACCAGTTGGAAGGAGCACAATTCTTTTCAAAGATCGATCTTCGTTCTGGATATCATCAGCTGAAGGTTAGAACTGAGGATATTCCAAAGACTGCCTTCAGAACTCGGTATGGGCATTATGAATTCTTAGTTATGTCTTTTGGATTGACTAATGCTCCTGCTGCCTTCATGGATATGATGAACATGGTATTTAAGGAATATTTAGATCACTTTGTGGTCGTCTTTATCGATGACATCCTTGTTTATTCTAAAAGCCGTGAAGATCATGAGCAACACTTGAGGCTGGTACTCCAAAAGCTTCGTGAATACAAACTTTATGCCAAGTTGAAAAAATGCGAGCTCTGGCTGGAAGAGGTAGCATTCCTTGGGCACATAGTATCAAGTCGTGGAATATCTGTTGACCCGACAAAGATTGAAGCTATTCAAAGCTGGGAGCAACCTAAATCAGTAACCGAAGTACGTAGCTTTCTCGGTCTAGCTGGTTATTATCGGAGATTCGTGGAAGGATTTTCTCGAATCGCTACTCCATTAACTCAGCTGAATCGGAAAGATACAAAGTTCGGTTGGAGCGAAGAATGTGAGCAGAGTTTTCAAGAACTCAAGAGGAGACTCATTTCAGCACCTGTTCTAACAATACCATCTGGCTCGGAGGGATTTGTCATCTACAGTGATGCTTCGAGCAAAGGGTTTGGATGCGTTCTCATGCAACATGGAAAAGTCATAGCCTATGCATCAAGACAACTCAAGGAATATGAGAGAAATTATCCTACTCATGATCTAGAGTTGGCAGCTGTTGTCTTTGCACTTAAAATTTGGAGGCATTACTTGTATGGGGAGAAGGTGGAGATCTTTACGGATCATAAAAGCCTCAAATATTTCTTCACTCAAAAGGAACTCAACATGCGACAACGACGTTGGATTGAACTGTTGAAAGATTATGATCATACCATTCAATATCATCCTGGAAAAGCGAACGTGGTAGCTGACGCATTGAGTAGAAGATCATATGTAAGTACGAGTGCGATATTGTCAACACAAAGACCCATTTTGTGTGATTTGCAAAGGATGGAGATAGAGTTAAAGACTCCAGGGACCCATGTGATGATGACGAATATACGAGTAGAACTGACTTTAATCAATAAAGTTAAAGCTGCTCAAGCTACAGACCTGGAGCTGATGCGTATGAGAAAGAAAGTGCAAGAAGGTGCTATGCCGGAAGCAAGAATCGATGAAGAATGAATACTTCGAGTCAACTCCAGACTTTGTGTTCCTAACAACCCTGATTTAAAGTATGAAATCATGATGGAGGCGCACAACACACCGTTTGCAATCCATCCTGGAAGTACCAAAATGTATCATGATCTTCGTCATACATTTTGGTGGAGCAATATGAAGAGAGAGATAGCGTTGTTTATCTCAAGGTGTCTAACTTGTCAACGAGTTAAAGCGGAGCATCAAGTACCAAAAGGTCCATTGCAACCACTTGAAATTCCAGAATGGAAGTGGGAGCACATTACCATGGATTTCGTTACCGGTCTTCCAAGGGTTTCTCAAGGTATTGATGCGATTTGAGTCATTGTTGATAGATTGACCAAGTCTGCTCATTTCTTACCGATACGAGAAACTTATACACTTGAACGTCTTGCTCGTATGTACATAAACGAGATTGTAAGACTGCATGGTATGCCAGTATCCATAGTTTTTGACCGAGACCTAAGATTCACTTCACGATTTTGGGTTAGTTTACAAAAAGCTATGGGCACGGAGTTACGATTTAGTTCAGCATATCATCCTCAGACGGACGGACAATCAGAGAGGATTATTCAAACTCTTGAAGATCTATTAAGACTCTGTGTCTTTGACTTCAAGGGAAGTTGGGACAAGTTCTTACCATTGGTGAAGTTTTCCTACAACAACAGTTATCAAGCAAGTATTGGCTTAGCTCCATTCGAAGCATTGTATGGAAGAAAATGTCGTTCTCCAGTATGCTGGGATGAGGTGGGTGAAGCAACATTATTGGGACCGGAGTTGGTACGTATGACTACAGAAAAGATTCAAACGATCCGACAACGTATAAAAACCTCACAAGATCGACAAAAGAGTTATGCTGATCTTCATCGAAAGGACGTGGAATTTGATGTATGAGATCATGTGTTCTTACGTGTTGCTCCATGGAAAGGAGTTACGAGATTTGGAAAGAGAGGAAAGCTCAATCCTCGATTCATCGGTCCATTTTTAATCCTCGATCGAGTAGGAACTGTGGCTTATAGACTCGCTTTACCGCCAAGTATGTCTCGTGTTCATAACGTTTTTCACATATCCATGTTACGCAAATATGTGGAAGACCCGAACCACATTATTGAGTTAGAACCGGACGAAATAGCGGAAGATTTGACGTATGAAGAAGTTCCTATTCAAATCTTGGATAAGAAGGAACATATTCTACGCTCCAAGGTTATACCTCAAGTCAAAGTTTTGTGGAGAAACCACGATGTTGAGGAAATGACTTGGGAGTTAGAATCTGAAATGAAATCAAGGTATCCTTACCTCTTCGACATACCAGGTACGTACCCTAATTTTGAGGGCAAAATTTCATAAGAAGGGGAGGTTGTAAGACCCCAACTTTTATAAATAAAGATGAATTTTCTATAAATATCATTTTTGAATTTTATGGAGTTAATTTGATATAATGTTATAGTTGTGGATAATATTTATAAATTTTGCAAAGTACGCAAGTTGTTATATAATATTCGATTGGTCGGAGAATATTCGTTTTAACAGGGAATATTCGTACAACGACACAATTATTGGTGGACCCCACAACGGAATTATTGTCGGATTGAGAAAACGACAAAAATATTTTATTAAAAATAACGGCGGAAATTTTACCATTGTTACTGTTGAACTACTCGGTAGTAAAAGTACAGTAATACGTGTGGTTGCATAGTAGCACACGATATTGATTATTAATGCTTATGTGAGAAGTCACTCAGTTTGATTCAATTATTGTCAGTTAATAATATGAATTATTTAGCGATAATGACGTTTTGTTTTATTCGTATTATTAACGTAATAAAACAGAAACATCTTTTTATATAAAACAGAATACTTTATTAAAGTTATTCTATAAATAGAATATATTATATTTTATTTAAAAGATTTTTTTTTAAATATGGACCGTCAGATTAAAGTAATCAATCTGGACCGTTCATGGATTAGTTACTATGCA
Organism: Panax notoginseng; assembly: GCA_016801055.1. Taxonomy (NCBI): domain Eukaryota; kingdom Viridiplantae; phylum Streptophyta; class Magnoliopsida; order Apiales; family Araliaceae; genus Panax; species Panax notoginseng. The sequence continues at coordinate 163,775,163 of CM029014.1, forward strand.
TTCTATTTTTCTATAAATAGCAGCTCATTCCTTCATTATTTCTTACGAATTCACTAAACTCTAGAGAGAGAAACTGTAGAGAGAAACTATAGAGAGAGAGAGAAGAGTATTCTGCTACTTAAACTACTTCCTTATTTCAGCTCGTCTTTAAAACGGTAAGGGGTGTTATTCTTTCTTATTCATGAAGAGAACTGTTGTTATTCCATTTCTTATTATTCTGTTGGAATAACCTGTATACGTGGTCTACCCTATACTTGGTGACATTCTTCTATTATTCTGTTGAAACATCCTGTCTGTGTGTTTTACACCGGACATGGTTCCGTTTTTATTATTATTCTGTTGGAACATCCTGTCTGTATGTTTTACACCGGACCTGGTTCCATTATTTATTATTCTGTCGGAATATCCTGTCTGTGTGTTTTACACCGGACCTGGTTCCATTATTTATTATTCTGTCGAAATATCCTGTCTGTGTGTTTTACACCGGACCTGGTTCCATTATTTATTATTCTGTCGGAATATCCTGTCTGTGCGTTTACGCCTGACCTGGTTCCATTATTTATTATTCTGTTGGAATAACCTGTCTGTGCGGTCTATCGCATGCATGGTGATTTCTTTTGTTATTCCATTCTTTATTATACTCAGTTGGTTAAGTTTTGACTTCTATACTCCATAAAATTTGTGGAATATCCTTGATAATTGTGTTTCATCCAGTATCTTTTCATGAAAATATTCTTCTAAGCATTTTTGAATTTTACTCTACAAAGCAGTATCATGTTGACAATTTGGACGTTGTTAATTCTTGGATAAATTAATTCTTGAACTTGTTTTATTGAATTCTTATATCATTGTCATCATCCTCATGTTTATAAAATGTTGAAAGTCATCTATGGCCTGTAGTGCATAGATGGACTTGGTATGATTATGACCAGGGATTATTCGGTATAATCATGACCGTAATGTTACAAATGATGTGGTAAAAGTCCTCATTGGCCCGTAGTGCATTGATGGACAGTTGTTGGCATGATCATGACCATTAATGAAATATATGAATATCCTTGGCCGTAGTGCAGGGGTGATTCGATGATGTGGATTATTTTATTAAGCTGAGTCTCAGCGATCACAGTGTTGGAAAATCTTTTAAATCATAAAAGATAGTAGAGTTTATTTTCTACTTGACTCTTTTAATGGATTGCTTGTTCCGCTACAGTTAAACTTGATGTCTATTATATTTTATCAGTTTAACATTGTTGAAGGCTAATGATAATTTATTCTGCATTATCTTAGTCATAATATTTCTTACTGGGCTAGTTGAGCTCACCCTTTCTTTCATTGTTCTCTTCAGGAAATGAGAACGTAGCTGGGGCAAGTCGGGGAACGGAGAGTGATGGTCCGAATGATAATATTAGTTAGTAGTCCTCACTATTCTATGTAATGGTGTGTTAATAAATGTAATGAGGACTCCTTTTGAGTATGAATACTCTCTAGAAGATAATATTTGTATTCAAACTCACAGTTTATGTTTTGTCGTATTGTACACGACAGTTGTATTTGTATTCTGTACTATGTATCTGACGACCCAAGATGGGTGATGTATACCTAATTTTGGGGGGGCGTCACAACGTATACTATAATCTACACACTTATATAACACAGAACACCACGAGAACAAGGATCAAAAGTTGGTCAAACCACCCTCTAGCTAACTGTCAGGTTTTTCTGGGCAAGGCTCAAGAACACGCGAAGAACACCAACAGCGACAGATTCGTCACCAGAAACCCCTTTAGCGAAACTTATTTTCGAAAAAAAATTTATTTTAATAAATAAATCGATTTAAATGGTTTTTAATTATTAAAAAAATATAAAATAAATTTCAAAAAATTATTTTAAATTCTGAAAAATAGTTTTTAATTATTTTAAGTATATTTCATATATATTTAATATTTTTGGAATATGAATGGTATTTAATTTATTTAATTATAATATTAAATAAATTATTTAAAAATAGTTTTAATTCATGAAAAATCATGAAAAATAATATTATGGTATAAAAAAATATTTTAAGTTATTTTTGATGACTTTTAATATTTTAGGATGAATTTCACTAATTAATTAATATTAATGATGATTAGTTTATTTAATAAATATATTAAATAAATTATGGAAAAATAGAATAAATGATTTATAAATCATATAAAAATGATTTAAGCGTTAGAAAAATATTTTAAGTTATAAAAAATATAACTTTTGATATTTTTCCATGAAAGTATTAATATTTTAATATTAAAAGTAATTATCGGATAATGAATTTAATTGTTTAAAAATCATATAAAGGTGATTTTAAGGTATTAAAAATACTTTGTGATATTATAAATATATTATAATATTATGACATGTATTTCATTAATATTTGATAATAAATAAATATTAATGATAAAAGAATTATGTGGTATTTAATTCATTTAAATACGAGTATTAATGATTGAAAAATCATGATAAATGATAATAATTATGTGAAAATTATTATGAGACTTAGAAAATATTTTTGACTGATATTAAAATTATCTGAGTTAATTGTTAAGTGTTTAGGCAGAGTTTAATTGAACTTAAACTCGATAAAAGTCCGACTAGACCGTCGGGACGTTAGAATTTTGTCGGAATCAAGATAGACTGTAATAGTTTGACTTGATACCGAGTCTTATGTGTGTTGTGTGTTTAGGTTATTTTATGTATATATATATAGTAATATTATAATGTGATGATATTATTTTAATATTAGAGATCTATATTACTAATATTAGGTCTTCGGATAAAGCGTATAAATTGCATAACGGTAATCAACGGTTCAGGCAAGTTTGTTTTTACTTAACTTTATTAAGAGTATTTTATTTGGATAAGCTTATGGTTAATCATTGCTGGTTGCCATGAATTGTACTCTGTACATATTGTATGTATAAGTCAGGTATGAAAGGTTGATCACCTTCATTACCAGTTGGTTCAGATATATTTGTTCATGTATAATACTTGTTCAGTCATAAATTTGTTCCTGCTAGTTCACAATTATATTGTTGAATTATAGGCAGCTTATTATTCAGACTCTTTCAATCATGATAATCGTTATATTATTGAACTAAAACTTGCTGGGAAATCCTTATGCTCACCCTTGCTATATCATGATAAACATTGCAGATTAAGACAAATGCGTCGGACACAAGAAAAGGTTAAAGACAATTCCAGCGTTAGGATATGTGTGCAGCTAAATTGTATATGTGACAACCCCGGGGTCTTACAGTATAAGTATTGTATTTTAAGGTTATGTGTTAAGTAAGTTATGTAATGTGTATTAAGTTAAGGTTACTCGATTTTGGGTAAAGGTGTGTAAAGTGTATTGTATAAACAATTTATGTTTATATCTTCCACAAGTAGTAATAGTTGTATAAAATGATCGAACCCGGATCCGAGGTGATTTGGGACCTGGATTCGGGGCCCTCACATATCACATATAATCCATAATTGATAGAATACACATGAACACCCACATTACCTAAACCACTGTATGTCTATGCGATTTGCAAATAATTAGGGTTTAAGCCCAAATTCTCAATTGACTACGAGCGATGCCTCGGTAAATGTCTTCTAAATTCATATGGGTTATCACCGTTGTTAGGTTTGTAATATTCATTAACGCAATCAAATTGCACAAAATAAGCAAAAACGTGTAAAAATTAGAGTTTAAATTTTACAAACCATATACCCAGATCATCATTTATACACAATTATTAATTAAACAAAAAGATATGAAGAAACAAAAATCACACCCTTGAAGATTCAAGCTTCCTTAGGTACAAGTTCACCTCCAATCCTTTTCGCGTTCAACTTGAATCCATCGGGTTTGGTTCCTTCCTTTGATCAACGTTAGCCACCCAAGTGTTTGGCCTCTAGAGGTGATCCAGTAAGAAAGAATAAATATTCAAAATGATGGGTGTTTGGCAAAATTCTACTTTTTTTATCTCTCATAGAAAAGGATGTACTCTCCAACAATTAGAATCACGTATATTAATATCTGATATAAGACTCCTCTTAGAAAGATATCAGTTAACCCTTCTAATTTAATTAGAAAATAGGGTATTATTTAATTAATTAAATTTTTTTAATTAATAAAGCTCTTTAATCTTATTAGGGATAATTAATTAAACTCTTTTAATTAATTTAACCTCGTAATCTTATTAAGATTATATGAGAGTACTTTTATTAATTAATTCGCAAACTCATTTAGGAATTAAATAATAATAATAATAATAATAATAATAGTAGTAATAATAATAAGACTCCTCTTATTAATTTATATTTAATATTTCCAAAATAATTAAATAATAAATATTAATCTACTTAATTTATTCTATCACCATAGATTAAATTAAATATACTTAACTTATTATTAAGATTGTGTTATTAACTTTTTAAATAATTATTCTTCCTTTTATGGTGCGACCCTTTAGGTTCTCCATATTAATCGGTTGTGAATAAATCAATTAGAACAATTCTAATCTTATTTAAATAAATAAATTAAACAATTAATTATTTAAATAAATAATATTTATTTTACAATAGGGATAAGCCTCCCTAGCGATCACCGACTTTCCATATATATATATATTTCAACATTAATCATAAAAGAACCTTTGAGTAAATAGTGAACGTACAATTCAATCCTTCCCATCATACAATGTCCCAATTAAATATAAGATATGGAATTACTGTCAAGTCTTATTTTATTTAATTATATGTATTTTGACTCTTAAATGCACAACTCCAAATAATGCAAATTAGAAACTTTTTCTAATTTCATTTTGCCTTGGCCAAGGACTACTGGGTTGTCATTTATCGAATCACATAGGACATTTCTCTTCTTTTACTAGAAGCGGTAGATTCTTTATTAATCATGCATATCTCCATGTACAACTTATTATACCCAAGCATACCTTTTGATATACCCTAAGGGTCTTAAAGAATAAGTCAAAGTATAACTCATCATACACAAGATACTATGATGATCTCAAGTTCAAGGATCACTTATACTACTATCACTATAGGAATTCCTATTGACATGCAAGTAAAACTCCATTAGGTATTCCTTAGCGAGCCACATTCAGTGAACTTATTCTCTAATAAGCACCTGCATACTTTCTTTAGTGTCTCCACACAAATGATCATGAGATCAATCATCATCGTCCAATAAGCAAGCAACGTATATACCAATCTATCCGAATTCACTAATCCCCAAATTTAGTAATCCAACGATTGGGGAACTATTTTAGTTTTAAGCTTTCTAAAAATTTAGATCTCATTAGAATGATCATCATCATTATTCTAAAAGCATTGCTTAAAACTATGAGTTTATCACATATTATAAAATAGCATCATGTAGATAATTAAAGCCTTTAATAAATTAATACTTTTTATTAATAAATGAATAAGATTGATTACAAAGTATATGCTTTATCATCAAACATGATTGGCTTGTGTGCATACTACTTTCAATCTCCCACTTGCACTAAAGTTAATCGCCATGGTATCCCATACCCTTCTTCTCTAAGTGACGATTATCCTGCTGTTGGATAAGCTTTAGTTAATGGATATGTAATGTTGTTCTTAAGAGTCCACTATCTCTATAGTGATTTCCCATCTTTCAATGATTCCTATAATCAATTGAAAGTGCCACAACACATGTTTAGATCCAAGATGAGACTTGGGAACTATTCCTAATTTTTTAATGAACTTTTCATCCAAACAATCAACTTGCAGCTTCAATTTATAGCTATATAATTTGTCTTTATCACCTAAACCAGCAGCTCTTTGCTGTTTGGAACCTTTCCAATTCACTGCACCACTGTTCAAAGTAACGCTTTACCTTAAAGTGGATTTTCTGTCATCTTGGTTGTCTGAAAAACTTGAGTCTGCTAAGCCCTCTAGTTTTAATTTAGACCCACCAGAAATTTTAATCACATCCTTAGCACCGGTTAAGTACTTTAAGATGTTTTTCACCGTCTTACAGTGATTTTCTCCAGAATATGATCGATCAATATCAGGTCTTATACATTTCATTGCATACGTGATAGTTACTAATGTGCTCTCTCTTTTAGGAGTTTGTGAGGACTATTAAGAGAGATACACTCCATGGCTCATCAACATGAGACAACTCTTGGAGTTTGCCATGCTAAACGACTTTAGCATCAAATAATATACGTTCATTGGGTTAAGTCAAGCGTCGTCTTAAATCTATCTATATAGATTTGTATCCCCAATTAAGATACTCTTCCCAAATCATTCGTGGTGGAACGTTTAGACAACTTTATCTTTACTGATTCTAGCATTGGCATGTCATTCCGTATTCGTAATATATCAACATATAATACTAGGAATGTCACGACGCTCCCACTGAACCTTTTGTACACACTAGGTTCATTCTTATTTTGATACAATCAAACTCTTTTGATTTGTTTCATCAAAACGAATGTTCCATTTGAGAAACTTGCTTCAATCCATTTCTCTGAGTGTCTACAACTTTACCTCATCGTATGTAACTGGATCATCATCTTTTATGATACATACCTCATCATCATCATTCATGATGAATGTGACAACCCCAAAATAGGTCCATTCCACCCAACCATTCTGAGTCATCAAATACATGGTACAGAAAATAAACTACAACTTTATTACAACAATTGTCGTGCAAATACAACAACGCAATATGCTGCTGTGAGTTGGATACAAATATATACCAAATCTGACATTGGACAACATCATGTATCAACACCTCACAAAGGTACCGTACATAAAGGTACAGTCAAAAACTGTTTTAGAAATTAGAATCTTTGGGAAGTGCTCAAGGAAACCTTCGTACATGGGAGGCAATGCGTCTAGGTTATGATAGATATCATATGGTCACAGAATTATCCTTGGTTGACCCAATATACCCCAAAGAAAAATGAGAAGAATTACTATCATATTCTTTCCAATGGTGAGTCTTCTCTTGACTTATTATTATCTCCACGTCTCTAATTGAGAATTATACTTCAAACAAACACCAAGATTATATAGGTAGTGCTTGTAAATATACTCAGCAAGTGGATGAGCACAATATGTCTTATGATGACACGAGGTTGTATGGCATTAGACATCTTGTATGATAGTGACAAAAACACTCTTCAACGTTGGGTTCGCCTCACCCTATTGGATTCACCAAATATAATACTAAATGAACATTTCTATACTGCTTAGGGAGAACTCCACAGCTAGAGACCACCGTTCTATTCCCTTGTTACCCCCGCTCGACCCAGCAACACTCTTATTACCTGAAAAGGAATTGTGAAGCAAAAGGTGTGAGCACAACTAGCTCAGTAAAGAATATCATGACTAACAGATAATTAAATTATCAATAGCCTTCATCAATAATAAATCAGAGATTTAGAACATATGGTAAATGATAAAAATTTCAACCATAGTTGCAGCGGAACGAGCAATCCATTAGAAGAGTCAAATGAGACTACAAAGTCTATTATCTTCTCCATGTTAAAAATCTATCATCAATGTTTTATCCCTGTAACATCACTCAACAGTTCCTTTCTACAATCAATGAATAACTCATAATCATAATTGTGATTCTAAATTTTTCTACGCACCCAGAACGAAGAATATTTTCATCACCTGTCTTTACCTGAAACATCAAAGATCATGGTTATACAAATCACAGTTCATGTTCATAATCATACAATAAATCCATCTTTGCACTACAGCCAAAGATATTCAACAACAATTCATCTTTGCAATACAGGCCAAAGATATTCATCAACAGACCATCTTTGCACTACAGGCCAAAGATATTCAACAACAGTTCATCTTTGCATACAGGCCAAAGATATCATCAATAATTCATCTTTGCACTACGGCCAAAGATATTCATCAACAATTCATCTTTGCATACAGGCCAAATATATTCAACAACAGGATATCTTTTGCATCACAGGCCAAATATATTCATCAATAATTCATATTTGCACTATAGGCCAAATATATTATATCACAAAGAAATATATAATCATTTCAGAATTTATATAAACAATAATTATAATCATGTTGATCATTTCACCTTTGCACTTTAGCTAAAGATATTCAATTATAATTCAATGGTCTTGATCATACCAGTCAAAATTCAACTTTGTACTACTGGCCAAAGAGAACCCATAGTCATGATCATACCAAAAAATCTACCCATCTTTACACTCAAGTCAAAGAAAAATATCATCATTAGGGTTATAATATGTTATATATGATAATAAAATCAATATGATCAACATATAAATTTAATCTCAAGAGTAATATTCATAAATCAACGATAATTTGGTCAGAAAAAGAAACAAATTTTGTCGTGAATAGTACCTGTAAATAGTAACTCGTAAATAGTAACTCGTGAATAGTAAACCCCGACTCAAAAAGGTAGAAATTCCACAATAAAAATTTATGTCAATATTTCGGTATAATGATATTGAAAGAATAACATTTTCTTAAACTTTTAAACAATTTATTTTAATTGTTTACACTTTATTAAATAATACATTTAATCATCATAAAATGCCAAACTCTTAAGATTTCATCACCAATAACCAAAACCCTCATCAAAAAT